>JAEIFT010000512.1:120000-186621 GCA_018904225.1 Lordiphosa mommai | reverse complement strand
TTCTTTATCTGGAAAATTTTTCGCGCACAAATGTTTTAAAAGCCTAAGGAACTGAAAAGTATAATATATAAATCTTTAACCATTTTTCCTATCTGTCAGAAGTGGCTAGTTCTTACTTCCCTCATACATATTTTATAATCTTTAAGCCCTGTAATTTATAAAAAAATTTTGTTACTTATAGTGAAACATTTAAAATTCCACCTTACGGTTAAAAAAACTGTTGTTTTCTTGTCAATAAAATTGAAATTGATGCGCCAAACAGCCAAAGACCCAACCCAGAAATAAAATGAGATTGTGAAAAAGCCAACTCAGGCAATGCGTCGATTTCGTTTGGGTTTTAAACTTGTTTATTGTGTTTTTATATGCGCCCCGCTGTCTGTTTACAGCCCCAGTTAACCCAATCGCTACGCCCTGTCCCTTTCCACAGTATTTACATGCCCCAATCCATTCGCGTTTCATTTGCTTTTGGCAAAAGTCAAAAAGTCGAACGAAAAAAAAACCAACATTTCCTACTGCAGTTGAAATCGCTGGAAATTCAAGTTAATTTAATTTGCGTTAAAAAAAAATGCTAGAACAATGTGTGTTAAAGTTTTAATGAATACTACAAATATTTTTATAACACAAAACCCGCAACAGAATGTCCAACAAAACATAACTTATTTCCATTTTTCACATTTGTCTTCCCTTCTTTTTTTTATGACTTTTTGCGCCCTGACGAACAACAAACAAACAAACAAACAACAATTACCAACCATCATCATTTTGCTGTCACTGACAGATCTTTCCAAGAATAATATAACAAACATTACGGAAAATAACTTTCGTGGCCAGGATAATCTGCATGAATTGGATTTATCGAAAAATAAAATTTTACGCATGGCCAGCTCAACGTTTCATCATTTGAAGGTGGGTAAAAAAAAAAAAAAAAAAAACCAATAATATTGTATAACAAAATTTAAATAATAAGTTATGAGGTAATTATGGTATGGCAAACATTTCAATTTAATTATGTAAATTTGTTAACGACAAATAGATTAAATTTTGAATATAAATAAATCAGAAAAGCAAATCAACAATTGTAACATATTTTGTGCATATTTTGATATTGAAAAAATTTAGTAGATATAAAAGTAGTTGTAACATGGTTTGAAAACGTCAGCTTTGCGTCTGTAGTTTAAAGCAAAGTTTTCTAAGGCAGTCATTTATTTTGCAATTAGGCTATAATATTCCTTTCAAAATTTCAAAAAAATACAGATTCCTAATTTTATTTAAAAATATTTTTGTTCAATGTCTGTATATCTTCTCGGATTATTCCGCACTTTTCCTTCTCTTGAACATTAAGTGCATCTTCTTTGGTAAAGGATGCTTTAGCCTTGCTCAAATTCAAACCGTTGAAAAACGAGTAGTGATCAGTTAACCACATTTGAAAAAAGGTGGACCCTAAACCTGTCGCAGTATATTAACTAAGTCGGATAGACTTTTTTGAAACATTTACATACCCTTTAGATTAGAAAAATTTAAGGATAAGAAGTATATAATTCTTGAGCCTCGCGTGAACTAAGATCGAAAGACCAAATCGGTCTGTCCGTCTGTTTCTATGCTAATAGTCTTTAAATACAAGAAGGCTCACATTTGTCGAATCGGCCGTATCAGATGACTGTATCATTAGCTGCCATAGGAACGATCGGTCCATAAATACAAGTGTGAGTGAGAAACCTTTTTTTCATCGTAGCGGCAAAGAAGTGATGTTAAGCAGTTTCATCTTAGCTTAACATAATTGGAAAAAATTTATAAAAACCGATTACTATAACACATATCTGGGCAATAAGATTGATCAGCATATTTACCGCCGAACAATCTAATAAAAACATCCGGATCGAAGGACCAACAAAAATGTATAAAATTGCACTTCACTCTCATTCAGGGTTCATAGGTTATATTATCTTAAAAATATGCTCCCACTGAGCTTAAACCGGTAACCAGAACCGAAGCACATATAGAACCAGCTCAGGTTCGCGGTTTATTGGGGTCCCACCTAATTTATGACTCTCGAGCCCGGAACAATCCTCAACTATTTACAATTTGGTTTTGTTTAAAAATTACGACTTATTGTATGTTTTTAAACTGAACCTGCAACAAGTCGCGTCAAAAATGCCAGGCAGCCTTCAAGGTATTATTTTAATTATCATGCAAGGATTCAACAATCGTCAGATTTGAAAAAAATGTCAAATATTTGGAAAAAAGTCAGTTATATAAACGCTGAATCACCGGATTTGAGGTAAAAAGCAGTTGGCGAAAATTAAGTTGGGAAAATTAGTCTTGACGACAGCATTGCCTCGTCCGCTGCAGGGGCCAAAAAAAGAGAAAAATTAACAAAAGGGAATGATTTTTGGATCCTTTGGATAAATCGAAACGAATTGCTAGCAAAACAGCTAAGTCCATTTAAGTAATTAGAGAGAAGTTCGATTTTAAAATTGTCTCCGAAAATCAGAATCGAGTTAATTATTTTATTAGAACTACAGATAAGTTCGCAATAGCTAGTTTAAAGTAAAGGGCGTAGTCGGATTCCCATGGGCAACGGCCCTTGACCGAAATTAAATTTTTGGTATGCAGATTCAAAGTTTGGTATTTTGTCCCGTATCGCTTATGGTGGTATTATTAATGAAGAGCTAAACTTTTTAATTTTAAACCTACGACAAATATTACTTAGAAATCTAAAAAAAGAGGAAAAGAAACTAAAATTACGAATTATTATTTAGGAAACAAAAAAAAAAAAGAAAATAAAATTCGGAAATAAAAAACTGGGAGATCCAAAAATAAGGAAAAATTAAGAGAAAAAATGGGAGATACCAAAAATTAGGAATCCAAAAATTGATTAAAAAAAAAAAAATTTATTTGGAATCCAAAAATAAGGAAAATAAAAATTAGGAAAAATCAAAAAAAAAAAAATATTTAATAAAAAATCGCGCGATTTTTTATTACATTTTTCCTACTACATTTCTACTCTGAATTACGAAGCAGTTAAAAATATAACATTTTGATTTACTTCTTGTGGGCAAGGTTTTACGTTCACTACTAATCGGTAAAGTTATAAATAATTCCAACGATACACTTCAAAATACTTAATTTTGTTTAAACATTAATATTAGGTGCCACAATATTCAAATAGGGAATGAGCTCATATTTAGTTCTTTCCTCAAAGCTATCGATACGTATGTGTGTATACTTTTTTAAGGAACTGTTTCATTGTTGTTGAAGACGCAAATGTTCATACGCAGCCTTAAAATCTTAAAAATTGTGGAAAATGTTGTCTACAGTGGAGTAAAAGTGTCGGATGCCTGCTTAGAGTTCGTTCAGTTTATAGCAAAGGTCGCAAAAATTGCTCAACACTTTAAGAGTGTCCGCAATAAGACAGTTTATGCGCCACTCATTTAATAGAGAGAAATAAAAAACTCTTTTTAGTTCGGTTTGTGTTTAATGGACAACTAAAGCTATGCTGTTTGCTCTACCTGAGCCACTTAGCAATGTTTGCGAGAGCAGCAAAAATAAAAGTCTTGCAATGACCAAAAACAGATCTGCTCCATTTTTTTCTGTCTTAAATGTGTGCTGTCCGCATTAAAAATATGTGTTGGGCATTATTTGAGAGCTCTAGCTTTAAGAGCGTCTCCATTGAGGTCAAATTTTTCTATATAAGCATATGGATCCTTCAAGGAGTTTATTATTCACTTACCATAATTTCAAAACAAAGATTAACCTTATCTGTTCCAATCCAAAATTCTCAGCGACAAAATACTTTCACATTTTTCGAAGCAAAAAACTTAAGTTTCGCCAAAAAAAGCACCTAAGCAATTGCTTGCTAGAGGAAATGTTTTTCTAGCAATATAATTTCCTATTCTCCAACTTTCTTTGACCCCAGATATTCGGTTTCCTTTTTGACAACTTTTGGTTTGGTTTCGTTTTTTTTTTGTCTTGCTTGGTCCACGTGCCAAACCAAAGTTTAATCTCAAAGATGATTGCAAAAATTTTCTCTTTGTGTTCAGCTTCCTATTCCGATTCCAATGCAGTTGAGTAATAAATTTTATGGAATTTTTAATAGTCTTGGCATAAGACAAAAATTGTTGCCTACATTTTGGGGCAAAGTAGCAAACTTCTACGTGCTTGAATTTAAGTTTTTCGTTTTTCGTTTTACGTCTTTCACTTGTGCCCGGTGCCCCGTGCCTGTGCCTGGGCAGGCGGAAGTGCCAAAGAGCACCGAAAGTTAGTTCGCTGTCTTCAATTTGCTTTCGATTTTTGTTTTCCC
The DNA here is from genome assembly GCA_018904225.1 of Lordiphosa mommai. Classification (NCBI taxonomy): domain Eukaryota; kingdom Metazoa; phylum Arthropoda; class Insecta; order Diptera; family Drosophilidae; genus Lordiphosa; species Lordiphosa mommai. The sequence goes on along the minus strand of JAEIFT010000512.1, from coordinate 182,321 downwards.
CGCCCAGTTGCAACTACTTTTTGGCAGTTTCCGGAGAGTTGCAGCATTTTTGTTTTGTTTTGTTTGTGGATTTATGAATTTATTACTTGTTTATATATATATACAGAAATTAATGCAGTGCGTGCTGTAATCAACTTTCTGCTTTTTCATAGGATCTGCGTCGTCTTAATTTGGCCGATAACTCAATTGTGGAGCTGGTGCAGCGCAATTTCTTTTTGCTGAGCAAACTCAAGTACCTGGACTTGAGCGGAAATCCGTTGCAGGATTTACAGCCGGATGTGTTTCGCGATGTGTCGGTGAGTGTTTGGCAAAACAAAAAAAAAAAGAGACTCTCTGCTTATCCACGCTCTTCCCTTTTGCAGGAACTGAAAGTACTCAAATGTCGCAATTGTCAGCTGAAAAAAATCAATCCGCAATTGTACAATTTATTGCCGCTTTTAAGCGAATTGGATTTGGGACGCAACGAGGTTCAACTTCACTTTTTCTTTCGCCATTTCCAATTATATTTCTTACGCTTTCTCTCTTTTTTTTTGCCTTTCGCAGTTCAAATTCCTTGACAAGGATGAATTTCGGGATGTGAAGCGTCTTACAAAAGTTTTGCTCGACGGCAATCAATTGTCTGTGGTGGTCGACCAACTCTTTCGCATGCAGAAAAGTCTTAATCACTTGGGTGCGGCATTGAAAATTATATATATACCGCATTTACGCTTAGTTCAAAACTCTCCCTTTCTTTCTTTTCTTTTTTTTTTAGATTTATCGTATAACCGTTTGGCCAAAGTGCCCAATGATTCGTTTTTGCAATTGACCAATTTAACATTTTTGGATTTATCCTACAACAAATTGGTGCGTCTGGAGCCGCAGTCAGTGAGAAGTTTAAACAAATTGCAAACGTTAAATATTAGCGGAAATGCGGCAATGGATTTAAGGGAAATGCATGAAACATTTGAGGTAAGTTGAAATAAAGATGGAAATTTAATTAAATATTTTAAGTAACAAGATTTGAGAAATTATGACGCTTTAAGGGAGAACTGGGTTTTTGACTGTTTAATTCTAGAGAGAAAGCTATAAGATCTTTTTAACTTTGTTTTTTTTGTTTTGTGTTATTTATTAATTAAATAAAAAAATTTTAAAAAAAATTTTCGAATTCGAGGGCTGTTTAAAAGTTATCGGCCTGCCAATTAAGTTCTCAAAAAAAAAAGGTGTTGAGGTGGTAGACATGATTCCGGGACTCCAAGCTTTCGGAAATAAAAACGGTAAATGAAGTTATGATCAGAATTGATGTAATTCTGGCCCGTACCTAAACAATATTTTTAAAATATTTTTTGTTAAAATTGGCGGCAATTTAAAAAACAATAATCATTTTTAAAATTTTTAATTTTGTAGTTTAGCGTAAAAAAAATAGTAAAAAAATTTGTTTCCTCATGATCAAGGTACGGTAAGCTCATTAGGTGTCCAAATTTGGTTCGATTTGCGAGACTGTTTGATATAGCTACCATATAACAGACGTCCTACCAAGATTCGCTTAATTTGACCTTATTGTACATATATAGCTACCATATAACCGATCTGGCCTACTTTTAACAACTTTGTTGTTTTTTAAACAATTGCACTTGCTTGCGAATTTTATACTCCCCTGAAGACGTACCATATCTCATTCGGTTTGGGACAATTTATCATATAAGTAGCTGTCATTAACCGAGTCTGCAATTCGATCATTTCCCGGAACTTGGGCATACCTTCAGTATGTGAAAGTCTTGAACCATATTCAAATCGTTATAGGGAACGTTAACTTTCTCACACAAATCGACTCACCCCTGGCCCGGCTAGGCCACGTAGATCTCGAAGGCTTAAACGGTTTTATCTGTTAGACCTGTGAATATATGAACAGATCCCTCAGGGTCGTTTGATTTAAATTGATATATATTTTATTGTATGCTTTGCAATAGCTAATAATTTGTAAAATCAATATATATCAAAAATGTAATTTTTTCCATATTGTACTTCAATTGGTTAAGTCAACTTTTTATTATTTCTAAGCCAATAAATTTAGACAGAATTTTGCCACAAAGCCATGTGCTGAGTTAAGTTAAAATCAGAGATTCAGGGATTCGCAAAACTTTCAGAGCTGCATTATATAATATAATTTTGGAATATACACTTTTAGAAAAAAAAAGTAAAATATTTTTTCCACAAAACACTATTTTGATTTTCGAATTTCTGCCAAAAAAAAATTTGATTTTGGGATCATTGTACACCAGTAGGTTTCTAAAACAGCAGCCGTATAGTATTTGTGGGATTGTGCGTGCCATGAGCAAACAAAATTTATTTGAAAGTATGTATGTATGTTTCTTTGTTCCTAGTAGGCGTCTAATCGACTGAACCGATGTTTATGTTGATTGGGAAAGAGTCATAGGCTATGTTCCAAGTCTGAAAACCGGTTCGATTTAAGCCGGTACAAAGGTGGTTCAGAGCCATATCTTTGGCCATATTCGTTGTGAAGGTTAGTTATATGGAATAAGATATTTTACTGGTTCAAGAACGGTTCCGAACCCGCTGAACCGATTCAAAAGTGGTTCAGAGTCATATCTTCGAAATTTTTAAAGCTATGAATTTTACGGGGCTAGGTATGCAGCTAGTATATTATAAAAGTCGTTGAAGCATCATCATTTTTCAAATATTTTTTGTGGTTTTTGATACCCATCAGGTGGCATTTATAATAATAGTATTGTAGCCCCAAATAAGGTTATGAAGTCGATCGAAAAAGAAAAATAAAGATTTTTTAAAATCGAAAATAATTTTATCTATTATTTCCAACGTGGAGCTAACTTATTGCATTTTACATATATTGGCTCAAAAAAAAACTTTTAAAACATTAGAGCACTTAAACCACCTATTTTACGACATACGAGAAAGATTTAGCCAAACAAAAGCTAAAGAAAAATTTTATTTATTTTATTCTGACCTTGGAGGTAGATTTTCCCTAAATTGAAAATTTTAATTTTCATTTATATTGCTGAATTTCCTATAAATCGACTAAAAAATTACGTTTTTAAAAATTTCATATATAGGGGTGGATTTTCCGAAATTTTACAAACATTCAGCTTGTTCAAGAAATATCTTTTGGGCCCGTCGATTTTCAAACCTTGAAGGTGAATTTTCTAAAAATTTTAAATTTTGATTTTCATTTATACAGCTTTTATGCGCTAAATTTGATATAAATCTAACAAAAAACTATCGTTTGGTTTTTAACCCTCCCCGGCACATACAGTTTTATAACTAGAAATATCTACAAACCAAAGAAAATACAGATTGGCACATAAATAACTTAAGCCTTGAAAGAAATTTTTTCAAAACTTAATCTATTGATTTCCATTTTTATATTTCATATAAATCGGTACAACAATAACGTTTGGTCTTGATATCATGTGGGCGGATTTTTCGAAAACATATATATTTTCGCATCTATTTGGCCAGCTGAGCGTACAAACCAAAGAGAATACAGAATGGGACAGAAATAACTTTTGGCCAAGTCCATTTTTCTACCTTAGGTGGATTTTATTATATTCACATTAAAGTTTTTTAATCTTATTTTAATTATCTTGATTTTATTTGTACTAATTTAAAGTCATGGCAGTTATAATCCTCCGACGGTAGTTTCTTCTGGGGAAAATAATTAAATTGCACCGCCCGTATTCTGAAATTTCAAACGTTTAAGAAATCGCTCCAAGGCATACCTAGATTTATATAATATACGATACAGCTATAATATAATAAAACTGAAAACCCGAATTTTATATTGATCGACCTATAAAAAATATTCGGCCTTGAACCTTTCCCCATTTTTTGATCTTGGAGCTTGGGACTTTCCAAAAATCCGGAAAAATGGGAAAAGCATTGAAAGTCTTAAAGTGTAAGACTTGGAGTTTCTTACCCAATAAAACCAACCACATTCTCCGATTCCTTCACGAGGTAACTATTAGGTAATCCTATAGGTAAATATTACTTCACAAGAGGGAGATGGCATGAGAACCTCAACTAAACTACTGTCTTGGATTCAGAACTGAGCTGCTCTGTTTTTCAAATGTCTTGATGATTTTTGCGGCTCAATTGTTTTGCGAGCTTTATAGGATATCCATCAAGTCAGCCTTAACTTAGCTCTTTATATATTCGTAAGCAAGCAAATACAAAAAATACACACAAATTTTATATAATGTATTTTGTAGCTGACTGCAATTATTTTTTCTGCTCCTTTTACTACAAATTCAATTAATTTCCCCCTTGAAGCAAAGATTCATGAACTATTCTTTTCACTTTTGTTTTTTCTTTCTTCTCCAATTTTGCAGATGATTCCCCAGTTAACTCATCTGGCTATTGCAGAAATGCGGCATCTGCCCATTGGCTTGTTAACTCCTTTCAAACAGTTGCGTTATTTAAATATCTCTGGAAATTCATTGGACAATATCGCATTGCAAATTATCGATCCGTGTCGTGAGTTAGAGGTAAGTTTTTGTCTGTGCCAAGGGCCCCAATGGCATGCCATTGTCCTTTGGTGCCAGGAGGGAACGAAAAAGAGAGGGAGAGAGAGGCGAGAGATCTATTGTTGTGTGTGTGAGTTGTTTATTTATTTGAGTGCTGATAACTTTTTGGCCAATTTGCAATATTCAACAACAGGCAACAATGTACGAATAAAAGCTGGAAGCTGTTTGCAATTTTTGTTTATACAATTCTGATGACAACGCCGGCCGTGGCTGCAGGCAGGCAGGCAGGCTTCCTGTCTGTGTCCTTGTACGTGTTGTTGTTGTTGTTGTTTTTTGCTTGGCCAAATTTACAGTGCAACAATAACAATCATAGAAATCATTTTATAGCCATTAAGCCTTTCATTTTAATTGAATTTAATTGTGTATTCACATCACTTCAAGCATTTGTCCTCTTGTTATTGTGGTTAGACCGAAAAATAACAAAATTTTCCTAAATGACCTTAACAGGCGTTGGATGAACTAATTGCCCTTTGATAAGACAATTGCAAATATTTAATATGATTTTAACTGCATTTTGGTGTTTGTTTTTTTTTTTTTTTGTTGTTTCCAGTTCCTGGACTTATCACGAAATCAATTACATGGCATCAACGAGGACACAGCCCTGCGCATTCAAAGTATACGCAATGTGCGATTCGACAACAATCCTTTAATATGCGATGAATGTCACATGGGAAAATTAATAAATGTCGTGCGACAAGTAAGTGGAAATGCAAATTGAAAAGAAAAAGGCCGACTCAGTGTAAATTTCAATTAGTTTTCAAAGCCGACGCTGATTGATGATGTCCTTAAATTTATGTGCCCCTTTTCTTTCCTTCTCTCCCACACAGCTGCAATGGCAATGGGACACATATCCGATTTGTTTTTTCCCCAAAAGTTTACGAGGCGCTGAAATAAATAATTTGGACATTGGCGGCCTGCACACGTGTCTGGATTATATAAGCGATGAGGAACAAAATGCGGCAAGCACTTCATATAACTTTCTTGAGCATGGTGAGTGAACACAGTTGAGGAATATTTTATGATGAGATATTAAGTTATTAATGATAATAAGCATTCTGTGTGAAATATGAAGGATTATGGTTTGTTGCCATAAATCAGCTTCATAAGGTAGAACCAGGGAAAGGTCCCAGGACTATAAGCCACACAATGTGGGAAATTTCACTTTCTGAAAACTTCTCTTGTTATAACTCCTATTGGACAAGGGATCTGAGTTAGTAATAAGCACTCAATGACTGAGATACCAGCAGAGCCCACAAGTTAGAAAAACCAAACACTTTGTTGATGTAGCCCAAAAAAAATCTTAATTTTTTGATTTTCATTATCGCATATTTCGCTGTCCCGTGCGACATTGAAAAACAGCGTTTGTTATCAGTGCGTTAAAAGTACATGCAGAAAGCTTATACAATATTGAGTACAAATACAGATTTTTTATACAATTCAAGTAAAAAAAAACCTTCCTGAAAAATGAGAATATTTGTGATCTCGGTACTTATATAAAATTTGTCCCGTGCGACATCGCGACATCCTTCATAAATGATATACTTATAGTAAGATCACAGTATTTAATTGCTTAAATATAAATAAGCAAAAACGGCGGCGGAGAAAAAAAAAGTTGCAAATGGTGGAAAGAAAAGTTGATAGACCATCCAATATTTTTAGAAATTTTTTTTTTTTTGTTATTATGTAAAAATAATTACATTAAAATTTTCTGTTGATTTAAAAAAACGTTTTTACTAAGCTTGTTTATATATAATTTCGTCAAAAGAGCAACAGAAAGAACATAATTATTTAAATGGAAGAAAAAATGTCCCGTTCGACATGTCCCATGCGAAAGTGCTTAATATTGAATTAAAAAAAAAAAGTTGTTTGGTTTAAAATCAAAACCATTTTTACGTGAACTACAATGCACAACATACTAAAATGTAACACATGGAAATACTGCCTAAAAATTTGCTGAAATCGGCTTTAGAATGGTTGATCGCGAAGACCAATTTTCTTTATGTTCCGTGCAAATGCCTTGGATTTTTGTGGATTATCTTGGAAAGTAAATATTGCTGATTTCCATTTAGAGTTTTTGACAATAAATATTTTCAAAATATTCTGCAGCCTTGGGCAGACGGTCATTCGATAAATTTAAACTCTCGAAATATTGTGGATCTTATAAAAGAAAGTTTGCGTTGCCATTGCAGCCAATATTGATGATCGAATGGTTTGCCTTAAAATGGATATTGCGTCCCGAAATGATAAGAGTATTATGTGTGTTAACATACAATACATAAAAAATTTTAATATAGAAATACATACAATTGGTATGATACAACTACATGAAAGTCATACGGCACAATACTTAAAATCTGGCATATTAAGTTGCTTAAACAAGTTTAATATAAGCATTGATCAAGTTTACTCGATGACAACGGACAATGGAGCGAATGTTGTCAAGACTTCAAAGCTCCTCCAAGAATATAAAGAACTGGGACTGGACCTAGAGGAGGAGAGTGACGTGTTCAACGAAGTTCATAGACAAATGCACTGCGCCGCGCATACTTGTCAGTTAGCATCTTGGGATGTCATTAAAAAAATTGACGAGGACGTTGAGAAGTGTAGAAAATACGTAAAAAAAAAACTTAGAGTGGAGCTACGTCGTCATAGCGAAACACTTCCAGTCATAGATAATAATACACGCTGCAGCTCAACGTATAATATGATCGACTCCCTTCGCTTAATGAAAAGCAAAGCCACAAATAATAGACTGAGACTTCGTAGACAATTTTTGCTCTTGCTTTAAACCAAGTGCAGAATGCACAACTATGTTGCAAACTAAGGATATGGTGATGGGTGATTTTTTTTTAAACGACACTTTGTTTAAATAAATGCAATAATGTATATACTAGCTAAAACTTTGTCTTGCAGTTCCATTGGTATAATACAGTACAGAAAGAGCAAACAATAATGCGGATTAAAGATTATATTTAACTATTTGCATTGTTTATAAATGCTTTTCTTACTATCTTGAGCTTCCGAACTCATTCTATCAAAAGTGATATTTATTTTTCTGATAAATATCACTTTTGACAGAATGAAATCAATTTTAGAAAACACTGTTTTAAACAATTTATAACGGTACTTTGACTCCACTCATGCAGGGCTCTAACACATACATTATTTGTTTATTTGTTTAGAAAAGGTTAACAATATTCTGTCAACGCTAGAGAATATAATATAATAAAATAATAATAATATCCTAATATGTTTCACCATCCAGATTAGGGGAGTTTTTTATAGATATGCCCCGGCTCACATCAAAAGAATGGTGAAGACAGATTCAGGAGCGTGGCGAGGATAAAAACAATAAAATATTATACGTATTATTATCTAGGGAACATGTAGTTGACAGCAAGTGGTACAGGTTATTATAATTAGCACATAAAACGCGAATCGGATCATGCAAGGCGAAATTCGTCATGCAAGTGCTCAGTGCTAAAGGCTGGTATGACCGCTTTACTCTAGGTGGAACCGCAAATCGTAGTTGGCTTAGAAGAAAGCAAGAATCAATGTCTCCATTTATCAGCTTATGGACAAATAGCACGCCATGGCAAGTCCTCCCATTCTTAAGAGTTGGCAAGTTAATTAGCCGAAGCCTGTCAGTGTAGGATGGTAGGCGACGCATAGGATCCCAGTTTAAGCCGCGCAATGCAAACAGAAGAAACTGTTTTTGAACACTTTCTATAAGTTCCTGATACCTGTCGTACTGAGGAGACCAAACGTATGACCAATCTTCAAGAATTGGGCGAACAAGGGAAGAGTACAAAATTTTGGTGATATACGGTTCATCAAATTCTTTAAACCAACGTTTAATAAAAGCTAGATTTTTTAACAATAATTCCAATATGGTCATTGAAGCAAAGTTTATTGAATAGAACATCATATGTTTGTTTGGTGTTTTGATCAATATTATATTGAACAAAAGAGCTCCTGCGGTAGAAAGTCATCAACTTGCACTTTGAATGGTTAAGGTACAGCAAATTTTTAAGGCACCAAGATTGCAGGCAGGCCAGATCTTTCTGCAAAAGATAATCTCTGGACTGCTGTACGATAGACAGATTTTTACATCATCCGCGTACATTAAAACGTGCGAATCAGTAATAATTTGGGGAAGGTCATTTATAAACAGACCAAAGAGCAATGGGCCAAGATGACTCCCCTGAGGAACACCCGAAGTTACGTTTGCTACTTTGGATGGAATAGATTAAACAAGACTCTCTGAGTCCGATCCGACAAATACGTATGAATCCACTAGAGGGCAGGCGAATCCTATTACACGATTCAGAAATTGATTAATTGTGCTGCACTGACTGCACTGATGAATCTAGGTAATGTCGGCGACAACATTTGAATAAGCTACCAAGAAAAACAAAAAATAACGGGTTTCGTTCTGAGGTGAAACGATGCTTAGGTAAAGTGATTAAATTTAGTGTAAAGTTTAAACGGCTTATAAGTGTTCAAACAATTTATTGTATACCGTTGCGAAATCATTGTTATAATGAAGATATTATAAAATGTACAAATATTGAACGGAAGTCAAATAAATTTAGATGTAATAGCTAAATTAGAGTTGTATTTAAAATTTCAGAACATTATGAACATTTAAAAATTACTATTAATTGAAAATTTTTAGAATTTATTTATTTTTTCCGATTTAAAAACGATGCAAAGATTATTAATTACTGTAAAATAATTTTTATGGAAAATTAAGAGTACATTTGGGAACATTTTAGTACAATAAACAAATATAGAGGATTTTTTGATGTGCACGTGATGGAAATATAGGTAATGAGACGGCGACGGAATTAAGATTATTGGTGCTGTGCTTGAGCTACTTTTCCAAAAAAAAAAAAATGAAAAAAAATCTCAAATCGTGATAATTCAATTCTGTGCTCGGTGGGAATAATTTTTGAAAGATGTCCATTAAATTAAATATTGGCACTGGATGAAGCAAAATGTAGAATAAAGAGGGATTCAGTTTGTCAACTGGCACACCGGAACAACTAAATCGCGTTGTCATATTTATTCTTGATGGTAATCAAGCTAAAGCAGGCTTTCGGTTGGGTATTTGAAAATAACTTTCCCAGCGCTATTAAAACAAAAATGGCAAAAGATTCTTGCTACAAATATCGTCCAGCAGTATGTGTACCGCGCTTTGGAAGATGGGCTAAGCCAACCAATTGCTACTTGATTATTCATATTGGTTCACATTTACAAGGCTTTAATTGCTCCAGCCTGGAGATATGGCAGAGCAAAAATATGCCAAATTATTGTCTGAAAACATAGCTATAAGTATTGCGAGTTTTCCATAAAGAAAATAAAGAAAAAAATTATCTCCGTCAGGCAAATAATTTGTCTGTGTGAACTTAACTTAAGACTACAACCAAACTTAAAACTAAACTAAATCCAAGATATCTTGTTGAAAATAGAAAAACAAATAAGAAATAAAACTGAAATAACTAGGACTGGCCAGTAAGTAAGAAAAATGTGATGTTGGCTCTTTAAGAGCCGGTCACACAATGAGCTGCAATTACATAAGCAAACGGGTCTATCAAAAGTCCAGGCCTGCTTTAAGTGAAAGTGAAAAAATAAAATATATAAAAAGTTTATCAAATTAAGTTCAGGAGAAACTTTTTTTTTTTCAAAAAAACTGTTTTGTAATTTTTCTTAAAGCTTACCACATTTTTCCCAAGTAAACATAAATAATGGCCTCTAAATTGAATTAATTAAAAATAAGTATATCTCATTTGAGTGCTTAAAATGGGCTCAAAATGCAATTATGCACAACCTGATTCACTCTGTTTTCTTCGTCTCTTCTTTTTTCCTTTACAGGCGGTCTTAATACACTGGCTATATTGGGTGGCATCATCTTTGTGCTAATTGCAGTCATTATACTGTCGCTTGTGGCTTGCTTCTCCAAAAATCGTGCACGCTATTATACCCGAGAAGATCATTTAAATGGCAGTAAGTACTCAGTAATAGTAGTTAAATTTAATTTAAACATTTAACACAAAAAGAAAAGAAACGCCAAGGTGAAGTCCAAGAAAAATGGCCCTAATCCTTTTTTTTTGGGCATTTGGCCAAATGTTCTCTTCTAATTAATTACAACTACGTGCTTCATTATGTTGGCTCAGGCCTTACTTAATTGAGGAATAAATAAATTTCGTTAGAAATGGTGCTAATGTTTGTGCACACACCTGACAGTGTCTAACTTCGTTACCTGGGCACAAATTGGCCCTGGGGCCCAACCATTCAACAGAACGCACTCGTGGGAGACGCACAAAAAAAACACAGAAGAAGGGAAAAACAAAAGCAAACTTCTGAATTTGCACAATTGTAGCATTTCTGCACAAACAATAAAATGGCCTCAGAGGCTGTCGCAGGGCTAAACAAAAAAATAAAGTTTTTGCCACACAAAAATTTCGATTCCCCCGTTAAGCTAACTGAGAGCCGCAAAAAAAAACAAAAAAACAAACAAAGTGAGTGAAGGACTAAGGGGAAATAGCGCTGCTGCATGGGAATTTGAAAACATATTTGTATGAGGGCGTGACTGGAAACTGATCTGAAACTGGCCCTTAAAACTCACTTGAAGCTGATGTATGATGTACTCCAAGCCAAGTTTGTACAGATCAATTGGTAGCAGAGAACGGCTACGGGTGATTGCAAAACGTCCACACATAATCAACACCCAAATAAACTTGTTTTTGCGTTCAATTGAGCAATTTTTAATACATACACATGTTTGCTATGGAGTTTTATTCAATCAAACCAATCTTTTCTTATTTTCGCACTGATTTTAAACATAATTTTTATCAATCAAATCGATTGTTTAGAATGATTTATGGCATGGTCTAAGACAGTGCTGTTGACAGCAGCCACTCCCCTTTAACGCACACTAGACCCAACCGCTGGACAAAGTCGCTGCTATCAAATCTAACGACGCAGGCAGCGGCCAAGCCGTGATGCGTTTGATGAGCCGGTATAACGTTGATTTCAATTAACGCTTAGTTTTGTTGATTGATCTAGTGTAAACATACCCGGTTTTTATTGAAATTACTTTTACTTAACCGCAAGATCGTTTGCCTGTATGACACTATTTATATTCAACGCTGAGATTTGTTGTTTGATTTAATGTGAATTGGAATTTTAATGCATGATAAATTCAAGAAAAAAGTGATTTTTGAAGAAGGTAGCTATTAGGTAGTATTTCTAAACATTGTTGCATTTTCAAGTTCAATAATCTTATGTGTTGATTAACATTACTCTGCGTTTTCCTTTAAAAACGATTTAAAAAAGGGCTTCTGTCTTGACAATAAGCAAATCAGGACATAATATATATTTTTGAGTGAAAAAAAATAAAACTTATAAACATGACTGCAAATCAATTGGATTTTTTTGGGTCCTTCGATCCGGACAACAAACCGAAACTTTAAATGTATGAACTCCCAAACCTGAAGCCGACCTGGACGCCCGAATTTATGGAAAAAAAATAAAAAAAGACTAAAGTAACTTTTATAATTTTCGGTGCATTATCATTTTTATGTATCTTGTTTTGAGCTATAGTCAATCTAGAATCTTAAATGTATGCTGTGAATCAAGGCCAAGAGTGCATCTATCTAACAGCTTTACAACTTCAGAACAAGAGTGATTATTTGTGTCACAACTACGAGATTTGTCCTAGGATAAAATTCTATCTGAAAATATGAAAAATCAGCTGTCTACTTACTTCAATACTTCCATAGGGCGTCGCAGGTTTTATTTTATCCTGAATAATGATCGTATAGACAAAGGCAATAAAAGTTAAAAAATGTACATCTTCAGAATAAATTTGAAGACAATACACTTGAGCCCAAAAATGCTACCTAAATCCCGATGTATTGAGGATTTTTTTTCTTCACGAGTTCCATTAGATATCGAGGAGTCAATATTGAACAAGAAGTTGATCAAGTACTGATGTATGCGGATAATATGGTACTTCTAGCGGACTCACCAAAAATATTGCAAGAAATGATTAACTGCTTACATGACTACTGTACACTCTGGAATCTTATTATTATGGTGATTAACATGGTACCTTAACGGATGTTTCATTGAAAATGTTTGAAAATTTAAATTTCCTGGGAGTTCCGGTTATCTGTCACTTGAGGTTTTTAATTAAGCTTATAGTAGGTTAGGATAGGTTGCAATGGTGGAATTGGGATGAAATCCCAGCTCTTCACTTAGACCCTTTAAGGCCCATTGTGTTACCATATAACTCTTTGTACGATATAACCATAGAGGGAGGGTCTTTCCTTATAAGCCGGTTTAAATGTAGCACGAATTTTAGCAGTGAGGCAATATCTATTTTAGGGATGTCTGAGAGATCTTATAGAAAGGTACGACCCAAAACTGCGAGTCGTCTTCTGCTTAAGGGCAATGCCAGAAGAGGTAATATACACTCTCCTCCTCATCCTTTGAGTTGCAGCTTCTGCAGAAGTTGTTGTATTAGTGCAGTGTTCAGTAAGGGCCCTACTAGCAAGGAGATGTTTTCTCTACCTAAATGCAGCAGCGCCCTAGATTTATTCATATTCAGAAGTGGCCATATAAGCCTTGATAGTTAACATGTGTGATTCGTTTGCCATCGATTCAAGGTTATTCGACGGCTAGTTTCCTTTGTTTATAATTTTAAAGTCGCAAGTGGCAACTCGGTAGGAGTCAGGTGGTGGTATCAAGTCTAGCGAGGCTGCCATCTGTGCACCCCAACGAGACGAATTTTAAAGTGCTGAGCCATCTCATTATGAGAGCTGCGGCACTCAGTAAGCGTTTAAGCATTGTTAAAATTTCTGTCAAGGGCTTTTGGAGCAGCTTGACTATCTGAGAATATAAATACGTTTGTCTCTTGGACCAGTAGGTTTTCAAGAAGGTTTATAGCCACAACACAACAATGGTCAGGAAGTCGAAATATAGTTTTCATATCGAGGTCAGGACATTTTCAGTCAGTTTGGATCCATCCGTGAAGATGTTGATAGCATTTGGTTTAAGATGAGCTCCAATCCAGACGGCTTAAAAAGATGTTTTCATATAAGGTGGTAAACGTTGTGATTGGTGTGCAGTAGTCAAGCGCAGGCGGTATCGCCACTTGATGACGAATTAAAAAAGAATTTTCTCTTTGCCAAAGAGCGGTATTACTGGCGATTTCCTTGCGAACAGGGAGATTAGGTATTTAAAGACACCTTAGATGTCAAGGAATGCCGTAAATATATATTCCATGGCATTTCTCTATCTAAGATACAATGGAGTACAGAGTTTCTGATTTATCTTTTTAAGCAAAAAAGAAGACAAACATAAAGTTAAATAAGTGTTGTTCTGATGATCTGTTTTAAGAAAAAAAACCTCCAAAGAATAATAAGATAGTTACGGAAAAAGAAGAAAGAAGAGGGGAGATGTTTTAACAATCGTAAGTGTGTCTACGACAAGCTTTAATCTATACACTTTTCAGCGTATAAGAAAATCACTAACTTCGTCTCGGTGGTTTATACACTGAAAAACTTTACTCACCATTTAAGAATATATATAGGATTCTTCATGGTTTTGAAATTTCTACCTAGATTTTTTAAGGAAAAAATATAAGTATCCTTATAAATTTTCTCATACCGTTGTGCTACTGATATTTATCAAAGTAGAAAGCCTAAAAGTATTGCAACTCATAAATTACAAAGTTTTCCCGAAAGTTTACAGTTTTTATGCTAGATTTGAAAACCAAAATAGAAAACATAAATTCCTAAACATTTTTAAGAAAATTTATTGAATAATTTAACAAGTTTTGAAATAAACTCAATCCTGACACAATCTCCACTTCTCTTTTTATTTTTGCTCTCCTTTCCAGGTGAAAGCAAATGTTTAGAAAAGAATTTGGAGGCCAACACAATTACAACTTTGGGAAATGGTAGCTCACCGACAACAACAACTACTTTGACTTTGGTTACCACGCCGGGAGCAGCCGCCACAGCCGCCGCCACAGCAGCCACAGTAAATGGCACAACAAATGGCTCTACAAATGGACATGCCTTGAGTCTAAGTCCAGTCAATGGCAACACCAAAAATTCTCAAGGGGAGACTGGCAAGGAAATCAACTTTACTTTTCCCATAGACGATCGTGTTTGTACCCTAGATGAGTTGGTTCTGCCGCCGGCTCCACCGCCACCAGCAGCAGCAGCACAAGCTAAGCAAATGTATCATCATCCCAGCAGCATGGGCAGCCTGATGTATAGCGTTTCACCGAATAGCGGAGTAACTGGAACAACTACCACCCTGGCGGCCGTGGCTGCTGCAGCAACTGTCATTCCACACGGAGCTCCTTCGCCGGCTGAGGCTGTGGTTGTGGTACTGCCACCGCCGCCTCAGCAACCGCCTACACATCAACATCAACTGGATGGCAGTTTGGCCAGTTTGCGCGAGGTGCAGCAACAGCTGGTGCATTTGAGCAGCACTCTGGATCCGTTGGTCAGCGTTAACTGACCCAAGGGCTTAGCAGGAGGACCGGCAGCAGCCTCAACCGCAGCATCAGCGAGTAAGTTTGGCAAGCAAACAGTAAGCACGACACCGACATAAGCCGCAGGGGAGAGTTGAGTTACAGGACGGTATAATTAATCACAATGCGGTTGCCTAGTTTTTGGGGTCAAATTGAAGTGCAGTAATTAGGATTTGAGTTTTGTAATTAAGTGCATTAATCTCTGACGGCGTCAAATCGGGGAAGTTCATTTAAAAGTGTTTAAGAGAGTATTAAAACTCCCAAGAAGTTTGAATAATTGAATATTCCAAGTTCTTTAAAGGGTCAGACACAGTTCCAACTAAATGTCAAATTTTTCATAGCATACTTAAGGGGATGGTAGATTTTTATACATTTTAAATGATCAAAAATATTTTAAACTAAATCTCTTCCTCCATTTACCCAAAGTAACTGCCAATTAGTTTTTTGCATCCTATAAGTATGCTACAAAATTTAACCCGAATTTGTAAGACGCATCGATCAATTTTCCAATTTATTTATTAGTATTCAACAATTTTACTGCCATTTTCAAAACTAAAATCCATTTGTTCAATTTTGAATTTAGTTTCTTTTATTTATTGAGCAAATGGGCCAAATTATTAAAGCCAGAGTTTCATTAAGCTATTTTATAATTTGATTTATACAACTTTTCTATATGCTTAACTGTATATAAAAAAATTATGGAAAATATTTCCAATTTATTTTAAGACCATTTAAAAAATATATATGCTTACCTATTAAGCCTAAAAACAAACACACACATTCAAAATGTTATAAACAAAATTTTGTGTCAATGTAAATAATAATAATAACAATTTAAGGCCCGGTTTCTCAATGTGCGGTTAAAGTGTCGATTAACTAAACGACTCATCAATTTAAAGATCGATTAATACAGCTTATGAAGTATTGGCCCTTTTTTCACCTAGGGCCGTTGTCTTATCTTTATGTTTTTTAAATCTAGGTGCTCTTAAAACCCGCGTATGATTTTAGGCGCGGCCTAAAAGTGGGCAACATAAATTGTCTCAAAAAGCACCTAGATTTAAAAAATATAAAGATGAGAATGCGAACTTAATTTTTCAAAATGTCAATTGATAATGAAAAACTCCTTATTCCAATGGAAATGCTTAACAAAATTTGTCAGTGTTTTCTCAACCATTTTGGTAATTTTAGATATGAAGATGTGATTTTATTTTTTTGATTCTACATATATGCATGCTTTCTAGGTCATATCACAAGCTAAAACTTTGCAAAGCTAAATTCCAAAATCTTCCTTAATTTTGATTTGATCATTTAAATTAAGTGGTCATCGATGTTGCGATTGTTGTGGGACAGCAAATATTATTTTGTGTGGCTCAAAAATAATTTTTTATAGATTTGGCGTCCAACGAAGGGCTTTAAATTCCATATGCTGTCATATATTTGGCACACACGGCGGGCTATGGATTATATGTAATATTTATGGTTATAATATGCGTCTTCAATTCGAGGCTTCAAATATCAAAGCGCTTTCCACTTGCAGATGTCACTTTCTCATGTAAGCTTCTCTCAATCCCTAGGCTCGTGTGTCTTTTAATTTGCGCTAAAGAGAAAGGACCTACAGCTTAACACCGAATACGAACGGCAAAGTTTTTTGAGAAGCTTTTTCATGGCTAAATATTTTACAACTGGCGCCAACAGCTGTAAAGGTGACCTTATGTGTACATTTTTTTACTGTAGTTTCTTCCTATTCTGAAAGTGAGTTCTGGAAAAACTGTTGTATGAAACATTTTTTGTTTATCCTTCGATCAGCTCCAAACTAATTTAAAAAAAAATGAAATAAAAATTCAATAATAACTGCATACCAGTTTTTAGGAAAATTAACACACGATAACACGCGATTCGTTCCAAACTTATTTTTGAAGCTAATCATACCCGAATTCGAAAGTCAGTCCCATGTGCTTCACCTATCGACCTATATAGGGTCGTTTTTGGGATCAAAAGCGATTTGTTGAACACATAGGAGTGACTTCAAATTTTCAAAAAAAAAAAAATCATCCCCCAAAAATACGAAAATGGTCGGAAAACTGTTGTATGAAGATCTTTTGTTTTCATCCGGACAACTCTAAACTTATTTTCACATTTTACAAAATATGGAAAATTTTCAAAAAATTCAGGAAAACTAAATTTTGTCCTCCATTCGATCGTACCCAAATTCTTGTTAAAAGCTCTATCTGGAAATTTCCATAAAATTGTATTCACTTTTGTTGGAAAATTCACCCACACATATTTCAACAGGGCTGCAAACCCAAAAAAATTTTGCGGAGATCCGGTTTGCGGTTTCGAACCAAAATTTGCCAATGGATAGGGTTCAGAAATTTGAGGTTCAAGGTTTCTGTGCAAAGGTTTTGGTTCGTACCTTGGTTCGTCCCAAGTTTTACAAAATTTTCGTCTAAAGCTATTAATTTCTAAAAAAATATAAAAAAAATATTCAAAATTCTGGATTTTTGTTTATTTGAACATAAATTATTTTCAAATGAAATTTAAAAAAAAATTCTTCAGTAATTTTTGGTCTATTCTTCTTATTTGATCAGACAAAACTTAACTCACGCTTAAATTAGACTTTGCTGAACCGAACCGAAAGTTTTGGTTCGGAACAGTTCAGTATTTTACAAAAGAGGTTTGGTTCAAGTTTCGGTTCGACCGGTTCGGTTCAAAACCGGTTTGCAGCTCTGTATTTCAAGCTGCAGATACGAAAATATGAAACACATTACTTTGAAATTTTTGAAAATATTCCACGAAAGTCGGAAAATGGACGGAAGACTGATGGTTATTATTTTAAAAGCTTTAAATAACAAAATATTACCATCGGGACTTTTAAAATTTGGAAAGTCCGGAAAACTGAAGGAAAAAGATTTAAAAATTTGTTTTCCAATTTGATTGAATTTAAAATCATTTTCAAATCTAACCCTAAAGTCGGAAAATAGGCGGAAAATTTATAAACTAAACTCTCTTTATTTTCATTAGATTAGCTTCAATGAGAGATTAGCTTTTGAGCTCTACATAACAAAACGTTACCAACGGGATTTTTAAATTATGCTCATGTTTAAATACTTTGTTTTTTACACAAGTGCGAGCGAAGCCGTGGGTATACGCTAGTCTAATATATATTAATAAATGCCGGTGAAATTGTTTCCTTTTGACTTATGGCTCATTTCTCAACTTCTAGTTTGAGTTTGGGAGCAGTCCAAAAACAACAACGTGGCTTTGTGGTGGCTTTAGTGGGTTTTGTCTGAATTGCGCCAGCTGCTATGAGTCAAATAAGTTTAACAATTTACTGCGTTTTTTCTAAATGAAAAGTCCGTAACTATTTCGATTAAGTTGCCCACTAAACGGTCACACTTTCCTTTTGATTTTTGTCGAAACTTTTGCTGGTCATATTTTCATATACAAGATGGCAGAAGAATAACATTATTTACTAAACATATTAAAGCTATCCCGTATTTGTATTCTTATAAATACTTTGTTGGTAAAGACCCGACTAACTTGTAACCGCACCTTGAGAAACCAGGCCTGAATAAACACTAAAAAAAATGTAACTCTAAGAAAACCCATACTTTGTATATTTGGCCAATGCGATTCAAAATTGAGCAGCCGCTGTTTGAGAATTTAAATATAAACAAGAAAAAACCCTAGCACTTAGTTAGCAGCTTAGATTTCCAAACACTTAAAAATAAAATTAAAACACATAATTAGATCTAAGACAACGTGTATATCTAAGTATAAGTATATATAAAAACAGTAAAATGTTCTTAAGAAAGAAAAACTTATAATAATTCTCAGCAATCAATTAAATAGACCCAACTAGCAGCCCAAACGATTTAAGTTGACTTCCATATTTTAATCACATTTCTTTTTACATATAAACCTAATATAATAAAATAATAATTAATACTTGTATTTATTTTACACACAACAACAACAAACAAACAAAAACCAAACAATGTATAAGCGCAAAATCAGTAATAAAGTGTGACAGTTCATGGAAATACAAAACTAAATTCATTTACTTTACGTGTGACCACCAATAAAAATTACTGAAAGTAAGTATCGGCCATTCATTAAATAAGAAATGCACATTTACCGCACTCTTTGCCTCATTTGTGGTTCGCTGTTCGCTGCACTTCCTTTGCCATTGTCTGCCTCCCTTTTGTGCTCCGGCATTTGAAATTATGTTTGTTACATGTCGCTAAGCATGTGCTGCTGGTGTCCTCCTCCGGCACCAAGTGTGCTTCCTAAGCGACCACAAGGACGACACCCAAACGACGGCAACCATTTTAACTCAACGCAAATGAAAATTGCTTCCGTTTCCGTTTTCTGTGTCACACTTCCGTGGCGGTTTGGTTACGGATTTGGGATTTCGGATTTGCTATTGTTACACTGAACAAGCTGCTTTTCAACTACATTTGACTTTGATTTAGATGCTACGGGGAAAGTGAAGGAAAACATCTGTGAACTTACATAGAGAGAGACTGAGATAAACTATGAAAAGAGATTAAAATTATTATTGAAATCTTGTTCAGCAGTTTTTTGGATAAATTTCAAGCAGGACACAAATGTCTCATTTTGATTATATGTTTTTATGATGAAGTGCTTGAAATTTTTAGGTATTTTTTGTGCAACAAGTCTGTTCTGCTTCACACATTATCGTCTCTTACATTAGTGTAAATCAGAAAACTATGTATAACTATTTCGACCTTAGTTGTTTAGTTTTTACAGCCTCTTTCTAAGCTATGGAATATTAAAAGATACCTCTTATTTTCACTCATTACAAACACAATGGATATTTTGGGTTCTTAAATGGAAGCCTCTCTCCAAAAAGGCAGAAAAAACTCACATTTATATTACTCCTTTTCAAAGCTAATATTAGATTTACAAATACAGACTAACTCACAGGCTATATGGTGTTTCATGTCATGGTGGAACTTATTTCAGCTAACTAGAAAATAATTATTTAGTTCAAAGAATGAACACCTAGTGCAGGTTTATCTCCAGTGTTAAATAACTGTTTTTCTATTAGAAATAATGATCAAGATCACAAAAAAAATGGTTTTCTCAGGTAAGAATTATACCCACAATGATTAAATCTGGCTTTGTTATAACTTTACTTTGATATGCACTTTATCAGGAAGTTTCAGTACTTGAGTAAATTATTTTGAATTCAAGCCTCACATTTCTTTAAAGATTTCAAAAAAACTTAAGATTCATTTGCATTTTTTTAACAAAAGTTGTTATTGAGTGTCAGAAAATGATTTTCTTTTTAATAAAAAAAACTACAGACCTTATAAGAGCATCATTTAAGTGTTATCTCATTCAAATCTGTGGTAAAACGGCCAAGTAATATCATTACATAAAAACATTACAGAGACTTTTAATATTTCTGTTAAGTATACCCAAAAAGTAAGTAATCATCATCTTGCCTCTAGATAGCTGCTATGTGTCACATAAAATTAAATTTTGCTTTGTTATATGTGGTTATGAGACGAATGGTGCTATTTAGAAAAGATAAAAATCCCTCAGTCATCAATTTCAAACTATTGAGTGTAAGAATTTTCCCTAATACTACAAGAATCAAGTTGATTTTCAGAGTATTTAAATAATACTATCGATGTGACTGTTGCTAGATAAACATGCCTATCTTTAGACTCGTTCTATCCACTTACGCTTAATTGCTTAATATGACCATAGTATATCATTTATAGTATATCAAAAGATGTGAAAATAATTAATTACAAGTTGCGTGTATATTCCGTTTGCTTGGTACAGAAGAAAAAGTCTTGTGAACTGGCGTGACATTCTATGACGTATCAATTTAATCATATAGGTCAAGTTACTACCTTAAATGTTAATTTGATACTTTATAAGAAGTTAATAGTAGTGTTTTCTATTGAACAATTCAGACATGTGCATTGTCAGCCCTAAATTATTCAATTACAATTCATTTCATTTACATTAATATTAAACAGAAAAGGGTACAGATTAATTGAAGTAAATTTTAATTTTGGCCGATGGTCCATTATTGTAAAGCTAATTAAATATACACACGATTGCTAATTTTCGATTAAAAATGTCTTCAAAACTGACTTTCTGAAGCAGTCTTTTGTGACTTATTTTAATTTGTTTGTTTATAACTTAAGAATGAATATCATTTAAATTATAAAAGTATCCCCTTTTCAAAAGGACCAAATTTAATACATTCTTGAGGCATTAAATTGTATATTTTTGAAGCTTTATCAATAGTACTTAACACTTTGAAAAAAATTAAACATAAAGTATAGCAACAATAATATTGCGTATTAAGTAAAGGAATACATATTGATTGTTTTCCGATAAACAGAGAATAAGATATCAAAAAAACCATTTTTTATAGTGTTATTTGTTTTTTTTTTTTTTAATTTTTAAAATTGATTATAAAGTAAAACTTTTAAAGTTTGGAATACTTTTTTCGTTCATAATAATTTTGATCGGATTTAATTTATATAAATCTAAAATCAAAAATAACGCTTTATTCAAAGTTTTTATTTTTATTAGTCAAGCATAATGCTTTTTCTCTATATTTTTCGTATCTAATTAAATTAAAAGTACAAAACGATTTAAGATCGCTTTCAGATCGTACTAGAACTCTGTCCAGTCGTTTCTTTTTTACTGTACCATTAAAAAACACAAGTTCTAAGATACAACAAAAATAGGCGATAACGAGAAGAAAATTGGATTCCGTTTTCGATCTGATCAGCGACTCATGTCAATTCCTTCCAGTTCCGATTCCAAAATCAAAAATGTTTAAATTCAGTCCCCATCCATTTTAATACCATCCTGTCCCTGTCTTCATTCGACCTGATACCGAGGCAAAATATTAAATTTGATCACGCCGCGTCCAGTTTTTGTTCTTAAATAATTGCGGGATCCACGCAGTTTCACACTGCCTTCACTGTTGTCCTGACTTTTTTTTTTAAACTGCGTTGACAGCTAACTGAAGGGTATAGAGCAGCGTCTATCTTTTTGAAAACACACTATCAGCTGTGCTCCCTTCTCACCTTACTTTTAGCGATTTGTCCACGTGAACAGATGATTTTTACAAATCAAATTGGCATAGTTTATATATGAAATGACATTAAGATCTGAGGTAACTAGATAGAGTACAAAAATTTGATTTTTCAAATATTTTTTTACATTTAAACTATGAGTAAAAATTTTTTAAATTGTTGGCTATAGACTAGTAGTCACAGATATTAGTGTTCCTTTCATATAAAAAAAAGAAATGTGAGAATGGAATTCAATTGTTCACATGCTGGAAATCCCTTAAAAGTAATAAGGCACGCCGAATATAAAGAGATGTCTGTATTTATAAAAACAAACGAAAGTTGCACAAATGAGCACACAGTGTTTGGTGGGCGGCAAACAACAATTTTTTTTCATCGTTGGGGGCAAACAATTTTCAAAATAAAAAAAACCAAAAAAAAAACCATATCCGGTGTTAAGAAAATTTAACCAGTTTATTTAATAAAGGTTATGGGGTTACGGTTATTTTTTTTTTAAATTTAAATGTGTTAATAGCCGATGACGGTGGCTAATACTTTGTACTGTGTCAGGAAAAAAATATATTTTTTAATTTGGCTAAAATTGATTTGGCCCATAAATCGCAACACCTTTATCGACTGAACGTAATTTAGTAAAACATTTTGTGGGCTTGCTGTGAAAAATGCATATCCATTTGTTTTGGCGAGTCATGAATTTGCTAGACAATTTTAAGCATATCCATGTGGATGTCCGGCAGCAGCAGCCTAGTTCTTCCTTTCCTTTGGATGCACTTGACTTGGGCCAGGGCGAACATTTGAATTTATGCATGAACGTTGTTAAGGCGCTCCAAATGGCGTTCAGTGTTTTGTTGCTGCTGCTGCTGCATAGAAAATGCATTTCAAATTGCACTAGCCAAGGAGGAGTGGGTGGTCAAGTGGTCAAAGTACATGCAAATTGAGCAATGCGGTTGGAAGCTCTTGAGATTGCACATCAATATTGCTACACTTGACACATGCCGAGGGTCCAACTATATATGAGAATGGGGCAGAGGCATTGCATTGATTAACATTTGAAGTGAACGATATGAGATTGGCATTGACGGGGCTGGGAGTCACTCAAAGTCGGCTCATACTTTCCGATTTGATCGGTTGTAAAAATTTTTACTACAACCACTTACCAGCAATTGCCCAAGAAGATGGCAAAACTTTTGGCTACCATCTGGTTGGCCATCAATTGATTTTCTATTTTAATGCTTGCGCTTCTTTAGCTTTTGTTCGTGCTGTCGAGGATATCAAATTTGCTCCCAGGTCCTTGCAGTTTGCAGTATCCTTCTTTCGTTTTCTTTTGGTTCTTTTTGCGGTTCAATGTGTAAATTTAATCAGTCAGCTTACTCAAGTATGCCACAGTGCAAGCAGCAGCAACAGCCAGCAGCTAGCTTGAGTTGCCTGCCAATTTTATGGCTTTTCCTCGGTTTACACATAAAAAAACAAAAAAAATTTCGAAAATTTAATTAAATGGATTTTAGCTATTCGACTAGTTTAGACATGCGTGGCTCATTTTGAGGTAAGCGGTGCATCCGAACTTGTGCACTGATTAATGAGTGAATGAAAATGCTTTTTATGAGCATTATAAAAGTTGAGTTATTGTAGAGTTGTTTGATTTTCGACTATATAAAGCTAAAAACAATATTCAAAAATTTTGTCATATCATTTTCCCAGCCGAAGGTTCATTAATTTAATTTAAAATATTAATACTTGGGTTGCTATTTAAGTTTCTGGTCTAGGTCACTTCTAGCCATTTTAGGACCGATTGGCCTTTTCCCAAAAAAAGTTTGGACTTTTATCGATAAAAGCTCCATACAACTCTTTCATGTGTGACCACGTTTGATATCGATTAACGATTAATCAAAAACTTACCTTGTGAACATTTTCGTGCAATCATTTTTCACAACTTTCGACGTGGATTATCACGACAAGAGTGCTACGATGAACTTTAATCTTTGTATGGCGATGAAGCACTATCCTATAGCACTGTGAAAAATTGCGGGCGACGCTCGCTCTAAGACGAAGGTCGTCCAAAAACATTCGTTGTGCCAGAAAACATTGATGCCGTGCGTGAACTGATAATGCAAGATCGTCATGTGACATACCGTGAGATAGAGGCTTCCTTGGGCATTTCTTCCACCAGCATACATTCGATAAAAAAAAGTTTATTCTCGTTGGATCCCGCACAATTTGACAATCGCTCAAAAATAAGGCTCGTGTGGATTGGTGCAAAGAAATTTTGAAAAAAATATAGTCGCGGTGTTTCAGAAGTCGTTTATAAGATCGTCACAGGGGACGAATCATGGATCTATGCTTATGAGCCCGGTATGTCGTCTTTTGACATACCGTAAGATAGAGGCATCCTTGGGCATTTCTTCCACCAGCATACATTCGATATTGCTTGAACACCTGGGCGTAAATAAGGTTTGTTTTCGTTGGATCCCGCACAATTTGACAATCGCTCGAAAAAAAAGGGTCGTGTGGATTGGTGCAAAGAAATTTTGAAAAAAATATAATCGCGGTGTTTCAAAAGGCGTTTATAAGATCGTCAAAGGTGACGAATCATGGATCTATGCTTATGAGCCTGGTATGTCGTCATGTGACATACCGTGAGATAGAGGCATCCTTGGGCATTTCGATATTGCATGAAGACCTGGGCATAAAAAAGGTTTGTTCTCCTTGGATCCCGCACAATCGCTCAAAAAAAAGGCTCGTGTGGATTGGTGCAAAGAAATTTTGAAAAAATATATAATCGCGGTGTTTCAAAAGACGTTTATAAGATCGTCACAGGTGACGAATCATGGATCTATGCTTATGAGCCCGAAACAAAACAGCAATCGACCGTGTGGGTCTTCGAAGACGAGCCAAATCCAACGAAAGTCGTTCGTGGAAGAAGCACTTCGAAGCACAAATGGTCGCCTGTTTCTTCGTTAAAACTGGTCATGTGGTCTGAGCAACGTAGGACGGTCAATTCTGAGTGGTACACCACAATTTGTTTGCCTGAAGTCTTGGGAGAAATTCGAAAAACGTACAAGAGAAGACAGATCATTGTGCACCATGACAATGCGAGCTCTCACACATCAGCTCACACCAGCGCCTTTTTGACCGCCCAAAACGTCGAATTGATGGGTCATCCGCCGTACAGCCCTGACTTGGCACCCAATGACTTCTTTTTAATGCTTGGTCAACGATTTTCGTCGCCAGAAGATGCTGTTGAAGAGTACAAAAATCATGTTTTGGAGGTGTCTCAATCGGAGTGGAAAAAGTGCTTTGACAATTGGTTTGAGCGCATGTAAAAGTATATAAATCTTGCTGGAGAATACTTTGAAAAACAATAAAACCATTTTTGATCATTAATATTCGCGTTTTCAATATTAGGCCAGAAATATATATAAGGCGAAAAACAATATTCCAAAATTTTCCCATTTTATTTTCCCAGTCGAAGGTCCCTTTATTTAATTTAAAATTTAAATAAATATTTTTCCATTAAAAACTTTGTTTATTCAAACTAATTAACCCTTTGACATGTTTGCTCAACTGAATAAATTGCAAATAAAAGTGAACTATTCATTAGTAAACTCTCCCTTAATGCACACATCGATGCAAAATGTCAAAGGCCAGTTCTGAGGTCGACTTAGTAGCTTCACCTGCAAACGATTGGCGTAAACAACAAGCCCCACACCTGTATTGACAAATATATATACATATATATATGTAGAATATATATATGGCGCATACATGTATAGAGATCTGTTCACCCACGATTAGTTGACGTTGGCGTACACACAGTTTCCGCGCCATTTGCTGTCACTTCGCCAGTTTGCACATCGTCGTCTCTGCCAAGTTCGCTCATGCAGCACGGCAGCGTTTTTTTTTTTCACTCTCCATGTCCTTCCTCTTGGGCTAATGGTAACTGGAAATGGCAGGCGACGGCAGCGAGCGGTAACATTGATTGTCGTTTCTTGCCAATTTTTTGTTGTTGGCCTTGTTTGCTTTTACTTTTCATAAGACAACAATTTCTGTTTCACTGCAATTTTCCATGTTGTTGGCCCCTGATGATGTGGTGGATGATGATGATGATGATGATGACGATGATGTGGAAAATTTGTGCAGAGTTTTGTGCGGCACGTGTCAATAGCAGGCGCTGGCAGGCCGCTCTCGTTCATATATCAAAGGTGAGCCCACCAATTGCATCAGCTCGAGTGAGTGGGAGAGAAAGACTTTCTCCTGGTTTTGTCTTAAATGCCGAGGCTGCTGCCAAATTTGGCTAACGACAATTGCATTAGTCCAGAGAAGTCCGTGCCGTGGCAATTTCGCTGATTGTGAACTGCAATCTACCCAAAGCTTTTGTCTCACTTTCGCCTGGCAATTGAATTCAGCAAATTAGCTGGCCGAGGCTGTTGGCCAAGAAGGCAAACAGAAGCTGTGGACAACTTTATTTCCACCGTAACGGGAAGAACTTTAATTGGCTTAAAATTGCTTAAGGAAAGGGGAATTTTGTATAATAATTCCCAATTGATCACTGATCACTTTTTTGCATCGTATTTAAATTGCAGAAGTGTTAAAGTCACGGTAAAGATTAAATTTTGATTTTGAAATACAAATAAGCCATAAAAGTAACCAATAATTTAATTATAAAATTTAATAATATTTTTTACTGCTGAATGTAGCCATTTTTAAGCGATTTCCTTCAAACTAAGCTCTTCTTAGTCTAAGGTAATAATTAAACAGGGAGCTTACTTGGGTTGTACCAAAAAAATTATCGCCTTGAAATTCTTGGTCTTAACAATCTTGCCGATTAGATATTTTTAAAATATAGAACGAATTGATCAATGTTCAGCTCTTACTTGTATACTTATATAGCCTGGCCTAAATAAAATAATCAAAAATCTATGATCGATCAGGGATCAAGCAGTCCTGCTGAATGCACCCATAACACTAGTTTACAAAATTAAAAAAAATAGGCAAAAAGCAATTTTAAAAAAAATTCTTTTAATAAACACGTGAAATAGTCAATTTTTACAAAATTGCCCACAACTTTGTTATTTATGCACAGATTTTCGTCACCAATACCTTATTTTTTTCGTAAAAGTACAATTCGTGAGTGTAAAAGAAAAAACAATTTTTTGATTTTAATTTTTCACCATTTACACATTTTAGAAACTACAATTTTTCACATTTTTGAGAAAAAAATAATTTTTTTTCGAAATATTTTTGCTTCTAACTTTCAAACTACTAAACCGTTTGGGAAAATGTTTTTCAACTAGATTATTAGAATTGCATAGTCCTAAAATAATCTAAAAATTTATACCTCGAGTTAAAGCTTAAAAGGTATGGGTACCTACAGAAAAACTAAAAAAAAATTCGAACTTAAAAATGTATCGATACGAAAATGTTAGAATTTCATTTTTGAGTTTAGCATTCCAAAATACATAATTAAAAAATAATGGCTTCAATGGGTATTTTTCGCTGTAAACTAGTGTAATTATAATTATTAAATTTAGCTTGTTTTAAAGTAAAAAAGTCTGCAAACCTCAGAAGAAGCTTCATTTCGAAGGTTCGAAACCGTCTTGAAGCTTAGGATTTGGTTCGCGAAACGGTTTAAGGAATACCGAATAATACAATATAGTCATATAATATCGGTCTTTAGCTTTTGTTATTTTTCGGCGAAATTAAGCAAATTTCGGCTAAGTTAAGATACAATAGCGGTGGGCATAAAATTGAGTTTGGGAGCAGTCCAAGAACAACAGAAAAAATTAACTCTTTTAAGCGAGCCTCGATTCGAGCAGTCTCTCTGTCTATTTTTTTTACTCCTGTGAGCTTCTATTACCTGGTGCCACCATTGCATGCGTTTTGTTTTTGTAATTCTTTTTTTGAGCGAAGCAATTGAATAATCGCTGGCTTAAAATAACGGATTGAGCTGGTTGAGCCAAAATAGCTAAATTCTGTGCATCGCTGTAGAGTCTACCTATTTCTTACTCACGAAATTCTTTGACTCAATGATTAATGTTTTACTTTTCAACTTTGAAATTAATGAAATTTGTTTAACTAGTTGCGAATAGGATTACCTTAAACAAGCGACAAGCCATCGATAAACTCATAGGATTTCTAAGATAAGAGCTTTATTGATTCTTCATTCAAAGTTGAATATTGGAGCAAAAAAGCAAATCAGAAAAAAGTTTCTTCCATTAGCGTTTTCTTAAGGAATCCATGTGGTAGTTCGTATTTTTCTCGCTGAATAATATTTTTTAAGATTCTTAAATGTGATTAGCGATATGCTATTGCACAAGGCAGCATATCTTCACCTTTTCTAAACTTTGTCCATCAGGGATCAGGAAACAGTCAAACCATTGGATTACCTGTGGCGTATCAAGTCCTGAAATGACAGAGACAATAAATTATTTGATACAACCTAATTAAAATAATTTCAATTACCTATGCAAGAATCTTCCATTGAATTTTAAACTGTTATCAAAGTTGTTACTGAAATAAAGTGGTTCAATTTTCAAACCATTGTCCTAACTTTCAACCTAAATACTTGCCTTTCATAAAATTTGACATATTGTTACCTGCCGTTGGTGGGCTTCATCAAAATTTGAAATACTCGTAAATGTGATGCATGCGAAAGCCCCAAAAATGTCTTTCAACTATATGCAACAATTTTTGGTTATGTTTAGTCGTTGTTGTTCGCATTCCGTGTGTGTGTGTTTGTGTGTGTGTATCCTGGTTGTAAGCTCAGTTTTGTCGCTGTCCGAATAAAAAAAAAAGAAGAGAATACCGTTATTGCTAGCTAATTTCCCATGTGCATGCTTGCCTTGTTAAATTGATGTATAGCCCAAGTTCAGGCAAGGACCCAAAAAAGCCCGAACAGACCAGACCAGACCAGAAAGTGGCAAGCCATGTTGCAGGAGACAGCACCAGCAACTGCAGCGGCATGAGAAGTTGCAGCATAACTGAAAATATTGTGCAAATGGCTTTACTGTACAACAATGCTTGCACTTGCACCTACCCATCCCATTCTGCCCCACCAGCAGGTCGCCCTCTGCAGGTATTTTGCGGTGGGTTTTGACACAAATTTTGCCGATGACATGTTCAATACACAAAAGCTGCGTGCTTAAGTTCGTTCATCCGTATTGTTATACTATGGAACATGGCACATGGAACCATGGAGTCGTCCTCTATATTTGCCAGCTGGACGTGTTTAGGGCTGCCCTGTGGCTGGGGTGTATGGCATATACAGACCTCACCTTAAAGCTCTCTCTCTGAATTTAAAATGTACCTTCATGCGGCTGCCGATTCTGCTGTCAGCGGGTGGCAAATAAATTTGACAGTCTTTTGCATATTTATCCTATTAACACGCCTAATGGAGTCACACACGCGCCTAACTTTGTCTCATCATAAATCTCTGCGGGCGTAGGAAAAGCTGTTTTTCCCCTCTTATTTTCCCGTCAAACATTTGCCATTTTTTGATAAATACATTTCCATATTGTATATTTATGCCTTCTACTTTTTTTCTACCTAGATTTATGTTTTATCTTTAATGTTGAAGTGGCAAAAGTTGAGCTCAAAAGTTTTGCTTTGCAACCCACCCAACAAATTAGCCATTAATAAACGTGTTGCTCGGTGCAAATTATTGAAACTTTTTGTGTGAGTTTGCCAAAAACCAAAAAGCCACCACCACATAGAAAAAATATTATTATTATTTTTGAAAACTTTATGACTGCACCCGGGGGACCATTTTGAGGTAAGCAGTTGAGCAATTTGGCAACGACGTTTATTGGTAATTTTTATAGCCAAAAAGTTAAATATGCTTATGATTTATACGTATTTTGGGATGGAAGCTTTCTGTTTGTGTAATTGGAATTGTTTTTTATTTTGAAAAATATAAAAGAAAGGCAGAAGCTAGAATAATGAAGAAAAAAACTTGAAATATTCTTTACTTTTCTACTTGCTTCAACTAATTTACCGATGAGAATATATAAATATAAGTAGCATATAGAAGTCAGATATTCATTAAATTAGAATCATTAAGAATCCGATTAATTTCTTCTAAATTTAAGCTTCCTACTATTAAAAACAAATAAGTTTTCTTACTACAGCTCATTTACGACCGAAAGGTTTCAGGCAGCTATAGGATATAGTTTCACGATCCCATTAAAATGTTGGAGTGCTTTGAAAACATATAATTTCCGCAATTGCTTAGTTTAGGAACGCCTTCATTGAAAACAAAAAAGTTTTCTCACCGAAACCCTTTTTTTATCCAAAAGGTTCTATGGCAGCTATAAGATATCGTCAACCGACTTAAAAAAAAAAACATATAATATTTAAATTTTCTGAGTTTATTTGTTTCAATAAAGTAACTACGACAACAAAATCTGCCTTTGGGATTGCTGACACCTATTTTTCCATTTTGCCTATAAGTGATCGCTCAGCCTTTCTTTAAATGCGATACGAACAAACTTTACGATCAAATGTTTTAAGCCTTTTTAAAGTTTGAAATTCAAACGCAGACACAAAGCTCAATTCAAAAAACCGATGGTGCATGAGCGTATAATTAAATTTTCAGGTATGTACAATCAACAAACTCGTTGTGTGCAAATCCTCCTTTAGCTTGTAGCGCGTTGTGCACGAGTCGCCTCGAGCGCTAGTTGTGAAATACACAATCATAACAAAAGCATAACAAAACATCCAATAAAGTCGCTCAAGTTTGATACTCGTAACCTGCCAAAGTTTGCTTAAAATAAAAAGTTTACGCCAAGCTGCCCATCACGGTTGCGGTCAGTGCTGCCCATCATAATTATTTTATTTGCTTATAGTTCATCTGATTAATGTCTGGTGGATTGATAAATAATGATGAGTAGAGTAAGTCTCTAGAAGGTTTAATTATCAAATTTCGCGGGAAGCGAGGTGCGTGGCAAAAAAAAAACAACGAACTTGATCATATGTACAAACCTCTAGCTCTTACTATTTCTGAGATCAGTTTGTTTATACGGACATGGCTATATCGACTTGGCGGTTGATGCTGCAGCATCATGATCAAGAATTTATGGGTCATTCCATGTGAACTCAGTCATCCAATTTTTAGAGCGAAGCTCTTTAACTGACGTTCGGCTGGGGACTAAAACGACAAATATGTTGACTTTGATTTCTTTGCGACAGCTTTTTTGAGTGAGATTATCGTTGTTTTTGCGTATTGTTTTATGCAAGCGTAACCATAGACACACACATATAGGGATCTGCGATCAGGGATCTGGGATTAGAGATCGGGGATCAGGTATCTGGGATCAGGGATCTGGTATCTGGGTTCAGGGATTTGAGATCTGGGATCAGGGGTCTGGGATGGATCTCGGATCTGGAACCAGGGATCACGGATCTGGTTTAGGGATCAGGGATTTGGTATCTGGGATCTGTGATTTGATATCAGGGATTTGTTATCTGGGATCAGGGACTGGATCGGGATCAGGGATCTGGGACTTTTACAGGTACACTATTTTCCAAGAATATTTTATATAAAATAATAATAAAAAAAAATACCTTTGTATTATTATGCATGAATTTTTATTTTGATTCAGATTTTGCTTTGTAAAGAATAGGAATCTAGCTGTAATCCCATAATCAAATATTAAATTGTACAAATTGCCTTAATTAAAGATAAATGTGACTTTAGAGGCCAAATTGGACACTTTTGCATGTAAGAATATTGCGCGTTTGTTTTTTTGTCTAATGTGACTAAGTAGAAGTACTAGAAATACGTTTTCCGTCATATCTTGGAAACTATAGCTGATAGAACAAATCCTGTGATGCAGTTGTGTTTAGTGCACATAATTGAATCACAATTTTTGATCTACAAGGCTGCATCTACAAAGTTGCAGCCCTGTGTTATTAGAAAATAAAAAAATTTTTTCTAGCGCATTAATTGATTGTCTTGATTGGGATATTTTACACCTGAACTGTACCTTGATCAAATATGTATACGAATATCCTTAACCAGAAAAAAAATATTTTATGAAAATATCGGCTGGCCCTCTTGGAGAAAGAGACGGAAAAACATTAAAGAACAAAAAACCCTACTTAAGAATTAATTTTTTAAGCTTTTTATTTTTTTTTCAGCTAGAAGACATGATAATAGTAGTTAAGCAATAATTTTTTAAAGTTTATATTCTTTGTCGTTGATCTTAGAGGTGGGGATCTTAAAAAATTATACTATGAATTTTTGTTAAAACACAAACGAAAATTGGGTGTCTGAGTTCACTTGGATTGACCAATATAAATGTATTTACATATTTCTATATGTTATCTATCTATCACAATTTTGTATTAAAATCTAAAAATTGCAAAAACAAGAAAATCTAAAGTAAAATGCGTCCTCAAGGTTGGCTTTCAACCTGTGCAGGTTGTTCAATTGCCACTTTAGGAATTTGTTCTTCGACTATAAGAGCGGCCCTATCGGCCTCAGCCTGGCCACGCCATCCACGTTTCACAGTGACCAGGACACCAATGCCTATGAGTATAAGGCCCAAACAGAGCAGGCCCACACCCGTATAGCGGCCAATCGAGGGCAGTTTGAGGATCAACTAAAAGAAAATTAAATTAAAAAATTTTAAAATATAATTTAAAACCCAAAACAAACCTTCAATTCCGAGGCCAGTTCCTTGTTGATGACAGCTCGACTGGCGGTGGTAAACATGGGAGCATAAAAGCTGGGTAGGCCCTTTAAAATGCTGTGGAATTAAATAAATAAGACTTGGCTTTAACTTATACATATGATTAAATAAAACTCACTCAATAACCGGATCGGGTTCGATTAACAAAGTGACCATTACAGCTGCATTCACTTGCAAGGGCACACCCAGTTTACGATTCATTATAATAAAAAAATTATTCTCTTCATAGTTATTGGGATGGAATCCCTCTATGGTATTCCAATAGCTCTCATCGGCATACATGAAATTATCAGCTGACAAATACATGGGAGCTCCCTCGGCACATGGACCCAAAGCGGTGGCTCCACTGGCTGGACAATTATCCGGTTGCCTGTCCAAAGGACAATAACACTTCATATTGCCATTCAATTGGCCATTATCAAAGGTATTTGGTGTGACCTCATATTTCCAGCCCTGTATACCCTCTATATCATAACTTTCGCCCGTAAACTCTAGATTTATAATACGACAAGTGTCGGCTATAAAAATGGTCAACGACTTCTCCTTGGGCTCATCGGGCACAAAGAGATCTGTGGTACTGCCATTGAGACGTCCACATTCACCCTCATACCAGCCCGTATGATTTTGTCCCTTCCAGAATTTAATTTCGCCCATTTCTTTGATATTCTTAACACCCGTGTGTACGGTAAAGGCACCTTCGAATTCCTTGGAACCATTACGATTTAGAAACCAAGCAAAGTGATCGGATTCCACCACGGGTACAAGAGGATTATTCAAAGACATGGCATAGTGCAGAAACTCATCGTAGAAACCCTCGAAAAGCCATTCGTCTGCGGTATGGGTGTCATATAAACGACCGCCATTACGATTCAAAGCCAGATTGAAGGAACCTTTTATAATGGAATTATAATCACGCATGCCATGAGCTGCAGCCTATAGAATCAAATAAGATATAGAAAAGTAGCTGCAAATTAAATACTTTGACTTTAACTTACAATCGAGGGTAAATGCGGCACCGTAATCAAATCACTACGCTTGCCTCCGGACAATTCCTCCTCCCAAAACCATGTCCTTCTGGGTTTAAAGGTCACCGTATGATTGGCATGCCATTCCAAATCCATTTTCAAACGCTCCTCACGATACACATACGGTCCCAGTTGTTCAAAAATTGGCTTTACGCCCTTAGCTGACACATCAGCCGCATTTGTCCAATTCCACAAATGCATATAAAGATAAACGGGTATGGGCAATTCCTCCCACTTTTCAAAGCTCATCGAAGTGGGTGTCAGCGGCAGGGCCTAAGAGTAATAATCCTGTATATTTCCTTCTTCCTTTATTTAAACACTTACCTTCATGATCTGTGAGTCTATAAAACTGGGAGCCCATATTACGCATATTAATCCAAATAGGGCCAACACAGTTCCTATACCAAATACCCAACACTTTTGTTGAGTCACACTACAGCAGCGACAGCACATTGTATATCGACGCTGTTGAAACCTGCCAACCGAATACCGATTATGAGCCCTTGACCACCCGGTTTATACTTACCATCGTAATAATCATGTGCCATAGATTAATTTGTGTGCCTGAAATCAAGCAGCAAATAAACAATCAGCTTATCGAGCATAGTTTCACATTTTTTGTTTTTGTTTTGCAAACATATAAGTTGGATAAGGTGCCTAACGAAATTTTTAGACATTTAGAATATTTATGAATCATGTAAGAATTTAGTTTCAGTAAGAAAAATATGTTTGAATATGTTTAATTCCATCAAAAAAAGTATTTTCATTAAGACCCTTTTACCGAATGATCAGTCATCCGATTTTAATATAATTTTTTGAGAACTCTTTGAAATCATATGTTATTCAAAATTGCTCAGTTTTAGAAGGCTAACATTGACATTTTTTAACGATCGGTCCTATTTAAGCTTTGGGTTTTAGTCATTCAATTTTGATCAAATTTTGCAGAGCTATTTGATAGCATATAGTATGCATATTTGCTGAGTTTAGAAACGCTGTTAAGAAAAATACGATTTTTCACTAAGACCCATTTTACAAATATTATATATGATATAGTCACCCGATTTTTACCAAATTTTGCTGAACTTTTTAAAATGATATAATATTCATAGTATTCATATAACTTAAACATTTTTTGTTACTAAAACCCATTTACTGACCGATCGGTTCTGTGACAGCTATTGGATATAGTCATCCGACTTTGACCAAATCTTGCTGAGTTTAAGAACGCTATCATTAAAGACAATACAGTTTTTCTTACTAAGAACATTTTTACTACCGATCGTTTCTATGTCAGCTATAGCCTATAGGATATACATAGGCATCCGATTTTGACCAAATCTTGCCGATCTGTTTGACAGCATAAAATATATGGGTGATTCCATAAAAAATTTACCACTCGGATTTTTTTTTTGGGTTGATATAATTTTTTTTGCAATCTTTATTCAAAAGTAGAGGGTACGTATTTTAAGGGTTTCCCGAAAAAATACTAGTTCGCGGTCAAAAATATTTTTTAAATTAAAGATTTATACAAATTTTATTATTTATAATTGATTGCTACGGAAAACCATTGGTAAAAAATTTGGAAAAAATCTGTAAAATTGCATCAGATCTCAAACATTTTAGTTACTCACACTTTAAAATTTTTCAAATTTTTTTAGTCAACTTCATAAAAAAAAATTATTTGACGCGAAAAATTAAGAATCCCTAATTTTTATCAAAATCTCGTCTTGTATACGTTTATATAAAGCTGTAAATGGCCACCTCATTAGTTTTGGAGTTACATTATTCTCATTTATTTTAATTATTTAAAAGGTGTGATTATTTGGGATGTTTAGGATCTGAAACAATTTTACAGTTTTTTTATACCCTTGCTGAGGGTATATTAAAATTGTCACGAGTTAAAGTATAAATATTCTTGATCAACATGACGAGCTGAGTTCATTTCTCCGTATGTCGTCCGTCCGTCCGTCTGTTTCTATGCTATCTGCTCCCCTCAGTTTTGAAGCTATCTTGACTAAACTTTGCAAAAGTCTTTAAATACAAATACGCTGCACATTTGTCGGAATCGGCCGGATCGGATGACTATATCATATAGCTGCCATAGGAACGATCGGTCCAAACTTTTTTGTTTTCCATCGTAGCGTCACCAATCGTGGTATATATTAGATTTATATGCTTCCACACAATTTCGGAAAAATTTATCAAAATCGGATGACTATAGCATATAGCTGCCATATAAACGCTCGGTCCAAAAACTAGTTCTAGTGGGAAAAACTTTTTTGTTTTCCATTGTATCGTGACCAAACGTTGTATATATTAATTTTCTATGATTTTACACAATTCTGAAAAAATTTATCTAAATCGGATGACTAAAGCATATAGCTGCCATATAAACGGTCGGTTCAAAAACTAGTTTTAGTGAGAAAAACTTTTTTGTTTTCCAATTACAATTCTGGAAAAATTGATCGAAATCGGATGACTATAGCATATAGCTGCCATAGGAACGATCGGTCTAAAAACTAATTCTAGTGAGAAAAACTTTTTGTTATCAATGGTAGCGCCTTTCAAAAACTGCAAGGGTATTTAAAACATCAGCGTAGCCGATGTTAGCCTTCTATTTTTTTTTCCATATTTTTTGTTACCAATAGTTTATCGTACCAAGCAATTATAAATAATAAAATTTGTATAAATCTTATATTTAAAAAAAATATTTTTGACGCGAATTAGTCATTTTCGGGAACACTACTTTTCAACAAAGTTTGAAAAAAAACGATTTCAACACAAAAAAAAATCCGCGTTGTAAATTTTTCATGAAATCACCCATATATAACTGCTGAGTTTAGGAATCCTATCATTAAAAACAAAAAAGTTTTCTCATCAAGATCTATTTCCCGTCCGATTGATCCTATAACAGCTACAAGCTATATTCATACAATTCGGGCGGTTCCGACTTATTAGCTTAATTTCAACTCGATAGCGATTAGCTTTGGACTTACTCGCGTATAAACAGAGAGACCGACGGACGGGCAAAACTCACTGCTGACTTACAAATACTATTGCACCTGCAGACGTCTCTGTTTATATTGCCGACCCCTGCTACAGATCTATTAGAGTAGGATTGCCGCCTACTTTCTGCAATTTGAAATATTCTGTTTAGTGATACTTGTTTGCAATGTCCTTGAGATATCTTGGATAAGCCTTTTTTGGTCGAAAAAGTTTACAAAAATTAAGTTGTTTTTATTTTACAATATTTGTTTCGTTCGATTCAAAAATTTAAAATTCTAGCAAATTCCAAATGCAATGACAATTTTAATGCTTTCTGAACTTCTTTAGATAAAGTGTTCGGAGCAATTATTCTAAAAACTCTAAAGCAAAATGGTAGCACACAAATTATTTATGTGTGTGTGTGACCTATGATCGTTCATACAGCAAGTAAGCCTTAAGTGTCAAGCTGCACACTAAAGAAATGTCAATTGAGAAGAGAGCGCTTTTATGGACCGCCATACCTTCCAATGTCTAGCCGTCTAGATATCGTGCATTGGAAGGATCCGTTTTTGTTGTCGCAAAAAATCAAGGGAAGAACTAAGGGCTTTTAAAGTGTCCAAATGTTTTGATATAGGCCTTATATACATATCAATAAAGTAACAGCTGATCAAGTTTATCAACCATTTGCCACTGGGTCTGTGCATAAAAAACCTCTTGAGATTAGGAGTCATAATGTTTTGTGGCATTTGTAATCAGTTAGTCTAGGTCTCGTGGCTACTAAAATGACTAAGCCTAATCTGATTATAATGGAGATTGTGAGTAATCCAATTAATAATAAGTATAAATTAATGAACAGGGATGTTTTGTGACTAGAGCACTAAAATGGGTAGTAAATCTGCAGCATTGGGATGAATAATAAAATCGAAATATATCTATTAGCGATGAACCTACATAGAAAATTCTAATCTCCGAACTATTTGATAGAGGCAAAGAAAATTGAACTAAAATTTTTTTGAATCAAACAGATAATAAATGATTGAGCTTTAATCAGAAAGTTATCAAACTAAGAACTATTTTATAAACAACTTCGAATCTTTATCTGTACGTAAGCTAAATTATAACTTTAACACAAATGAATGTCAACTTATATTTTCTTGTACCTGGCTAATCCTAATCCTTATCTTTGAAATCATTTATGAGGGGAATGCAATTTTAATTGCACTAAATTATCAGCCAACCAATCAGCACTTAATCTAATCTGCATCAAAATGTTTAATATAGATGAAAAATTCATTGAAAATGTCTTGCAAAGTATTACTTGCAAAAAGTTTAATCAAAATGTCCAAGTCATTTAGTTGCAAAATGCACAAACAGTAAACATTAATCTTTTAAGGCTAATTGAAAAACCCAAGAACCAAAAATGTTGTATGCAACTGAAAAAAGAAAAACAATTTGGACTTAAGGATGATGGAAAAAGTGCCATTAAATTGGCTTAATGTCCAGTAAGTTGCCAGTTCGAATGATTAAGGCTGTCATCTCGGTATACCAATTTGCAAAGAGATGAAATGGGCGT
Source organism: Lordiphosa mommai (assembly GCA_018904225.1). Classification (NCBI taxonomy): domain Eukaryota; kingdom Metazoa; phylum Arthropoda; class Insecta; order Diptera; family Drosophilidae; genus Lordiphosa; species Lordiphosa mommai. Next base: position 143,866 of record JAEIFT010000512.1, on the reverse strand, counting down.
GCACTTAGGAGGAATTAGGGAACAGAAACGGTGATAATGCAGGGCAAAGCAATTGTGGTTGCTTTAGCATAGGCATAACATTTTTCAGGGGAATTTGCTTGCCTTTAATCTTTCCTTAATTTCAAGTAACCACTTACCTTATAGCTCACCTTCAATTCATTATCTCATGTGTGTATTTTTGACCTCAACTAATTTTAACTGTTGCATTTTGCGAATATCTGTGCCTTTAATTGAAATTACTTAGCCACAAGTCTAAGCCGGGTGATTAGCATAACATATGTATGCATATGCATATGCATTCCATAAACGAGAATATCACAGTTGATTTCCCCAAATGCACTTGAATAAATACATAATCCTTCATTGGCTTCTTCGGCTTCATGTTGTTAGCAAATATGTGCGGAATTATGTTCCTATAATCAAGTGGCATTTCCCTTTGGGGGCGGGTTATTTGCTTATCAGTGTGTGTGTGTGTTTGTTCATAAGTTAATGAGATTCAAAAAGACCAAATCCGGTTGTTTCTTCATCTTTAATTCCTTTGGTTTGAATACACATACACACATAGATTCATATATTGATTTGTATTACATATAAACAAACATGAGTATAAGAAAAGTAACGACGACTGCAGTTCAGAACATTTTCAGCAACATCAGCTTTGGATTAGAAATATATAAATGTTAAATTGAGGTAAGCATATTCATATTTGTTTAGGTCTCAATAGAGCCCTCAGTTTCCAATTGGGCCTTGCGGCTGGGCTAGAGGAAAATGGACAAAAAAAAAAAAAAATTACAAAGAAAACACTTATTAAAGAATATAACAACTCACCTTAGGATGCATGAGTATGAAGGGCAACTCAGCACACAGCTCACCACCCAGAGCACCCAAGAAAAGTTTGACCTTGACCGCATAAGAGACAATTATGCCAAAGGCATCACGAGCATCATGACTGGCAATGCTAAAAATAAATATACAAAAATTTAATTATGCAAAATTTTATATTTCATAAGGGTGCCCAAATGTTCCGTATTGCTATGTAGCATGAGTACTTATAGTTAGAATGAGACATTGATGCTTAAAATTTTTATTCAAATTTTAAGTATATTTCGTTCTTGAAATTACTTTAATACGGTAGGAATCGTTCAAAACGTCAAAATCGAACATATTTAATACTTTTATAAGAACTCAAATTTTTGTAATCAATCACTTTTCGTACTTATGTAGCAGTATATCCAAAAAAATTCGCGTTCTAAAATGAAGTAAAAGGTTTTTTGAACCTTCTTCCCTAAAATTAAAAACTGCTTTTATAATGTATATATGAAAGTAATTGTAAATTGCTGGCCTATACAGTGAAACTGTTTTAACGACCTTTTCAATTTTTAAAGAACTTGTTTCAAACAAAGCACACACAACACCAAAAGCAGGCTGGTCGTCTATACAGCTTTTTTTAAGAACCTCCCGGCTTACTTTAAGTATACTGTGGCCAACGTTTACAGTGCTTCCAATGTCAGAATTGCTATAACTATTTGGAAACGCCAAACCAGCATTAGTGCAAAACCCAACAGCAAAAAGGCAAGCGTATCAATCGTATATGGGCTGCAAATCAGTTCGGAACCGAATCCCTAAGAACCGGTTCGGTTCGGTTTTTTGGTTCCCCGAAACGGACCATAAACCTCTTACATTTTTGACCTGATCTGTCAAATCGATCGATTCTGATCCTGAACTGGACCACTTTTAAAAAAAAAACGTTCAGTTGACAATAATAACTCATTTCCTGATGGGATTTTTACAATTAAACTTTAAAGAGTCACTATAGAAAGTCTGATTGTAATGAAGAAAAGCTTATAAGAGCATTAGCCATTCGAAAATTGTCCAAAATAATATATTGAAAATTAAATAAAAAATTTTCAAATTTTGGAAAGGATCAAAAAACAACGACCTTTTAAAAAATGCGCTTACTAAGTTTGTGTGTTGAAATAGAACCAACACAGAAGAAAATATCCAAAATATTTGGACTAAAATTAATCCCAATCGATGTCAAGTGCGAAAGGATTAACTTGAATACAGATTTTCCAATTCTGAAATTCTTGTCTCGATCCCGACTTTGGCTCGGGTTTTTATTGATTTTAACTCGAATTGGATTTTTCAACAGTTTTAGTTTTAGTTTGTTATTAAATGTTAATATAAATTTTCGAACTGTCGGTAACTTTTTGTTCCTTCGCAATTATGATATTACAATTCCGATAGGCTGGGTTCACACTGTTCGACGCATGGGCCATGACAATCTACTAGGTCTTGTTTTCATTGAGAATAGCTCGTTATTTGATATTCAAAACAATACCAGATGAAGGCTTACTAGATTATCATGTCTCATGCGTCGAACAATGTGATGGCAGCCTAACTTCAAACTCTATGGAAGTGGATCCGTACTTGAAATGAAACTTTTCGGATTGAATTATAGGACTATTTTAATCCTTCATACTTGTTTAAAGAACAATTAAGTTTGACTCTGTACTTGAAATTTGAATCCGAAGGTCTGGACCACATCAAGTTTATCTAACTAAATGACTTATGTTGGCTAAATGATATGTTTCTTTAAGCCAATTTTAATGTTTTAATTAATTGAAAAAACAAGCTATACTTTTTGTACAAACCGGGAGCTTAGAGGTTCCTAGAACAGATCAGCGAACCGAACCCCAAAAATTGTTCAAGGGTTTGGAAATTCCGAACCAAACCGAACTTTGGAGTTTTGCAGCCTTGCCTAAGACTATTATATAGTTATACATTCTTGGTCTTTGGTTAAGCTATGACCTTGCATATACTCAACCATATTTCATAGAATTCAGTGACCTAGATTTATATATAAATCGGGTGCAGTTAAAGAATTGTATGAACTTAATTGAACATTTTTTTATATGTAATACCCCTTCAATTTTTGTACACTTAGTGACAACGATCATTTAATGTTCAAACTTGTCTTTAAGGAAATTTTTATATAAAATCTGCATACAAGAGGACGAGCGTCTGTTTTGTCAGCAGTGGAGATTTAATTTGATTGTTTGTTGAGGTTAAGAAAATGTCTGTATAAATTCGCGAAGTTTTTTGTGTCTATTTTGTCATTTAGTTTAAAAAAGTAATGGGCAAAAAAATACAATCAATTTTTAGCTATGTATGTGTGCGTGACAACCGATACAAAATTGAAAGCAGCGCAACACAATTTTGCTGTCGGTGTGCGACTTCGCTGCTACAGTGTCCTAAGCTATGCTTAGGCTATACGGACGCTCCCTACACAGGTTTAAAGCTTGGTATTTAGTAATTGCGAAATACTTGTGTTATTGATTATTGGTTATTGGTCTCCAACCAAGTTGTACAATAGTAATATCGATCAACTTTTGAAACAAAAAATATTTGATTTAAGTACGGGATTTCTTGATTTTTCTTTCAGAGTTTATGCAAATGAAAATATAACGAAAAATACAAAATTATGTGTATATTTCTGCATTAGTTAGTGGAGAATCTAGTATGTATATATTAATGTCCTAGATCATTAAATAATTTTTTAATGAAAAATTCACATTATTCATTTATTGATGAAAATTTTTAATTTGAACTATAGGTCATTTTTTAACTATAGTTTATTTTCCAAACAATATCATTTTTTGAACTAGTTGATTTATTAAATTAGTTCATTTTTAATTGTTCATTTTTAAAAAATGGTTGTTTTTTTATTTTCAATTAAATGGAATAAAATTCTTTATTAATGTTAATTATTTTTTTAGTCATAAATCTAAGTAGTGTTATAAACTATTTTTAAAAAATGGTCCAAAAGGTGAATAGTTAAAAGGAAGAATTGTTAAGCAAGCAAGCTAAGTGATTCACAAAAACAATATTGCGTCAGCAAAGCTTAAAATATTCGAATACATTTACTTTTCTCAATTTCCAAAAACTTAATTAAAGAATATTCCTACTCATGGCAATGCCAGCCCGATCACAGTTAGCCACCAAAGTGGGCACCAAATACATGACCTTCTGCAGACTGGAACCCGGATTCAGGGGGCAACCCTCGCTGGTCTCCATAAAAGCAATCGTATTCCGGAATTGTCCATTCTGGAAGAGTACCACATCCACACCCTGCTGCACCATAGCCTTGACCTTCTTCACCACCTTATTCGAGTTATTGCGCACACAAATATTCACAGAAATCTTTTCACCATGATGATACAGCTGCTTGTCCAGGGTCACTTCCAATTCCAGTTCACCGGGTGACAAAAGGAAATCCTTGCGCACCACCGTGCAGGGCTGTATACCCTGTTTGGTGGGTGCATATTGCACCTTGCGTATGCCCAAATTGATGGTACTACGACGATGCGAACGATCACAGTCAGTGTCACCGGTGAAGATCTTCACAAAGTATTGCACACCGCAGGGTTGACTCTCGTCGCTGGCCTTCTGCTGCAGCACCACCGAAGCCGGTGAACTGGGCGGCATTTGCATGACAAATGGATAGGCATTTGAGCCCAGTTTCTTGAGCAGACGTTCCTGCATCTTGCTCAGCTGCATGTCCTGCTTCTGGGGTGGGCAAACCTGTTGCGACACTAGAGTTAGCTCCTTTTGGAAACGCAGACCAATCATTTCATCATCCTCGCGGCCATAACGGAAATTACACACGAGTTGCACAAAGATTTTGCGATTCTGGCGCACGTACTCATCGTCCAGCACAATGATGCCATCTGCGGAGAGAAAGAAGGCATAATTAATTGGGCATTGCACGAAGGCCCAGACACGTGTGGGCCACAACACACACACACACATAAAGACAAGGCCTGGGTCCAATTGTCACGTAACTAATAAGGTGCTTTTGTTGTTAATGCACTGACTTTGCTTTGCATAAATTACGACCAAATTTAATTAGGGACTCGCTGGAGGGGACTAAACTTGCAATTAGTGGACTATGAAGAAATGGGAATTATTCAGACAGCTGACTAATTTATTAATTTATAATTAAATGTGGCTGGGAAATTACTTATAATTTAATAAATAATTTAAATACATATAATTTGCTTTTATTTAAACACTAATCAGCTCTGTTGCCGAAGAAGTTAATTCTATTTTTCAGTTTAGTTGTGATTTACTTAATTTGTGACTCTTCCTGGAGCATCACGAAAAAAAGTAGGAACAAAATATTGATTTAAAAAAAATTTTTAAATAATTTATTTATGGAAAAATTGCTTGTTGATTTTTTTTTTGATCTGGAAATCTATCGAAAAACTCACATTCAAACGCTCTGACAAGGAGTTACATTTTGTGATATGGTGCGCTAGCTTTTTATAATTGTATCAGTAAATAAACAAGTCTCCCATAATTTCAGTAAAAGTAGTTTCCTTTGCAGTTTATAAAAAAAAGAGTGCAATAAAAATGTATTTAAGATTTTCTAGTAAACAAATTTTGATCTGGTGTACGTGTCGTATGCGTAATTTTTTGTACACTTGCCGAATTTGATCGAATTTGATTCGATTTTAGTTTTAACAGTTTTATGATCTATCATCAAGATCAAAACAAATGGCGTTCTCAGTTTTAGACGTCATTTTAGTTAAACATAAATTTTGTTGAGGCACACTGAGTACAGAAGATCATTTTTCTTATCTGTAGGCAGAAACGCTTCTTATACTCCAAAATAAACTTTTACTTAACTCGCAAATGAGACTTTTCTCATATCCCTAAGAAGAAACATTTTCTTATCACTATGAAGCGACTATTTTCCTATCCCCAGAAGGAACGGCTTACATATGCCATAGAAAAGAATATTTCTTATCTCCCTTAAAGCTTGGTATGAGTAACTGAAAATCGTGCGAAATCTCTGCATTATTTCGTCGATACAGGGAAAAGTTGCAATCTCTAGTTTCAAATCTACCCACCTCTAGGAGTTTTGTTTACAAAATAAATTTCAAAGGATAACAAACAGGAAGAGTTTTATTGGCTACAATAGCGATGTGCGAGTTGCAACAAATGACAAAGAATGCAGCCAGGCACCACTACTCGGCGACAAAGAAGTCCCAAATCCGACCATTCTGGAGTTATGTGGCTATCCATTACAAACACGGAATCACTTTATTTACCTTCCTGTCAAGGGCAGTAGCTATATTTAACGCTTTTGACCAATCCTGTATAAGAATGCTACCGTGTATGCGCTCCTACAGCACAGGTTTTCTTTGACTAAATTGATCAGGGCCACTTTGTTATCACTTGTTTTCCTCGCGCCACACATTGTATATTCGACCGAGCTGATTGCGAAAAATAGGTTTTGATATATTTCCACTATCGAAATAATGACTACGATTAACTATTGCGTGACACGGTTGCATCGGGTGGCACGCTGCAACATCGATATGACTTTCGCAACATTTCTGTGTACCAACTCGCGAAACGGCTATCAGCGAAAATCGAGCGATCGTTTTTTTATATGGAGTTTCTGATTTCGCGAGTATTTCGCTGTTACCAATAAGCTTATAGACTTTTTATCCCCAGAATGTTGCCTTACCATTAAAGTGTCTGTTGGTCCTTCCTACCAAGTACTGACACATTCTTCTTTTGTACCTTGAACTATTTTTATGGCCACCAGTGTAAATAGAACTTGCAGTCAATGTCACCGCTGATTCAGTTCTATGCCAAGGCCGTCACACACTTCATTAGGTTTGATAAACATATAAAGCCATGTTCTGAATTCCACTTCCACAAAAGTTTTGTGATTTCAAACCGGTTTTTGCACCAAATTTATTCTCCAAATCACAAAACTTTTGTGGAAGTGGAATTCAGAACATGGCTGATAGCGATTACAATATCTGGACTCAAAGGTCGAGACGCCGAGCCTATGATGACCGGGTTACTGGATGCAACAGTAAACAAGAACTTATATTTATAAGCCTAAATTTGTTGTGACGTGAGATCACGTTGAGTCTGGCATTGCATTTGCTGACCAGTAGAGACGTGATCAGCGGGCTCTAGGGCTCTGAGTGCCGTAGAATGTTCTTACGATCCAATACCTTATTTTTAGACAGGGCTCAGTAGACACTTTTACACAGAAAAAAAAATGCCGGGATATTTTTAAGCCGAAAAAGCTTGATTTAATCCCGACGGAAGGATTGAAATTTTAAGCCCGTTTAGGATTGATTATCCGTAATTGATCCCGTTTGGGGTTGTTTTTAATCCGATTCGAGCTTGACATTTAAGCTAAGTGAGAGAGCGAACCAGCTGAGAGCAACAGCAAATTCGCTCTCTTGGCTTCTTCTTTTTTGTCTTCTGGAGGAAACGCTCTTGTATGTCATTGGGTGCCTAGTCTGGCAAGCGCGCTGTGGTCGAGTGCGCTGAGACGCAGACGTTTTTGTGCTTCAGTCCCCAAGTTCCCGTGTTCGATTCCCAGACAAGGCAAGTTAAAGTAAGTATTTATTAATTTATATATATTTCTTCTTCATATTATTCATATACAATTATTAATAATAATATATATGCAAAGTTATAAGAAAAAAAAATAATCTCTCGGGCGTTCTAAATTTTTTGAACTTTTATCGGGCGCCTATCCCGACTCGGGCTCAGTTTAAGCCATTCCGAGATCAACCCATTATTGAGCCCGTTTGGTGTTGAGTTGAGCCCGAATGGCACAGTTTTTTTTTTCTGTGTAGGAGTTTATCATTTAAAAACAAAATTTAATATCCAAAAGAAAAGCGTTATATGAATCTCTTATGAACTCAATCCACGAAATTGTGATGATGATGCAACCACACACCGGAGTCATTGCAGAATCTTATAAAATGATTTATTTATTAAGGACAGATATCTCGAAAATATTGCCAAAATTGGTAAGTTTATAAAATTATTTTAGTCTTATCTCGTCGACATCTATCAAACGCCGATATCAGATTGAGGGCTACAGCTCTAATACTCCTACCAGATTGCCAAGTAAATTCGTTATAATAAAAATATAGGGTGTGACACGGAAATCATTAGAGATTTTCGTATAAGCGTTTGCATTTCAAAATAATATTGTATACCCCTATATAGTAAGTGACAAGTATATCATCGGTTGCTAGATCTGGTGGCGAATATTTAGCGAATTGAAACCGACTGCTCAAAGCCTAGTAGATTTAACTCGTACGATTTTCGCTTCATTTGTAATAGTAACCTTACACATTCTTGTCACTTATCATATAAATTTATACAATATTAATTTGAAATGAATACTTCATTTATAATGAGAACGGTACCTGGTTCTAACCAGGCAATTATTCCGAAATGAATTTTTGTTGCGGTACCGATTCCGCTACGTACCGAATTGAGTACTTCGGTTAAAGGATAATATTTCGTTTTAAATTTATTTCTGCTTTCGAATACGATGCAGTACCTGGATACGGTACAAGCATAATTTTTTTAAATTTCAAAAAAATTAATGGAATGACATTGATATGGTTTGATCGCAGTAACGTAATAGCATTCAGTGTATGCTTTAATACAATTCTGAAATTACGTGGCAATTTGGTTGTAAATTTAATCCACATAAAAACGAGTTTTTTATTTTTTTAAATCTTGATCGCTAACTTTTTTGTCATTGTTCGACAAATAATTTGAATAATCACTACTTAATGATTTTTCGCGTTTTTTATAGATTGAAAACCTTACTATAAGACTGCGTACCAATACGACCATTACGATAGTCATAAAATATTCAAAGTACAACAAATCTAAATGCTCTCTAAAACAATAACATATAAAAAACCAGCCATAGCTTTTCCCTATACTCCTTTATTTCTATAGTTTATGTAGAAGAACAACATATATAAAATTGCTTGTATGAGAACAAAAATACCATTAAATTGGAAATAATATTATTAAATTTGAGGGCTTCAGTGATTAACATGAAGAAATTTAAATTTTATTATGTAGATTAACATTTTTCTAACATTTCAATATTTGGGATCAAGTTTTCTAAGACAAAGCAATCCTTTCCATTTTATTGGAAGGCTAACATTTGGAAAGGGAATCGATTTTTTTATAATAGATTTTTAAATTATTTAATATTTTATTAGCACTTTTATATGTCGAAAAATTCAAAATTTAAATCTTTTTGTATTTTTATTCCGAAAACTACAGAAATTATGTTTCTTCTATTTGTTACAATTTCTTTCTTTTTCAAAAATATTTCTTGATCGCTTACCGGCTGAAACAAGTATTTAAAATAATCATAAATTAGTAAGATAACTAATGAGAAACCGAAAACGAATTGGAATTAGTGTTTCGGTATGGTTCCGAGTTTTTCGGTTGGATACATATAATAACGGTTTTCGCTTATTAAATAAATTGTTATATCAGTTCTGATACCGATACCAGTTCACAGCTTAATGAGCTATATTTCAATTAACGGTTCCAGTTCCGGTTACGGTATTATTCCCAGGTTCTAACTTTCAAAATATAAACTTTGTTTTTGAATATAAGAATGACTTATTCTTAACTATTAATTATCTTTGTTATTTGTAAGTTTAAAAGATAATTTGACTAAGAAATACTAAACTTCAAAATGTATATTTTTCAGGGACCGAAAATAACAGTTATGGAAGTGAAAAAAATTACTACGAAATATGGATCCCCTGATAAAATGGAGTACATGAATCTTCATAATTTTGAATGGCGAGTCCTTAAATGGGATAAATTTTTATTTGCAATTTTAATCACAGAAAAATTTTGAAATTGTTATATTATAATTTTTAAATAAAAATTTTGTTTTAACAGTTAAATGGTAATTTGTAAATAAAAATTTTTGAATAACAGTTAAAACTAATTTTTTATTATAAAAATTTAAATTAATTTCTATTTTGTAATTTTTATAATAAAAATTAATTTTTAATTGTTATAAAAATTTTTTTTTATAATAAAAATTTTTATAAAAATTACTAATCTAGTAGGTTTAAGTAAATCTTGTATACTTCTATCAAAGATATTCTATAATTTACAAACGCCTACTAGATAAGTAATTTTTATAAAAATTTTTATAATAAAAATTTTTCATAACAATTAAAAAGTAATCTTTATTATAAAAATTACAAAATAAAAATTAATTTAAATTTTTATAATAAAAATTATTTTTTAACAGTTATTCAAAAATTTTTTTATAAAATTAACATTTAACTGTTAAAACAAAATTTTTATTTTAAAATCATAGAATAACGATTATTTTTAAATTTTTATGTAAAAATTAGAAAATAATTGTTATTTCAAAATTTTTATCCAAAACGTTATAACAGTTACGGTCCCTGATATTTTTTTGTATGTTTTAATTTCCTTAACAAAACTAAATCCATTTCCATATATTTTTACTATCCACTTGTCATACCCACCGATTGGCTCCACTTGTGTCACCGAATCCACAAAATCACGCCGATTCATATAGAGCGTGATCATGTTGTTTGGTGAACATTTTTTAAACACCTTAAAATTGACCACCATCGTGAAGTTGTTTAATTAATAAAAATTAAATGTAAATTATATAAACGTTTCGCACTCGCGTTAGTTACTGTACGTCGTTGCGTTGCGTTAGTCGCGTCGCGTTTTAATTAACGGTCAACGGCAATCCGGCATTTATACCTGGCATTGTGTCCGGTATGCAGCAAATTGAATTAGTCTTCTAGCAACTAAACAATGTTTTTTTAAGGCTTCCGTAGCCCAATGGCTTTGATATTGACATTGCGGTTTGGGGTAGTGAAAAATCAATGAATGGCCATTAAATAATAAGCGTACTACAGGGCGTATTAGCAATGCAGCAGAAAATAAACATATTTTTTTTGTTTTCTTTTTTATTTTGGTTAGCAAAAAGTGACGTAAAATTTATTACGTGTTTAAGGACAGATCAACTGACAGTCAGAGAGTATTTATTTACGTAATTCTTGTTAATTTAATTGTAAGGCCTTGTGGCTGTTAAAACTGCGAATGTGTGTGTGTTTATAATTATAATTTTACAGTTGTGTAAATGACTTAAAAAATTACCCAAATTCTTTGAAATGAAATGCCATTAAATTTGAATTTTTTATACTTTGCTTAAGGCGATTTCAACTTTTTTGTTGGTGGGAAATATCGACGCTTTAATTGGTAGACTTGCAGCTGGAGTTGGAAAATCATTTTTTGTGGTACTTTTAGTTGCGCCCTCCTGGTATTCGCCCGGGGATCTGTCACAATTCACATGCAGAGTTGGAATCATTTTTTTTTTTGTTCCTTCTTCTGCTTGTCATAGTTTTACATTTCTCGTTGTTACGAGGCAAGGCAAAACCGCAAAAAAAAAAAAAAATGATTGTGAGATTTTATACGTTTTATTGCCTAGCAGCAGCTCAGCAGGGCCTTAATAAAAAAAAAATCACAGAATGGTGTGTGTGTCACACGTGTCGAATCTCAGTTCCTGTACTTTATTCTGTTTCCATTCACAATTCATTTTTTTTTCTTCCTTTTCTCCAGCTGTCAGCTGGGGGGTTGAGTACTAATTGTTGACATGAAATGCTTTTGCTTTGTTTCACATTTGTAAAGACTTTGAAAAGCAATTAGGTTTTGGCATTAAGGAGCTAAGGCCCTGACAGGCCATGTTCAAATGTAAATAAACGATTTGTCAAACGGCGAAAGAACTTATGTATGTAAGTAGAAGTAAGGGTTAAAAGTGGAAATGTTTGCCAGGTGATTGATTGGTTAAAACTGTCAGCAGGAAAACTAGAATATATTTGACATATTCATAAACTTTTGGGAATAAGTAAATCCGCGTCCATCGACAACATGAACATTTAAATATATTTCAAGCTTTTTCTAGTTTCAAATAAATTCCCAAAATTTCTGCAGACAATTTTGTCTGCCTTTAACAATGCTTTAAAAATATGCCAGACACTCTCCTCCCCCTCAATTTTTGTATTATAATTTTCGCATTTCTCTCCACTCCCAAACTAAGGGGTACAACAAAATCACATTAGCATAAAGTAGCCTACTTAACAAAGTCAATGAACGTAATAATTATTATACTCCTGACATTAAAAATATGAACAAAGTTGTGTGAAATATATTTTGCTTTATTGTGTGGTCGTGGCTGGTCGTAGAGACTCTAACACACTAACGGACATGTGTTTGGGGGTGGAGGGCCAGTCGCCCAGGGTCCAACAACAGAGCGAGCAATGAGGCTCTTAATAATAGCAAAAACTTTAGCACTTACATTGTGTAGGAATGTGTGTGTGTGTGTTGGGGCGTGTATTTCATTTAAATGTTTTAAGTATGTTATGGAGAAACTTAAGCGTATCAAAGAGGTAATGCAATAGTCGGCGTTATGAGCTATGAGGCTTGAATTAAAATCTTTTAGCATTTATTAAATGCATTTGTATAGTGAATGAAATAAAGAATTTGCCTTTCATTGGCTGCATTGACCTGTACACAAAGCAGAGCTGGCAAAAGAATACTCGGATTTTATTTTATTGATTGAGTAATTGAAGACTGGCAAAGCGTTTGAATAAAGGAATCTTTTCAAGCAGCTCATTTATTTAATAAAAAAATAAAAAATTTCCTATTCTGCATTAGTAAAACAGCCTCAATTGAAAGACATCTTCAGCAAAGGCTGCTGATGATTAGACTGGCAAGTCTATGAATCAGTGAATGTATAGCCACACTAGGTTCGATCCCGCTTCGGAACATCTAGTAATAAGCTTTTTCATTAAAACTTTAATTCATCCGGTCACCTTCACCAGCTGTTGGCGCCAGCTGAAAAGTACCTAGCCATGAAAAAGCTTCACAAACTTAGCCGTTCGGATTCGGCGGTAAACTGTAGGTCCCTTTCTCTTGTGGGAAAATTAAAAAGCACACAAGCCAAGAGATTCAGAGAAGCTCGGCCTGGCACAGATATTTATTTATAGCCAATCTGCTCTTTTTGGTGTGAGTGCATAAGCTGTTTATGTTGTGAGTACCTGACCTCGAGCCGACAAATTTACTAAGTACCATTAGAAAGGTCGCTAAGACATTACAAAATAAAATATTTTTGTTAAAAGTTTAATGCAAAAACTATTATTCAAAGGTAAAATACTGTTTTTAGAGCGAAGGGGGACTAAAACGATTAATATTTTGACATTGATTGCTTTACGACAGCTTTTTAGCGTGAGATTTTCTTTGTTTCGGTGTTTTGTTTTTATTTGTGTTGATATTCGTTTGCATTGAATAAGCACAAGCAAGCGCAACCATGCACACACATACACATACAGGCATCTGGAATCAGGCATGTGGAATCAGGGATCTGGGATTAGGGATCTGGGTTCAGGGATCTCGGATCTGGGATCGGGATCTGGGGTCAGGGATTTGGGATCTCGGATCTGTGATCAGGAATCAGAGATTAGGGATCTGGGATGTATTTGGGATCTGTTTTCGCGGATCAGAGATCTGGGATCAGGTATCTGGAATCAGGGATCTCGGATCTGGGGATCAGGTATTTGGGATCAGGTATCTGGTATCAGGTATCTGGGATCATATTTCATATAAAATAATTCGAATAAAATTACTTTATATTCTAACGCAAGAATTATTATTTTGAATTATACCATGTGTTCCACAATACACACTACTTTTATTTACCCTTTTCCAAATTAAATCAGTCGTTTTGGTTTAGACTTTTTAGACTACTTATAGACTACGCTGCCATCCGTATAGCCGCTATATACATAGATATCAAAAAAGGTTTTAAGTGGATCCATTAAGATACATTTCCTTAGACTTTTTCGATCTGGGGATGGATTTTCTAAAAATGAAAAATTTATTTGAGCACGATTGTTATTAGTGTCTGAACTTAGGATCGCACTTACCAAAATCGGGAAAATACGAGTCAAGCTTTTTCGCATACTTTACATACAAAACGAGTTTGAAAACTTATTTATGAAACTTTTTATACCACCGCCCCTTTGACCCACAGTGACCTAGATCAATTGGACAACATTGTTCCCACTTTCACCAGATATCAAAACTTCTGCTTTTGCTTTCTATCTCTTATTGCTTAGGCTTTGCGTAGATAGCAAATCAGTACAAACTCTTAAATTCATATTGATAACGCCTTGTACTTATTTATTTAATTAATTGGGTATAGCCGGCATATGGTCGTAAGAATTTTATCTGCTTCAGTTTTTTTATATATGAAAAACACTGGTTTCAAATTCTAAAATATATTTCGAATTTGCCGTTGGTACTCGTCATCAGGGAAAGGAACAGCGTGTAGTTCGTCAGCTGTGGAGTTCGAAACATAATTAAAGAAGATGAATCAGAACCTCGATTGGCGGGGACTTTATTATTATTTTTGACCTATGTTTCTTTAAAAAAAAATTGCCTGCCTGCTTAACACTAATTGACAAACAATTCAATTTCTTAACATGTTACATGTAACGCCAAAAAAGCTCAGAAAGGTTTGCCATTTCAACATAAATAGAATAACAAACGAACAGCGCTTGCAAATCAATTAATTATATTATCAAAATAAGTGCTCGAACTGGCAAACCATGGCTACCTTTTGACTTTTACATACATTTGCACAAACTCAATATATTTTTGCCTTCGGTGAAGAGTATCAAAATTGTTGAAATATAAAAGAAGTGAACATGAAAGGTGTATGCTGAGATGCTAAAAGATGCCATTATGTTCATTTGAATGTATATGAAATAACGTAATCAAGCGAATTTGCTAATTTTTAGCTTGTTTCCAAAATATTTGCTATTATTGCTGTCAACTTTTAGTTCCGCCTCTTTGAAATGCTATAAAAGTGGATTGAAAGTGTTCGCAAATTGCATAAAATTTTTTATTGGATTTTTGAAACGATTGTTAAAATATTAAGCCCTTGGGAAATCAATTCCTGTTCTAAACAAAGTAAGAAGTTTTGCCGCTTAAATTCATAATTATCAGCCAATATGCAAAAGACTCATTTCAAGATTCAAGCAAGAACATTATAAATGGCTTTCACCAAGATCGTTGAGGAAAAGTATTTATTAGGAAATGCCACAACGTTCATTTGTAGCTGTCCCCCGACATTATAAAAAATTAAAACGATATTTAAACGGACGCAACGGTGCGAAATGGTGTACTCCAACTGATTTATACCGTCAAATAGTTAGGATATAGATATCAAATATTTAACAATTTTAATCTGAATAAAAATTGATATAAAACTTTTATAAAACAATCCGACGATCGGTTATGCCTATTAGTCACATTAATAAATTTTAAAAATGTAAGTCATATAAACTCATATCTAAGTTGGATCGATGAAAAAAAAGTTCCAAAAATTATCCCGAGTATGTTTTGTCCGTTATTTATTTGGGAACATTAAAATAAATTCGTAATTTTCATAGAAATTTGAACTTTATCAATAGAGTCACGATTTTTAATGTGGAAGTTGTTGTGCCGTTAGGTTCCTAAAAGTATGCAATGTAAAACTGAATACCAATCAAGTGCATCAACCTTTAGATAAAGCAAATGCAGTTTGTAGCCCAACAATTACACTTGTTCCTATCAATTCTTCTAAGCAGCCTGAAATTATACCTTAAAGAACATTTGTTGTTCTGTTACCTTATCAAAAAATGCGAAATTATATTTAAGCTATTTAGAGCCAGTTAAATTTAATCTAATCGTTTACCGAATATAGTTCAAGTTAATGGCTAATCTCGGAAAACAATTAAACGCAGCCCGAAATTTGAATAGCTTAAAAATGCTATAAGGCATTCTTGTTCAAATCTAATCGTTTAATGCCAAACAATTTCTTTATAAATAATGGATTGTATACTAACAAGTGTTTCAGTCATTTGTGGGCAGTGAAAATGTGCTGTAATTGTTGTAGTGTGCGCCAGCAAAAGTTGTGGGTCTTTGGCCTGGGCACTTTTACTTTGATAGTGGGTCTGGTTCTTATAACCGCCTGGCCGAGTATATCAAGATCTTTGATGCCCACTTTGTTGCCCCTGAAACCCAATTCGTTTTTGTACAAAAATTGGGTAACCACACCTGCACCCATATATACCACATTCTATTTGTTCAATTGGACCAATCCGGAGGATTATAATAATGAGAATGTGAAACCGAATTTTGAACAAATTGGACCTTATACTTTCAGTGATTACAAAGTTAAGGAAGATTTGAAATGGGAACAACCCACAGTGACCTATTATGGTACACGTACTTGGCATTTTGTACCCGAAAAATCTAACGGTAAGCTGGACGATATAATTACAGCGCCGCATTTTCCCACTGTGGTGAGTTGAACTTGAAAAAAAAAAAGAAAGAAACTTTTTGGCAAATCCGCTAATCCCCTTCATTTGTTCGCACACAGACGGCTGCCCGTTTTACGCGCAAATATAATCGCATTTTGCGCAAGGTCATGAACTTTGCTCTCAATCGTGAGGGCGGTGCCACTTTTATGCAACACAAGGCCATCACTTGGATGTTTGATGGTTTCTACGATTCACTCATAGATTTTGTCGAGCAACTGCATACTCCCCTTCTGCCCATTTATAACAGTAATTTCGGTTGGTTTTATCAAAGGAATAATTCCAAAACCGCCGAGGGAAACTTTACCATACACACGGGACACAAGGATCTGAGTCAAATGGGTGAACTACTCAAATGGAATGGCACAGATCATACGAAATACTATGAAGGCGAATGTGGCCGGGTCAATGGCAGTACGGGAGAACTATGGGCTCCAGGACGTAAATGGGATGAAACCATTTCCATATTTATTTCAGATGCTTCACGCTTTATCAATTTGTTTGCCCAAGAGAAAGTCACGGTGGATGGCATAAATGCTTGGCGCTACGAAACCACCGAGAGGTCATTCGATAATGGTCAGCTAGTGGAGGATACAAAATGTTTTTGTGTACCCTATAGAGAATGTCCCCGAAATGGTGTGGTGGACTACTCACCAATGACATATAAGGCTCCCATTTATATGTCACATCCACATTTCTATATGACAGATGCCTTGTATAGGGAGAATACCACAGGACTAAAGCCAAATGCCCAGGAACATGGCATGTATTTGATAATGGAACCCACTTTTGGTATACCCATAAAGCTAATGGGACAGGTGATGATTAGCGCACGTGTGGAAAGAGATGAGGCCATTGAGTAAGTTGAAAGAAGGGCAAGATATGTATAAAACAGAGGAGAATAATGTAAACTTTATTTATCTTTCAGCTACCTTAAGGATATGGCCTATGATCATTATGCTCCACTTTTTATACTACAAATGCATGGCGAACTGGGTGATGATTTAAAGAGTTTACTTAAGGTAAGTACTTCTCTGAAAGCAAAAACCTTGTCAGCCTACTCACAGAAAATAACAGAACCATACGTTTCAAAAAGAAGAACGATCTTGAATTTATTCCGCTTTGTTCTAGAATTTTGTAAGAACAGGTCGCCCTTGAGTGTTTTTACTTATAGATCAAATCGTTCTTAGCCCATTTTACTCCGCGCTGCATCAAGTTTTTTTCCAAGAGGTGAAAGTTACTGTTCTTGGTTAATTAGGTCACAGTAAACACAAATCCGTTGTTAAAAAAAATCTACCTATGAAAGTTTCGCCAGGTGAGACTGTTCGACTAGTCGAACAACGGCAGTAGGGCACATTTCAAACAACTTGCTTAGATTCTGTGTTGTGACAGACTTTACATCGCCTGACTAGATCATTTTCATAATTACTGCCCTCATCGTTGTAATTAGAAGGTGCTAGGAGAGTGGGGCATCGACTGAGACGCAACAACAATTCCAGTAAAAACGATCTAAAAACATCAACAATACGTGTGTGTATACATGCGTACATACGGAATGCTTTCAAAGTAAATTTGACTGCTACCGCCGTTGTTCGACTAGTCGAACAGTCACTTTTCACTATCACTTTCTCCTTGTGATACTTTTTACATGTTTTGTTTTATTTCTGACTATTTTCGACCTAAAGGCCTATTCTCAGATGACATAAAAATTACTTTCTTCACAATGCTTCATATGAATAGAAACACTTTTGTAGAGCTTTGAAATCAGAATGCTTTTGAACAGCTGTCTTATTTATATGAAGCATAGTGCCGAAAATAAAATTTATGTCATCTGAGAATAGGCCTTAAGTCTACAATATTAAATGTCTGTCGGAAACAAAATGTTTATAGTAATTTGTTTTTTAGCTGGTAGAAATGAAATGGGCTTTTTTACCCCCATCTAAAGCCCACCTGCAAGGTTGGAGGTGATTGCAATATTTTTTATCTGACAGTCAATGAAATTTACAATAGTGTATCTATTGCTTTATTAAGTCGTAGAGAACATTTTTTTCCAGAATAGGTAATTCTGCTGTTCGACTAGTCGAACAGCGGCATAAAATGGGTTAAAAGCAAAAATGAGCGTTGAAATTCGAAAAAAATATATAAAAAAAATCAGAATCATTTCGTTTGTAACATAAAAAAAACCTCTTACTGTTAGTTCAACTCGTTCTTAGCTAACACTAATAAGAACAAAAAAAAGAGCCGAAAGTGAATTTTCCTTACAAAGTCCAAACATACTTATTTGGAGTACAAACAGGACTGATATAAGATGGAATTGAATTAAGTGCAAATAGGTGTTGGTTAAAGAATATTTGTGTAATAATTTCAGATCAAAAATATATTGGTTTAGAATTTTTAAGTTCAAGCATTATTCAAGCATTATTCGTTCTTCAGCTAAGCACTAGTATATAACAGACCTGTTCCGGTTTTCACTTTCGACAAAATTTGTCGAATTCGCATATGGTACATGTGCTGTTGTGTAAAATTAATTGAGTGCATCATCTTGATGCATTTAAAGTCGAGTCTGTCGCATTAAAAGTAATTTAAAATTTAAGGTATGATACCGATTACCCTGATCGAATTCGAATTAACTTTAGTGAAACCCGGACAAGGCCTGTAAGACTTAATTAGGCCCAAGTCTAATTTTGAGCTTGAAAAGTTTTTAAAATAATTCCGAAACGTGATCAACATATCAGGTTTAGAAAATCATGCTTTTGAATCAAAAATTGATTACCTAAATCTTAGTATTAACTTCAACAAAACTGCTGCCAAAAAAAAAAATCTCCATATAAAATTTTGATAAATAAAATTTAGAAACGAATGATTTTCCATTCAAAGAACTTCGAAGAGCTCGAAACAAATGATAATCTAAAGCTGCAAGGTCAGGGATAAATGGTGAAAGTGGCATCACGTTCCCATTTCAATCATTTTTAACGAGTGACTAAACAAGTATTTAGTCGAATGTTGTCATAGAAGAAAAGAACACCCTTGCGATTGGCTAATTCGAGGATGCTTCTCTTTGATTTTTTGTGAACCAAGTGCTTTTTTCCAGACTCATTAAAAGGAATGGATTATCTTTCAAAAAACTTTGAAGAGTTCGAAATAAATCATAATCTGAATGTGCAAGGTCGGGGATAAATGGGGGATGTGCCATCACTTTCCAATTCAGCTCCGATAACTTTGACTTGTGGTATGGTCAAGCACTGTCATGATCGAAAAAAAAACACTCTTGTTATTGACTTATGCTTCTCTTTAATTATTTTATTTTCTTGTCTAATTTATATGAAGCAATATGCCGAAATAAATTTTTATGCCATTTGAAATGAGGCCTTTACTAGGAATTAAGCATGCTTCATACTTGAGGAAGCAGTAAATACAACCTTAAGAGGGGGTCGTCTACCTTTGAAAAAAAAGAATTTTGCGATTTTTTGTTTTTTCTTATTATTATAGCTTGGGCATTCCCCTTTCATCTCCTTTAACCCATTTCTAAAAATTCGAAATAGTTTGGGAGAAATTGCTATTTTAGTGAAGCAAAGTTGAAGCTTGAGGAAGCAGTCAATACAACCTTAAGAGGGGGTCGTCTACCTTTGAAAAAAAGAATTTTGCGATTTTTTGTTTTTCATTATTATTATAGCTTGGGCATTCCCCTTTCATCCCCTTAAACACATTTTTAAAAATTCAAAATAGTTTAGGAGAAATTGCCATTTTAGTGGAGCAAAGTTCATGCTTGAGGAAGAGGTCAATTAAACCTTAAGAGTCTACCTTTGAAAAAAAAAAAAATTTTGCGATTTTTTGTTTTTCATTATTATTATAGCTTGGGCATTCTACTTTCATCCCCTTTAAGTTCCTGGAGCGCAGATTAATTTATTTAATTGATGAGAACGTTTCATCTCTGACGCTTTGCTGAAAGAGCCCCTAATTTTTGAACAACGAAAAAAAGTCAATTGTTTGACTTGAATTCTCTGATGTTTCTGAATAGATAGGTTAAGCATTAAGCTTTCAAACGGTACCTAGGTGTCCGGTCCTTAGGCACCATTACCCGTTTAAAATTGCGATTAGTCTTCTATTCAATAAATTTGACCCTTCTGAGGAAAACTTGAGTACAAAAATTTGCCTCAGTCTCTTATCGCGCCCTAAGGCCAGCAGGTCGACGTCAGATTGCATGAATAACAGTTGACAGAGTTAAAGATTATTTTTCTATTTTTAAGTATCCATTGTTAATATTCTACGTATTTACATTTGCTTTTCATTTGCTTTCTAGTTTTATAAAGTCATTTCACTTTCTCAATTTTTTTACAGCTTGGTCTAAGTATTCCCCGCATTGGACAATATACCGGAATTGGCTTATCATTAATCGGTCTCTCTATAATCATTTTGGGTCTATTCATAACCAGGAATCATAAATGGTACAATGAGCGTAGTCCCATTGATACAGTTAAGCCAGTAAATGCACTCGAAACAAATGTGGAAAACACTTGAAATTCTCTTCTCTCTCTTTAACCGATAAGACTGTTTACGCTGATTAGGTTAAGTTATTTCTAAGCTATCATTAAACCATTTTAGAGTCAAAACAAAAAAAAAATAAACAAAAAGAAAATGCCTCCACTTAAATTGGCGTGTTTAGCCAATTCCGTTCAGGTGTTGCCCAGCTGCTAGAATTACATAAAATTATGGCCTTTCAAATATGCTTAAATTTATTAATATGTTAATAATTGTTTTTTTGTTTTCCCTGTGTGCCAGGCCTTGGGCACGTTATACTGCATACTTTATGGCGTACGAACTCTTTCACCAGGTAAATATGTACGAAATACCAAAAGTTGGAAATTTGAAAAATGCCAAAAGAATATTATAAGCGACTAATTTATATGCATCTGGCACGCAAACTTACGTTTTGCACACACATTGTTTGGGTACAAAAAAAAAAAAAGGAAAGCGAAACAATGTATGAAAATATGAAAATTATATGGCAAGTATGTGTGGGCCATAACTTTAATAAATAGATGGCAGCGTAAGCTAGGCTAGGCGGGTGGCTAACATGGCACACTATTTACGATAAGAACACACAAATTTAACATTAAAGCAAATAATTTTGATGTGATTTTACTTTAACAAACTAACAATTTGCCTGGGGCCAAAGCAATCGTGTGTCAACACATTTTATATTTAAATTTAATATTTAATTTATTTCAACAGCCAAAGCTTTATAAATATTCCACTTTATTACAATTTATTTCTAAAAATTCACTTGATTTATGGCCCAGCCAAAGGCTTTGTTTAATAAATTTATGTATACTGTATAAATTGTTATTTTAAATACATTTGTGGTACACTTACTTGTTGACTTTCAATATGTTTTGAGGTTTTTATTAAAATACTTATGGTATAATTCATATCAAATGGAAATTATCATTTATTGACACAGATACCTCAAGCAGATAAGCAGGATTTTTGTATAAGTTCAGGGGCGGATTGAGATGTGAAATTGCTTGGGCCCTGGGAAAAGAAACTTTAAGGTTTAACATAATTTTGGGCTCCATTTCTATAGAATTTTTCGAACCAGCTCCGCTCCTGTTTACGGATTTGGTTGTCTTCCTTTTCCTGTCCATCTCACATTTTGACCGCAGCAGCAATGTGCAGTTGCGCGAGGAATTTTTAATGAAATATTTAACAAACGCCCTAAAGAGCCAAAAATAAAAACACACAACAGCGCACACACACACACACACAAAAAAAAAAAATGGATTCCAAAAGGCGGCAGCCAGACAACGATGAGGGCCCTTAATGCTATGCCAGGGACAACAACTCAATTTAACAGCACAGGTTAGTCCGGGCCTGCAAACTGGCAGACAGCTTTATTTATTTTTATATTATGGAGTTTTTAGGGTATACGCAGCTTAAAGAAGGGGAGATCTTTTCTGGCTAAAAAATATTCAGAATATGTATTTTGTTATAATTTTATAATTGGTAAAATCAAGTGTAGAATTTATGTTTTTTTTTAAAATACAGAGGCTTTATTTTTAGAGCAAAGATCTTTAATGCAGATTTTGGATGGAAGGTTAAACAAAAAAAAAAGCCAATATTGTAATAATTCGTTTCAAAAAGAGATTATTTTCAGTTTATTTGAGCAATGAATAGCACATATTGAAACACTTAGTAACGTGAACTTTCCTTGGTAATCATTGCCTTAATATGATTGTCATCAGCCTCCAATGGCCGGCCAGTGCGTAGCGTGACTTTAAACTCAAAATCTTCGGAATACATTTTTACAAATTTAAGCTGACATTGTTGTTCACTTATTGTATCGTTTCCGTATAAAATATAAGTAAAATAGAATAAAAGTACAATATCTAATTAAATAAAAAAATCAAAAGCAAATGAACATAAAATCTCTCTTGCCAACCTAATACCAATAAGTTATGTCTTTTTGTAGGTTAGTTAACAACAAAACTAATCCAAACATGATACTACCATAATTTGTACGAATTTGGCAATCGCTTTATAAGGGCACTGTAAGATGTTTTATTGATCCCACAAGCTGTGGTACTGAAATTCTCCAGCCATTGTTTTCTGTCTTTCTTAACACATGTCATCAGGCAATATTCCTTCCCTGAAAGGTTCAGATTATATTATGTAAATCTTTTATTGCATATGACATATTATTTTATTGGGTTGGAAGTGAAATTAGTGTTCGATTTTTTAAATAATTGACGTTAGTTTTATATTTTGATTATGTTTTCAATGCAAGACATTATTTTTATTCTAACTCTTAAGTGGTAAAATACGAGACTGGTTTTTGCATGATTTATGGAAAAAATAATGAAAAGTCTTTAAATTTTTAGAACAAAACGGTCTTAATTAAATCGTGTACTTAAATTTTGAATGACATATTTTCTGGGTGTAGTTACCGAGTGAAAGCTTAAAGTCTAAGCTACTATCGATTAAAGTAGATCGTCATTCGATTAAATTTCTAGATGTAGCGACATACAAGCAAAAGTAAGAATTTTTGGCATATTTTGTTATTTTTTACTTTCGAAAAGAAAAGAACGCGACCCAAGTTTGAATTAAAGAATGCAAGGTATGCGGTACGGATACTATTAGAAAACGACAACTTCAGCGTTGGTTTGTCAAATATCGCTCCGTAGATTTTGAGATGAAGATCGCACAACGAACTGACCGCTCTTTGGAGGCTGATTCACTTTACTAAGGAAATCAATGGGCGCGTTCAGCAGAGACACTTGATCACTGATCAGATTAATAAAACTACTCTGATTATTTAGGGAAATTGACTTTAAACAGGGGTCTTGGTAAATGGACATTTAAACACAATAGTAAAAGAAGGGCAATACCTGATAAACAACCATAACGAAAACGAGTTGAAACGAGTCAGTGGTTACAATAACGTCAAGCAAAAGCAATCATGAAGAAACAGAGATAAGACGGCTCAAACCACATCAAACTCCAATACTTACCTGATAAAGGTAATGCTATGTCTTTGGTGAAACTGTAAGGGTGTTTTCCATTTTGAGATGCTGCCA
>JAEIFT010000512.1:0-115000 GCA_018904225.1 Lordiphosa mommai | reverse complement strand
CCCTAAATAGGGCCACATAATTTTTTTTTTTTGACACCTCCCTTGATTTGTAACGTGTGACAACGCCAAAAATGCTCAGTAAGGTTAGCTTTTTCACCATTAATTGACTTATAAACGAACTGCTGTATCGGCCAGTGTCAATCAAGATCTCTAAATGTCAACTCGTTGCCGTTCTCAACAATTGGACCTGTATGGCGGTACTCCAAAAAGGAGGAAGTGGAGGATCTTCTCTTCACTTCTTCGTAAAAAAGGTCTTCTTCCTCCCACTCAACAACCCAAATTATGCGATTCATCTTGAGACAGTTCTGCCATCTCTCTTCACATATACATTGTTGCAAAGAATCTTTTGAATCTTTTCCTTTGAGGAGTGGGGCCAGCTAGCTGTTTTACAGGGCGTCGAATTCAACTTAAATGCAATTGATACGTGGGGTCACCTTTATCCTAACCTTCTCTGAAATCTGGATCAAAATGAACGAGATCTAATGAGTCGCAGGCACTCCAAAGTCTGTCAAGACACACTTACAGCATTTTAAATGAGGACCACTACGACGCGACTTCAATGGCATTATTGTTCAAGTCAAGAACAGAACTCATTAATATTAGCTACTCTCCTAAGAATGCAAAATTCATTCCTTGTCACATTTTTGCGGAAATCTCTGCGGTACCAAAAAGATATCCCTGCTAGACTATGCCTTGAGGAACGATAAAGTATATCGGGAAGACCGGGGAAACTGTGTGTAGTACTCCAAGGTAGAGAACTGCTGCGCCAAGTATGTGAAACATAAGTCACTAGAGTACGTCAGGCAAACGGCTTTCAAGCCATGCCAACACCTTTCAAGACTGAATGGGCCTTAGAAAAGTTGAATGAAGTTCCACATTTTTTTCATAGAAAGTCATTTTTGGTCAACAAACGGAATTGCCGAATTTGGTCTGAAAGCAGCCAGAAGTCGAATTTTGTTTGCGGTTTGTGAGCCAGCGGCATCATTGGAGGGTAATTTTTCAGAAATAGTGAATATCGCTAAGTTACAGCCAATGGAGCAAGGTGCCTCGTACCCCCCCCCCAAGGATTTTCAAGCGAATCAGGCTGACCAAACTTTTTAGCTGTTGACCAATTGGGGTTTCGAATAACATATAAACATTTTCAGTAAAATGAACAACCTTGATCCATCTCTATTATTTACTCTTGACCGAAATGATTTTGTTTCATATATTTTTTTGTTTAAAATGAAATCAATATTATTTGATTGAACCAAAGCTTTTGTTCTAATTTTTATTTATTTTTTTATGGAATTTTTTCCAGTTTTAGTTGATTTTGTGGGGATATTCACTTACTTTTTCTGTGTATGCACCCTGAATTGTGCCAGCTACACGTGAATATTTACATATGTAATTGCAGACTCGTGTAACGTGTTTGGATATGCCATTGCATACCGCTGCCCCCCTCTACCATCATTCCCCTCTCACACATGACTGCCAAAGCGGATATATGGCCATTCATGGGATGTTGCCAGTGACATTTTGATGCTGCCGGCCAGCAGCTGCTGCCACAATTGCCAGGTCATGTATTTTTAATGAAAAATTCAACAGAAATTTGCGGTTTAAGTGCGAAAATTGTAAAAATGTCTGCCGTTGAATCGATAAACGGATGCGGAAGTGAAAAATTTACGATTGAAATGATTGAAAATTGTCGCAAGTGGCAGCTGTCTTGCGAGTGGCAGGTGTTCAGTGTGTGTGTGTGTGTGCAACACTGTAAGTAAAATAAAATTGTAAAGACCCTTTCGGAGACAAAGTAAAGTGTCTGTAAACATGCTGAAATTGCATTTGCATCGATGAACAGCCATAGAGTAGAAATTGCCATTCAAATATGCATGGTCATATGCTCAAACACAATATGCTGCTGGCCGAGCGCTAAGCCTCAACTCGTTTGCCTAACGACAATTTTCCAAGAAAATTTATGCAGTCAATGGCTGGCATAATGGTCAAGTGTGTCTTACAGTTTCCCTTTTAATGTTTCTATCCCTTGAGCAAAATTGTTTTCCCTCTTTTGGCTGCTGGCCAACTAAGGCTTAAAGTTTCCCCAAAAATTTCAATATGCTCTTACGCTACTCATAACGTTGATTTTATGCACACTTCATAAAGGCACGCAGCGGCAATTAAAACGCGTACCACATTGCGTATGCGTATTATTTTCTCTCTTACCACAAACTGAAAACTTTTTTTTTTTGGCAGCTGTTTGGTTACGATTGTTAGCCCGGCACAATTTTAATTACAACATTTTCACAAACAGACACACAGACGCACACATTTTCTCGCAAAAGCCACAAATGAGCAAAAGGAAGTTGCGGAAAATTTCAACGCAAATTAATGAAAATGAATAGGAAATTTTGAAAAATGAGATGAAGTGCAAATTATCACAAAATTTTCTGATTAAAATTACACAACTTTGGGTGCCATTTGAAACGCAGCTGTGAGATCAAATAATTGTAAAAAAAAAATAAAAATTTTTAAAATTGCTTAGACTTTTTTTTTAAATATGCTTCATTTAAAGCTGGAAAATAATTTATTTTGCTTCATTGAATTTGTTGTAATCGATAAAGACAGAGCCATCGTTGCCCATAATTTTCCCAAGGTTATAAACTCTGATCTTTTTTTAAGATTTACGAGTGGCTGGCCGATCAAAGGCAGAACACCCAGGAAAGTTAGGGAAGAGAAGTGGGCTTTAGACAATGCTTTGTATACCGTCCGTAAGAGCCTGTCGAAAGCGAAAATTAAATTGAACGAGTTGGAGAAAACGGTCGCAATTCTAGACGAATCTATTAATATGAAGAATGTGAAGAATGGAGAATGTACCTTATTTTTTCCGGAGACAATCATTGAAGGTTCATGTTTGAACTCGTGAGCTCAAAACAGCTGCCTGTGTCTGTAAACGTTTACTTCACGGATCCCCTAAGGAGTACATGATGGAGAAACCTTACCCAACTGAATGACCTAGAAGATTCGCATGTGATCAAGTATTTCGTATTTTTTCAGAAGACTATGCGATACAGGAAGTGTTTCCAACTGTTGATGACTAAAAAGGACTAAATCGACTATTAAAAATGACTACTTGATGCGCTACTATGATCAAAAAGAGCTTAACTATTATAACCTCTTTTGAAATTTTCGTGAGATTTTTAAGTCAAAATTTAGTTTAAAAATTTGAAAAAAATATTTTACTTTTTCTGTCTGACGAACTGACTCTTTTGTAGGCCCATTTATTGGCTGCGATTTCTTACATTCTATTTTCATATCGGTGTAGGATTACGGAAAATATGGCGAAATATGTATACCCACTTAGGAAAAACCCTTAATAAAAAAAAGCAAAATTTGTAAAATTCTTTAAAATAATTTTCACCAGAGAAAATTCTGAAAAAAATATTGTTCTTCCTTGGATGGCCATATCGATAAAAAAAAATCGGTTTCGACCAGAAGCCAGTTTAGCTGTTGCCTAGTGTAACAGGCTTAACTTAGCATCGTCAAAATCATTTCGGAGTTCGTCTTGAAAATAAGGTGAAATTGCATTTTTAATCACTTTCATACATGTTGAGCGATTAAGTATGATTTGTGTTTTGTTTAAACCGAATGTACACAAATTGGTTAGGTGAGCTACAGAGCTAATTCCACAATGTTTTGCTATAAACAGACAAAAAGAAGCCTCCTTCCTTCGATAAATTTATTGTTATATTTTTTTGGCTAGATCCAACTTTTCCCTTATGCTTGTTTAGTATATAACTTTGCGTTCAGTGTAGACTTGCAGTAGGTGCAATCGTTTAAATCTTTTTTATCCAGTCCTTAAGCTGTAGAATCTCCATCCAGGCGACTCTCAATTTTCCCTAAATACATGAGCATATTCGATTAATAGAGATGGTATAGTTTACAATGAGAAGTATATTAATTACATTATATTTTGTTCGAGATGTTATAAATAAAAATATCTAAAAGCGGAAAATTTTCATCCTGATTTATAATCGTCAAAATAGCTAAAAATGGCTTATCAAATCTTACGGCTTTCGACCTTACAAAAAAATTGGATCTGGACGGAAAATGGCTATATTGGCAACAGTGGATACTGAAGACTGAATACAAATTTATTTTGCCACTATGCTCATATGAATAGAATCACTTTTGAAAGCTTTTAAGCTTTGAAAGCTGAATGCTTTTGAAAAGATGCTTTATTTATATAAAGCATAGTGCCGAACAAAATTTTTATGCCATCTGAAATGTGGCCTTATCCACAAAAAATTGAACACAGTCAATCGTAAAGAAATAACTTCAAGCTATCAGCAATTTTTTGACTATTCGAATCGATGTGATGATTTTACGAAATGCGTCTGAAATCAGCTTTCTCTTTTCATTTATATTTAATTAACTAGTAAATAACAAAATGGAAGCATAAATTTATAAAAATAATTTTTTCTAAAAGGGGCATAGCCGGGCTTACTAGGCGTATCGGCCCCCAATCTTATTTAAATTTCAAGTATTACATCAACTAAAAGTAATTTATCTATTTTTTTAACTTCTAGTACCAACCCTGAATTTTGAATAACGATTTTTTATCAATTCCAACACAAGCGTTTTTCGGACCAACTATTCATTCTAAAAATTTCGAAATTTTTATGGCAATAGCTGGCATGTCAACACTCCCATAGAATAATTATTCTGATTTTTAAAGTGCAATCCGCGACTTACAAAATTCTGCGAAATTTTAAACACCAATTATTTTAGACTTCCAGTTGGGGTACCACATTTGTATTTAACACGGTTAATTGTCATATCAAGACACAATTTGAGGAATTTTTGCAGAATTTTTGGAGGTGTGAAAGGTGTTCAAAAAATAATAAAAACAATTATCAGCCGTGCTCCCGTTTTCACATTACTTTTGCGATTTCAGCATGTGAACAATTGAATTCCATTCTCACATTTCTTTTTTTATATAAAGAGTAACACTCATATCTGTGACTACTAGATCAAGTCCGAACAATTTAAAAAAAATTTTACGAATTAAAATCGGTAAGCAAAGACAAAGTGATTTCAAATCGAAAAATATTTGTGGACTCTATCTAGTTACCTCAGATCTTAATGTCATTTCATATATAAACTAACACAATTTGATTTGTAAAATCATCCGTTCACGTGGACAAATCGCAAAAAGTAAGGTGAAAATGGGAGCACAGCTGTATATGTATTTATTTTCATATATTTAACTAGCATATAACCCGGCGCGCTTCGCTTCGCCACCATCAGTATAATAATTATTTTCTATAATGTGTTCACAAACCGGTTTTGAATCCAATTGGATTACAAATAGGTTTTACCATATGGAATTTTCCCGGGAATTTCCGACTTTTCGTGCGGATTTTCCAACATCGGAGTTTTCCTCACAAACCGAATTTGAAGTCAATCGAATGAAAAATAGTTTTTTCCATGAAGAATTTTCCGGCCATTTTCCTTATGGACGGATTTTCCGAAATTTGAGAAACAGGTGTCCAATTATTTCGCTTACTTTAGTTACAAACCAAATTTCAAGTCAATCGGATGAAAAACAAAATTTTCCCCATAGTAGCTTTTCCGAAGTTTTCCACTTAGGGGTGGAATTTTTCCAACTCCGCTTAATTGACCTTTTTTCAACTCATAGGGAAACTTCTGTGAAAATTTCTTTTCTATCTCTTACCGTTCAGGCTCTGCGTTGATTACCAATGAATCAGTCAGTCAGTCAGTGAATCAGTGAGCACAAACTCTTTTATATGTAGAGAGATTAATTAGTAAATACCAAAATGGGAAGCATAAATTTATAAAAATAATTTTTCTAAGTTTGTCTCAATTTTGTGAAGAATTTGTAAAATTTTCTCACTTATTTTGGTAATTTTTACTTACCTTACACACATTTCGCAACTCCGCATTTGTGTTGCCCCTCCCTTGTAGAAACATACCGATTCTTATCTTGCATCTGTTTATCAATTGCCATCAAATGTCAATGCCAGTTGTCTTCTGGTGGTAACGAATTGATATAAAAACCCAGCTCAGCACGAGCATTTTTTCAATTCAAATCAAAGCGTCCTCCGTCACACACACACAGTTTCAATTCCCTTTCTCAACAAAAGAATAATGTGGCTCCAACTCTTTGCTATACTACTCCTCCTCGGCTGCTGCTGTCTCTCACCTGTTTGCTGTCAATTGCAATGCAATTCTGTTGCCAACTCGCACCAAAAACGCATTGTCATACGCAGTCCCACGACGCGGCAGCTGAGCGAGCTGGACCACTGCCAGTATGAGGTGGCGCCATGGAGCAGCCAAGTGTGTCAAGTGCGCATCGATTTCGTAAGTTTGGAGCTGGAGCAGCCGCAACTGAATGCCAGCACCAAGTTGCTGGAGTGCGTGGATTTTTTGCAGATTCAGCGATTCCGGTTATGCGGTCGGAACAGTGGCCAGCATTTATATGTACCGCTGCGGCAGGGTCAAAAGCTGCAGTTGCATTTCCAGCTGGCCACACGTTCGTTGCAGTCCGCCTGGCAGCTGACAATAAACCAACTGGAGTGTCCAACAGGGCAACGTGATGAAACGATGGTTGTGTCCACAATGCGTCCCATTTTGCCATTTTTAAACAATCTCTTGCCACGCACCATATTTGGGGGAAATAATGGTATAGGTACGGGTTCGGGTCCAGCAGCACAATTGATACACTCACTGACCTCACCTTCTATGGAGGATCTGAAAATGTTGGCACCCTTGGGTTGTGATCAGTATTGGCAGAGCCTGAAAGGTGGCATTGTTAGCTTCAATTTTGCCAGTGGCATTTATATGCCCAATCTCAAATATGTGATCTGTGTGAGAGGAATGAGTAATAGCGAGATAAGGTAAGTTATGGTAAGATAGTGAGTGAGTCAGAGGAACTCCAATAACTCTTCTTTCTCTCACACAGCTACCACATCGATCATTTCGCTTTATCGAAGACAAACACCAATGTGGCCGGACCCGGATATGATGCGGATTGTCACAGCACTGTCACAACTGTTGGACGTGCCTCCGACTATCTGCTCATACCCAACTCATATATGGTCAACAATCCCAGCCTGCAACCCACTTATTATTGTGGCAATGGCCTGGCTGGCAGTAAACTCATCGCACGTCCACCATTTGTCATTTACTTCTCCAGCGATGCGCAGACAAGTGCATCCGAAACGGGCTTCCAGTTGACCTATACGGTGCAGCAGCGGCAAGGGGAATTGTAAATGCAACCAAATTGGCATAAATAAAGCCATAGTCTTAACTAAATCAATGCGCACACAAGCAAACAGAAATTGACATTATTAAATGCGGCACTGATACAGAAAATTGGTTTGGGTAGAGGAAGCGAGTGCAGATTCCATGGTCACACGGGTTGCCTTAATTAAATAGCTGCCGGAATACACAAACACACAATTTGCACATATTGTATTTACGTATGAAATACCTAATAAATGAACTGGCTTAACTGTGTAAGAGCACAAGAATATTTAGGAATGGGATGGGATTTAGACAAGGGCACAAATTATGCTCTGGATTTGGATTTTACATTGAAAATAAAGTTAGATTTTAAATTAAAATACATTTTGAAATAAAAGTAGTTTAGTTTTTTCTCTTCATGTCAACTATTATGAAAAGGCTCGAAAACTTGATCAGATTGCTGTTAGACATCGCCTTACTTTCCTCTGAAGTGAGGCATATTTTCAACCTTCAGCCTACAAACTCAGCCAACGCACGCACTTTTATTTTTTAATCGGATTCGATTGTATTTTGACAATATATTTAACAGGGCTGCAAACCCAATGTGGCCGGTGGCTCTGGTTCGAACCAAAATTTGCTATGGTAAGGTTCAGAAATTTAAGGTTTCGGTTTTTGTGTTAAGGTTTTGGTTCGAACCTTGGTTCGAAAAGAAACAAAAAATTTCAGAATTTTGTATTTTTGTTTACTTGATAGTAAGACACATTTATTTCAATTTAAATTATTAAGGAGAATTTCTTCGAGTATTTTTCGGTCTTTTCTTCTTATTGTTTATACAAAATAGTTAGGGGTAAAAGCCCGTTCAACTATGAGTAGAAGCCTTTTTTTAACCGAACCGAAACTTTTGGTTCGGAACAGGTTCAGGTTAAACCATTTTTGAAAAAGAGGATCGGTTCAAGGTTCGGTTCACAGTAAAAAAAAGTCGGAGTTCCGGTTTCAAACCGGTTCGGTTCAAAACCGGATTGCAGCCCTGATATTTAGAGATTCCTATGTTAAACATATTCAAACCAAGAAAAACAGAAAGTTGTATTGAGCTTTGCCAGTGCGCTAACGGTGCGTATACGTGATAATTCTCTAAAAACCTTTAAGCTTTAAACGTTTAAAACTTATTAATTTATAAATCGATTTTAATGAACGAGAGCTTATTAAACGCCTGAAATATGCATTTATGTGATCGGAAATAAAAATGACCCACTTTGAATATTTTACGAATTTTTGTAATTAATTTAATGGGGTCTGCTACCTTAGAACAAGGTTAAATGTTTTTTTAAAAAAATTCTGGTTTGAAAACCATAAGAGCTTTTTCAATTTGGATTTTTGTTTTGTGTTTTCTATTAATTAAATAATAAAATTAAAAAATAATTTGCAATTCGATGGTTGTTTAAAAAGTTATCGGCATGTCAATTAAGGATTTAAAAAAAAAAGTGTAAAGGTGGTAGCCATGATTCCGGGACTTCAGACGTTAAATGAGGTTATGATCAGAATTGATGTAATTCTGGCCCGTACCTTAATCATATTTTTCAATATTTTTTTTGAAAATTCTCAGCAATTTAAAAAAAAAATAATTAGATTTTTCAAGTTTTTTTTAATAGCCTCTTGAGCCAGAATTACATAAATTCTGCGTCGATTCCAACATAGCTGAAAAAAATAAGTTCAGTAGAACAGCCGCAATCAGGACAAAAAAACGTGGTTTTGAAAAAAACGCACTTAAAGTTTTAAGCAAAGTATAAAAATACTCCTCATAGCAAAACCGTTGCTCGGCTTAAATGGCTATATTTGCAAAACTATTTTGAATTTTTGAAAAATGTTTGAAGGGGTCGAAAGGGCAATGTCCAAGCTATATTAATAATGAAAAAAAAAAATCGAAAAAAGAATTTTCAAAGGTGAAAGACCCCCTTAAGTGAGGCAAATATTCAACCTACAGCCTACAAACTCAGCCACCGCACTCACTTTAATTTTTCCATCGAATTCGTTTAGAATTTGACGATATCTTCAGTGATTACAAAGTTAATCTGAAGGATTCACTAAGTCCCGCCAGATGGCTAACGGTGCGTATACGTGATAATGCTCAGAAAACCTTAAAGCTTTAAAAGTTTATAACTAATACATTTATAAATCGGTTTTAATGAACGATTGCTTATTGGACGCCTAATATAGGCATTTTTGTGATCAGAGATAAAAATTACCTACTTTTATTTTTTACAAATTTTCGTTATTAATTTAATAAAAATTTTGCGAAAAAAGTGAAAAAAAAACATTGGGCTTAATTACTTGAAAACGATTACTTTAAAGAAGATATGGGTATAAGATTACTAAAGTTATGGTCAAAATAAAAAAATTGAAATTCAAAAATTCTTCAAAAATAATTTTCATAATTATTCAGATAATTTAAAAATAAAAATATAGTCGTTCACTGGGAGTGCAAAATATCAATCAAAAAAAAAATTTATTAATATCAATCTTCTTTTGAGGCATATTTCATTATTCTTCGCCTAGGGGTTCCAAGGATCTTCCGACAAATCTTAGTCATAGCTTAAAGCGCCGTCGGTCCACTCCTCTCGGCTTTCCAATAACGTCGCCTGCAAAGCTGTTACTTAGCGCTCAAAGTTAAGACCTTCGATTGCAGATATTTTTGAGTATCTTCTAAGTTATTTAACACAGGTTGCCAAAAGCCTAAGAAGGAAAGGAAGTAAAATGACTGCATTGTATGGCATCTCAGCACTCTTGCTCCTCCTCGAATCTTTTACCTTTTTAAGCTTTTTCCAGTAGTTGACACTTAAATATTCCAAGCAACATTCCAAGTACCGAAAAAAGTGACAACAGTGCAAACATGCCAGGTTTAAGGAATGGATTGAGCAAGGTATGAAATCGCCTTTAGAATTTTTTTTTAATTCTTTGCTAAACCCCTAAATGCTTTCCAGCCATAACAGCGGCATTTTCATAAGCCTGGCCTCTACAGTTCATTACATCAAAGCCATGTGCTTCAAGCTTGCCCAAAATCATATTTAAAATTTCCTCTGCAGTTATTATTAATTGAAGAGTATCATCATCATCAGTATATCATCCCCTCTTTGTGAAGAACTTGTGAAAAAAAATGCTGTCAAGCAGTATTAGGCTTAACTCAACATAAAGCTCTTATTTTAGATTTATATTAACAAAATCGATCAATGTTTTTATAAACTAAGTAATATTATAAAAATCTTGAATAACTAATTAATATTCAAAAATATTTTAATTTTCTAAATGTGATAGAAAAGGGAGTGATTTATTTAATCCCTGGTTAGTACTTTGGATCTGTATAAATTTAATGAGCTGGCTCTGTATTTGTGGGGCGTCGTACCAAAAAAAATTAATTTCAAGGGTAGAAAGATGACATTCCATTTTCTTAGCATTTCTGCGGCATTTTTTACATGATTCCAAGCCTTCTTAAAATTGCGTAGAAACTGGAGGAGCTTGATACCTTGGCACACTGGGGTTGGGCTTCCTCACCTCCCTCCCCCAGTCGTAGATAAAATGTTATCCTGCTTCACCTTAAAGCCTTTGCTTAAACAAAAATTCATTGCCCAAACGTTTTATCAATAAATGCCACAAGCACAACTTTTACGCACATTTTATGACGCACACAAACGCACACACACTCATACACACTCATACAAACTGTGGCATGGACTTTACCTTGACTAGGCGTTTATGGGCCGCCTTACACCTTTTACGAGATCTCACACCGTGAAAGCCGCACAACACACGTAAAACAATAAAATTCCAAGCATTTATGTGCACATACTTTGTGATTGTGTTTATGTCTCTGCGGCTGTGCGAGTGTGTGTGTGTGTGTGTTTGCTCTCGATTTGCATAATATTTGGTGGCATAGTTCAAGGCGCAATTAAAATTAAATTTTTATGTGTGACAAAAAAAAATGGCGTTAAATTTAAACAAATGACCAAATAATAGTAAAGTTGCATGCACAGCGCGATTAACATATCAAAACAACAAAAAAAAGAAAACGAAAATGTTTTACAGCAAATTTTCAGCTCTGCATTTGCATGCGGCCAAAACAACAACAACAACACAGAAACACATTTGCGCTCAAGTTTCAAAAATTTATGGCCCACAAACAAGAGCAACCTTTGGAATGAAAAAAAAAAAATTATAAAATACGGAAAAACTCGTGCAGACGGCGCATAAAAATAAAACTATGTACTAATAAGCAAAAACAAGGTGGAACAGAAAAAAAAACTAGGAGCCAACTGACGTCGTTAGCAAAAATGAGAAAACGTCAACGAAATAAACAAAATGTTGCAAGAAGTTTGAATGCTCTTAAGCCATTTGAAATTATATAAAATTTATTACTCAGACAAATTGAATAACGAGAAAATTACTATTTTATTAAATTAATTCAATGTATTGAATGGAACTTAAAAAACCGTCTGAAGATTTATTTAAAAATAATTATTTTTAGACTAAAATCATCCTAATGAATATTGGTAACTCTTTTTTATTTTTTTAATTTTTTTTAATTCGGGCATATTTAGGTTAAGTAAAGTTGAACTAGAAAACACATGGGTTAAATAACATTTCTTAAGACTACTTATTTTCATTTATTTTCTAATTAAAATAAACGTAAAAACAAGACAATATAATTTCATTAATGCAATATGTTTGGTAAACGAGTGGAATTAGCGAAATTGATGGGCATCCGCGAAAACTAAATGTCGACATCTGAGTAAAATTAAATACCAGGGAATCCTCTGGAAAACAACTTAAAAAATTTTTTTGGTAACTTCAGCCAACTTAGTAAAAAAGCTCACTTTCAGAAGCGAAAAACAGCGTTGAAGACTTTGAAGATTCTGGAGATTTGAATATAGATTTGAGGCCATTTTAGATGACACCAGTGTGTCATCTATCTTTGCACCCATTTCTTAAGTTTAAGTTCACGAAAGTGAGGCGGGCAATAGTTTTTTGTTTTTCTTTAAGGCTAGCTAATCATGGGAGAAAAAGTGCGAAATGTTTTCTTTAACAGGCTGCGTCCACCCCATCGAAAATGTCAAATTCCCCACGATCGCTTTAATTAGGGTTGTTGTGCCAGGTAGATCAACAGTGAACTCTACAAAAGTACTTTTTATCACCACCAAAAATAAAAATGTGTTTTTAAAAGTGCGGTCAAATTTAATCCAAAGTCGCGAAGTGATTTACATCTGCTTATCTAGCCTCAGGGAAAATCCGCTTAATTCTTGTCATACATTAAAGGGTTAGGTGATCATTTTAGTCTAGATTTAGGGAATAATTTTCATTATGAGTTTAATTTACTGGTGCATTTTGATTAACCTCATTTGGGGGCACCTAGGCCAATATTATTCAATTTATTTTTATATTGGGTCGTCCACTAAAAGTTTCGTTTGATGACAAAGGGTGATCTTATTGAATTTTTCACTGGCAACTTTACATAACAGCTTTACCGTTTAATAAATGAACAGCTGATAAAGTAAGGCTTGGCAAAGAATCGAAAATTTTATAAGCATGGAATCCATCCATCCGAAAGATGGCAAATGGTATTGGATCAAAATGGAGAATATTTAATTACATAAAATGTTTTACACAATAAAAAAATCGTGTTTTAATTGCACGAAAAAATAACGTAATTGCTTATTAAACAACAATAAATTATATCTCACCCAATTAATTTTTCATCTTACTTGGTAAAATGCAGCATGATGACAGTTTATTTCGAAAAGAGACAACGATTCCGGAAGATAGACAAAATTTGATGATTGGACTGAAAACCGAATGCTTGCTGTATCTCTTAAGGGGTCTTCTACCTTTGAACATGGTTTTTGAGTGTTTTTTAAAAATAAAATAGAGCTTTTTGAATTTGGTTTTTTGTTTTGTGTTATTTATTAAATAAAAAAAAAAGATTCAACAAGTTATCAACCAGCCAATTAGGGTTTCCAAAAAAAGGTGTAGAGGTGGTAGACATGATTCAGGACTTCTGGTTATCAGATGAAAACGGTAAATAGGAGTTATGATTAGAATTAATATTATTCTGGCCCTTACCTAAATCACATTTTTTAATTTTTTTGACAAATTGGCTGCAATTTATAAAAATTATTTGATTTTTGTTTTTGTAGTTTGGTGGAAAAATAGTACTTAACTAAGCAAAAACATTGCTCCACTAAAAAGGCTATATCTGTTCAACTATTTCCGATTTTTATGTGTTAATTGGGTTTTCAATAGCGGTTGTGCTTCATCAAAATAAAATAAAAACCTTTTTTTTTAATTTTTAAAAATGGTTTGAA
Organism: Lordiphosa mommai; assembly: GCA_018904225.1. Taxonomy (NCBI): domain Eukaryota; kingdom Metazoa; phylum Arthropoda; class Insecta; order Diptera; family Drosophilidae; genus Lordiphosa; species Lordiphosa mommai. The sequence continues at coordinate 101,408 of JAEIFT010000512.1, read as the reverse complement.
GGGGGATGAAAGGAATGTCCAAAAGCTATAATAAAAATGCAAAATAAACAAATCAAAAACATATTTTTTTCAATATACAATAATTTTGCAACTTTAAGTGCATATTTAAAAGATGGTGCTATTAATTTTCTCTAAATTCCCATAATTTGTTTATCAAATTTTAAATTCGTTGAAAGATAAATAAACAATGCATTTTTCAAAGGTTTCCAAAGCTGAAAAATGTAGTTATGACTTTATTGGAAAATGTGCTTTAGGATATATACTGATAATTCGGAGATGCTTACTGTTGCCTGTTCTTAACATTTGCAGAGTAACGGTTTTTGATCTAAAATATCTTAAAATTTTATTTTGAGTTTTTATCTCTGCATGCTAAATGATTTTAAAATTACGAACACAAAAAGCCGCATAGAAATTTCGTCAACGAAATATCTCTATCAATTTAAAAGCTGTTTAATTTTTAAATATTGTAAATAAATATGGAGCAGAAATCGAATTGTTTTTGGTGGCTAAATGAAGCCAAGTGACGAAGAGGTGAATATTGTTCGCGCTTTTAGTTGGGTCACCCTTTTAAAGCCTATATATTTGGGAAAGTGCAATTAACGTGGTTCGCTAAATGAAATCAAAGTCTACGCCAAAATGCTACTTAAAAGACTAAAAATATAAGCCAGGAGCAACACTACGTATGAGTGATAAACTTTGAATCCATCTCGCAGATCCTAACAGCCATTAAAAAAAAAATTTTTTTTTTTCTTTTGTATGCCTTTTGTAGTGTAACGTTTGGTTTAAGGCAGCGAAATTAAATTAAAATTTTCTGTACAGCAAATGTCCGTTTAGATTCTTCGAAATGTTACTGCTTGATGGCAGTGCTAAGTTTACATTTTACTTAAAAGGGGGTTAGATAGAAAGCTAGCAATTTTTTGTTTGTTTTTTTTTTAGCCTGAACATTAAGAAATATTCCCTTAAAACGATTTAAAAAATTCGAAAAAGTATAAATTTTAAATTCAGGTTTTTAAACTTGGTAGCCATGATTGCGAAACCGAATCTTCAATCGTTGAAGATTAACTAAGTCTTCTACTCCCGTTAAAATCCCAATAAACTATTAACTTAGTTTTATCCACATTTTTAGACCCACCTCACTTTAATGGTGGATTCATTTAGCTTTAATCCAATTTCCGGCAGACTTCGTCAGCAATTTGTAATACCTTAATTCCAAGGGCATTTCACGCACACACACACACACACACAGACAAAAAGAAAGTTTGGTTGTAACCGCAGCCACAGCAGCAGCAGCAGCTCACGTATTTATGTCAATGTTTTGTTTTAGTTGTTGGCCAGCCCCTTGCCCCTCTCTTTCACTCTCTCTCTCTCTCTCTCTCTTGGCTTGCATGTCGTGCCCACTTGTACTACCTTTGAACTTACACTGCAAAACAAGAAGTGACGCTACATTGGAGGGTCTTGACTTGGGTTTTGTGTGATCAACAACTTGTTTTGTTCTTGCAAAAAATTTCACAGAAAAAACTTGTAGTAAGTAAAAGTCACACACACACACACACACACTTAAGCAATTGTTTGCGGTTTTTTTTTTGGGGGGGCAGAGCCATTGAAAGAAGAAGAAAAAGTTCTTGTGCAGTTTTTTGAATAACCGCCTCATAAAAATAATGTGTCCTTGCCAGTGCAAATTGCAGTCTGTTTTTTTTTTCTTCTTCTTTTGTTTTTGCTTGATCGAAATTTAGTGCAAGAAAAAGGAAAACAAACTTTTGCTTGAAATTGTGTCGAAGACATAAAAAAAAAAAACCAATTAAGTGGCATTCGATTGGCTCTTGGGCAATAAAGATTGCGCCACGCCCAAATCATAAATACAAACAACAACAACAACAACGACAACGTCGTCATCTAAAATGGAAATCTACCGGTAACAAGAAACATGCATATTTTCCGGCCTTGTGTTGATTTCTAGCCCGCCTTTTTTCCCTCTCTCATGTTTGCTTATCAAGTGCAAATGCATGCAACAGCGACAGCGGCAGCAACAATAACAACAACAACAACAACAATAACAACGGCCTTACCAGATACGCGAATTGCAAACACGACGTGTTGCTCGCTGGCGTTTTAAGGAAAACGAGTTGTTTCCGGCCCTCAAACACTTCTGATTGCCAGTGCCCAAAAAAGTATGCAATAAATTTAAATGCCAAAGCATCCAAAAAGCAAAAACACAAATAAACAAGACAACATTTATTGCATTTTATTTTTGTTTTTTTTTATGATATTATTTTTTATAAAATTATTTTTTTTTTATATTTTTAAAAAAAGATAAAAAAATTAAATTTTAAAAATAATTTAAAAAATTTTTAAAATATTTATATTTTTTTTTAATTAAAAAAAAAAAAAATTCTCTTTGTATTAGTAACTTCGTCAAGTTGTATTTAATTTATATTTGAATCGTTTAAAGCATGTTGAACAACTTGTTCGTGGTGTACTTATTTGGTGAGAGATTAATGGGTTTAATTGAAAATAGGTTCAAGAGATTCATCCGTCAGACAGGTGGATCTTTTTAGGAAAAAATTTGGGGGTTTTAAAGATAAATCTTGTACAATCAATATACTCAAATAAATCGTATTTTACGTGAATATCAGCAATTTCAAAGACTACCATTGAGATTCGTTTATTGTATTTTTGGTAAGGAAAGTGATTTAAAATGCAGTGGGCGATATGAGGAATTTAAGGTAGTATTTTTGCACTGCCAGATATTGCTTGCACTATTTTAATATGTTAATAGAAAACTTTTACTGAAATTTTTACATTTAAGCCTCAAATAAAATGATTTTCTTAAGGGGGTCTTCTACCTTTGAAAATATTTTTTTTCGATTTTTTTGTTTTGCCTTATTATTACAGCTTGAACATTCCCCTTTCATCCCCTTTAAACCATTTTCAATTATTCGAAATAGTTTAGCAGATATATCCGTTTTAGTGGAGCAATGTTCTTGCCAATGTGAGTATTTTCAACGTTGCTGAAAACTTTAACCGCGTTTTTCTCTAAGCCACGTTTTTGACCTGGTAGCCATGATTGGGCCAGTTCTACGGAACCGATTTTGATCAGCCATGTTGCAATCGACGCAGAATTGATGTAATTCTAGCCCGTACCTCAATCATGAAGATAACAAATTTTTTTACTATTTTTTTACACTAAACAACAAAAAAAATCGTCGAAAATCTAATTTTTTTTTAAATGTTTGTAAATTTTAGAAAAAAATTTTTTTATGTATTGGTACGGCCAGAATTACATCAATTCTGATCATAACCTCATTAGCGTTTTCAATTTCGATAATATGGAGTCCCGGAATCATGGCCACCACCTCTACACCTTTTTTTTTTGAGGCCTTATTTGGCAGGCCGATAACTTTTTGAACAGCCCTCGAACTCCAACATTTTTTTTTTATTTTACTATTTAATTAATTAGTAACACAAAACAAAAAACCATATTGGAAAAACTCTTATGGTTTTCTCTCCAGAATTTTTGTAAAAAACACTCATAAAACACTCGTCAAAGGTAGAATACCCCCTTTAAACAATTAGAAGTTATTTTAGGCTGATTAAATGAACTACAAAAAATAAATTAGGAGGTGAAACAAAAAGAAACCTAATTATGACAAATGAAAAAGAAGGATAAATTATGGGCTAGTACATGCAGTGGCATATATGTATTCGATATCGACGCGGGATAGAAAATTAGATCCCATCCCGTGCCATTGCTCCTGAACATTTATTAACAACAATTTAAATAGTATGCTTAATAAAGCTTTTAAATAAGAACATTATCCATAACGTTCACACTTGTGATTTTAAATAAGAAACAGTGCTTTACAGATTTACGTGATGCTGATCAAAGAATATATGGGCATTTCAAAAAAAAAAACGCATACGAGGATTCAATCATAAAAATATTGATAAAAAGGCTACATACTTACCTTTAAAAATATGGAAAGGAAATTTCTCTACGATCATCCTAAGTCTCAATATCAACAAAAATGTTTACCTACTTTGAAAAAAATGTTGCTCAAAGAAATGTGATTTTCAAATGGATTAAAATTGCTTCATACTAAGCCAAGGTGCTTCCTACCGATGACAACTTTTAGTTTAACAAATTTTGTACTCTCTAACGGTAAATCACATAAATATTAAAACTCTATTGGCTTGTCATTTATTAGCATAATTAAAATGTGTAACGAACGCAACGAAAAATAGGGTACTTCACTTCAAACAGCCATTATTTCTGAACCAAAGCGATCTGGGCCAACTGTTATACCATGTTTGAAATTACTCTCCAAACACTATGTTTATTTATGAGGAATATAAATCACTGGGATAGCAACCAATGTGCAAAAATATGCATACGAATGTAACGTACGCAACACAGGAAATGCCCATATATACTTTATGGGGTCGGAGGTGCTTCCTTCTGCCTGTTACATTCATTTGCACGAACTTGGTGTACCCGTTTTACTCAACGAGTAACGGGTATAAATATGGATTGTTTTTAATTTCAACATTTTCCGATCTAGCGAGTGGATTTTTCCAATTGAAAGAATTTTTCTCAATTTTTACCGAATTTTATATATATTTTGTCCATTTTCCAACCTCGGCGATTGATTTTTCCAAATTGTCAATAATTATTATACATTAAAATATTTATTTTCAAAACCATATTCAAATTTTTTTTGATCAGGAAGATTTGCACAATCGAATTGAGGTTTGTCCGTCTGTCATTTAGTCTGTCTGTTTCTGCGCAAACTATTGTCGTCTTTTAGGGTGGAAGGGGTTTCAGCGTAAAAAAACACTTTTTGTGATTTTTTATCTCAAATATCGATTGAGCAATTTTATTCAAACTTCTATACATTATGAGCATAATTTTGACTATGTTCTGTAAATTTTTCATGCAAAAATATTAAACCATTAGCCCGTGACAGAGCTTCCCCAGGACGTATTAAAAAAAAAAAATTTGCGGTGTTCACTGTAACTCAGGCCGGAAATTATCTGAAAATGAAAAACCATAGAAATTTAGTTAAATTATAAACAAATCTTCCCCCAACGTTCTCTGATTATTATTTTTTAATTTAAAAATTTTTGGCGGCCATCTAAAGTGTGAACCGTTATTTTCGACTAAAATTTCCGCCATTTTGTGGGTAGGAAACACACCTTAATGTTAAAAAAAAAATTTTTACTAAACGTAGGGGAAGGTATTTTATATGAAGAAAATGTGTACAAAGTTTTGAAATGAATCGGTCCAGTAGTTTTCAAATGGCAGTGAACACGGACTTCGAAAAAGTAGTTTTGAGCAAAACGCGTTTAAGGGCTAATGGTTTAATATTTTTGCATGAAAATTTACAGAACATAGTCAAAACTATGCTCAATTATGTATAGAAGGTTTGAATAAAATTGCTCAATCGATATTTGAGATAAAAATCACAAAAAAGTGTTTTTTTTTACGCTGAAACCCTACCCCTCCCTTAAAAAAGTTTGAGTGATTCTATCATTTAATATTGGTAGACCTTTTTGTATAATCGAGATATTTGTGTATTCTATTATCACACATTCGGTCTTGTATTAGCATTTCCAGAAGATTTCCTCATATAATTTTCCAGTCATCTTATGTTCCAACGTTTCGTTAGTCGCCGCAAAAGTATTCAGTTTGATAATCTTTTTTCCATGCAATTTTTCTTTCTCACATTTTAGTAGATAGAATATGGGGGACTCTATTGCTTGTTTATTCATATATATAGTTTTGCCGACATACTAAAGGTAATTTTAATATCCTTATTACTATTTAGTGTATCGTTTGTTAAAAATTATTGATTACTACATTCATAAGGTTTATCTCTATTCCCAAATTCTCTAGGTACAACTCAAGTCGTTTATTAATTTTTTTGTTACTCTTCTTCTTTATCAGCAAGTAGAACAATGTCATTAGCATATAGTAATATTCGTATATTAATCCGTAAATATTAAGTTTTTGTTGCCGTGAATTGTTTTACAAAATTTTTAGAATTAACTTTTACTTTTGCATATTTCCAGGCGAAAACGTAAGCCAGAAACTACCGTCATTGTTATTTATATTGTTTTTGTCGGAAGTGTTGACAAGCGCACGAAAACAAATCGAAAAACTTGAAGTAAATAAAACAGATGCAAAACTGTTGCTTTTCTTTAGTTGTTGGCAGGAAAATGGCAAAATTGTTTTCTTTTTCACTTGCATTTAATTTAATGCATTCTGTCCATCCACATCATCATCGTCATCGTCATCGTCATTACCATTATCCCATCATCATCAGGATAAACTTTCAGTCCATTGTTATTACTTTTGTAAAAGTTTATTCTGTGCAGTGCTTACATTGCGTATGAGTGATTTCGTTTGAAAACTTGACGTAAATAAATGGCTACAAAGGCGGCCAGCCTGTGGGGTCTTGGTTAAATAAGAGAATTGCATAATTCCCAAACAGATTTGCATACAAATTTTTGTGAGCATTAACGCCCAATCAAATGGCCGGGGCGTTTGCCTCGAAAAGCCGTTCATCAGTCAAAGGCATTTTGCAGTGCGGAATTCAACTGCTGCTCCTGCTGCTGCTCCTGCTGCTGTGGCATTTATCAGGCGGGCAACGGCCTTATTTATGTGCGTCGTCTGCAGGGCCCATGAATTGACTTTGTGACTTTATAGTTAGAGACGGTCATGGCAACCCATCTCCTTCTCTCTCTCCCACTCTCTACCCTTCAGGCATGTCCTTTGCCATAATGTGCATGAAAATCTGTCTGTCCGTCTGCATGTCAACGACAATGACACTGGCCAAAACGGCAAAAGGCAACGACATTTCGTGCTGTGTCTTAGTTTACCACATGATGCACTCCTCCACTCCAGCCAGGCGGTGCACAATATGTCTTAAAGCCAAACCACACACATGCCACAAAATTGAGGAAGATTGGCAAAAGCACACGCTGTGCTCTAAGAGGGTTATAAAGAGCTATTTTCGGTCGGTTGACAAATAACACGGGACTTAAATGGCACAGAGTGTAAGTCCTATGCCTGATCGCATTAGCGCCTGACGTAATTCCTTTAAAAAAAAAAAAACAATTCTCAAAAAGGTACAAATAAATGAGCTTATTAACTGCCTTTTAAATATTAACTTGAGTGCATTTATCTGACAAAAAGTAAATCTGCTGGGAATTCAGGAAAGTTAAATGATGCTTCATTACAATGTACAACTACTTGAGAGTGGAAGCATGTGTAATCAACAGACGCTAATAAGCAGATAAGAGAAAATTAGCTTCTAGTTTCACTTGCTCTTTCATTCAAATAAATGAAGTGCAACAATTTAGCTTAAATTATAGTATTAAATTGTTAAAAAAAAGTCCTTCTGCATGCAGTTAAACGAGAAAAAAATAGCTTGTGTTTTTTTTTTCAAAAAAACCTTTCAAATGCTTCAACACATTTGCCGCTTTTTGCTGCTGAACTCACAAAAGATTCAAAAAATGCTGGCAACAAAAAAACACTGCTAAACGAGTGAGAGAACTAGCAACTACTGGAAGGTAATTCCTGGCCCTTGAGCACTGCTTGACTTGGACAATCAGGAAAGATTTACACAATGGGAAAGATTTATTAAGTAAAATTAAAAAGTATTTATTTTAGCGATGCATTAACCATTAATCAGATCTGTCTGAGGTTAGCTTATGGGACTGTTCTTTATTCCAAATCCTCCCTCCTTCCCCTCTAAGTAATTGGTAGCCAAAATTAGACATCATGCAATCTTTCAGAGAATGCCCAATTAATTTTCACACAGTCAATCCTGTTCCAAAAAAAGTCTTATTCGTTTATTTTAATTAAGGTTAATTTTGGAACTACAAGTTTAGACTAATAATGAGTGCAAAAGAAAGTGTCTTGTTTGCTCAAACTGCGCAATTCCTCAACTAATTTTCTTTTTATTTTGCTGAACTCAAAAAGAAGTTCAATCATTTTATATAAAATTAGGGGTTAAATGTTCAACAAATGTTTATAAATACATTTGGGACGGTTTGAAAAGAAAAATTCTACATATTAAGCCAATATCTGGCACTTTAGCAAAAGAACTGCTCAAATTATAAATATCAAATAAAAAAATAAATTCCAAGAATATTAACACTTATTTTGTTGATTAGTGGAGATTTGTTGAAGTGGATGCTAGAGCATTATCATCTAAATTCTGGAAAAAATTTAAATATGTCAATAAATAATTTTTTTTTCTTATTAATCGCATTTCTCCATTGAAAATATAGTTTTGATATTTCTTTAAAAAACTTTGCTTTGTTTTTACATTCAATGTAAGAATTGAGGAAAAACCAAATCCGATATTATGCAGATCAAAGACTAAGCCCTCTTTTTCATAAACCTAAAATACTAAATAAACAGTTCTATCACATACCTATTAGAAAAAAAATGTGATTGTGTTTTTTACCACTGTTTTACCCTAATATTTAAAAAATTTATCATCATCTTAATGGCAGGAATCTTTTGGAAGGTAAGCACATATATATTGGGTCATTCTCTAAGTAATTTTTTGTTTGATGACAACAGCAGCCAAAAATGCATTTCACACAACCGCTTTACCATTATATATTTGTACAGCTTATCAGCTGTAAAAAAGGGATTTTTGTAAAAAATGTTACATTTTTTGGAATAGTTTTTATTTGGTGCCCGAAAACAGCATTTTCGGCTTGTTTAACTGTTTTACTATCAAAGGGGTAAAAATGCCATTCAAGCAAGGCAAAAATTATCTAATGTGTACGGAGAAGATGTGTTGACCGAAAGCCAATGCCAAAATTGGTTTTCAAAATTTCGTTCCAACAATTTCGATCTTGAGGATGCACCATTTCCGATGTGCATAAAAACTCGAGTAATTGCTAAAACGATTAAATTTGTCTAACGTGACCGTTTGAGCATATAAAACGACTAGGATTAATTTCGAAGCGACATATGGGTTCCTCATGTTCTCACAGAACGAAATTTGCTTTGTCGCATTAACGACTGTGATTTGCTTATCAAACGTCAAAGAAGTGATCTATTTTTAAAACGCACGGTTACTGGCGACGAAAAAGTGGTTGTTTAAGAATGTAAGGGTCAAGAGATCAAACCACTTCGAAGGCTGATAGACACCAACAAAGGGTTATTTTGTCTGTTTGGTGGGATTTCAAAGGGATCGTTTGTGTTGAGCTTTGCCCGACAATACCAGGATTAATTCTGAAGTGTATTATGATTAGGTGGACAAATTGAGTGATGCACTCAAACAGAAGAGGCCAGAATTGATCAATAGAAAAGGTGTAGTATTCCACCAGGATAATGCGAGACCTCATACAAGTTTGATGACTCGCCAAAAGCTTTTGCTGCTTGAATGGGATATGCTACCACACCCACCATATTCTCCAAATTTTTTTGGTTGGGTGAACCTTTACCTCAAATCAGGACGTCAAAAACCACTTGGACCAGTTTCTTGCCTCAAAAAATTTATTTGAAGAATATAAAAGTAAAATAGGATTATTGGTTCAGTTACTATGAAAGTTTATGTGAACCCATTTAAAAAAAAAAATAAACAAAATCATATATTCGTTGTTATCTAGATAACAAGACGATAGAAAAATTATTAATGTACATTTTTGAACACTGCGTCCCAAAACTCTTTACATTTAAAATGGTCATTCCTCTGTTGGCCTGAGTAATCAGATAGATGTTGTAATAATTATGTATAAAATGTACCTGCACATTTCCTACCCAAGCACTATCGACTGATGGTTTTTTGTAACCGAAACAGTAAGATCTTACCAGTCACTTTATTCAGTGAAGAGTCCAGGAAATTATTCATCAAATCATATTTTAACGATCTTTATATTTCTTCCTGTCAATTGGAAAAAATAGTCATGAGATTTCAGTAATGCAATACAAGCGACTCTGGTGTATTTAGCTAATATTTTATAAAGTCAGAAAATATCTTCTGCGCGTTATAAAATATTAAAATTGTTTTACAATAAATAAAATATGAAATAATTTATTTGAAAATAAAATTCTCTAAATTCTATAACAATTTTATTGTAGATTTAGATCAAATATGGCCTGACAATGTACCAAAATAAAAAGAATTAAAATTGGCCCACACAGCGTATACGTAATATTTGCATATTTGCTCTATGTTAATTTATGCCCAGCAAATGGTTTGTTGACTTTTTCAAAAGTGCAAAATAAATTTGAAATTTGAAATTCTATTTATTTTATCTTTCAAATTGTTTGCACACAAAGTCTTAATTGAGAACGCATAAAAGTGGGCACAAAAATTTGAAATTATAATGCCACAAAGAAAAAAGAAGAAGAAGTCTAAAGAATTTGGCTTTGGTGTTTATGTGTGTGCACGTAACGTACATAAAGTTTTTGGCCATAAAGCCAATTGGCAGGACAACACACACGTAAGCAATGCGTGACTGTTGCAAGGTGGCAAAGGATATAAGTGCAAACAAGTGTGTGTATGCATGTGTGTGTGTATGTTTGTATGAAATCAACTTAAAATGTGCAAATTGTTTATATTTCGAGTAAGGAAGGAAGAGAGAGAGAGAGAGAGCACAGATATAAATCCATGAATTCCATGTAAGTAAGTATGCGCCGGACATTGAATAAGATTAATGAAGGTTTTGTTTATGGTTTTTGTTTTGACTGTTTTTTTGTTGGTTTGGCCGCCTGCTGGCCGGCTGTTTTTGCAATATTTTCCCCACAAAAACATATTTCTCTGATGCAACAGCATTCACACACACACACAAACCCAAAAAAAAAAACATCAAGCAGGCGTTGCTCTGGGTCTCTCTCTTTTGCATACAATAAACTGACCCAGAATCAAGGAGAACGAAAAACCATGAACAACCACAAGCAACTGTCACAAACATGTTACGAATTGTGACAATTTGGTTAATGGTCGACTTGTAGATTTTTATTGGTCTGTATAAATGTGAAAGAAATACAATTCAGTTCGCTTAACTCTGTAAGTAAAACTTCAAACACTTTTAATTAGAAGCAGCTCGCATAAATTACCCCATAATCAGCTGCATTTTTTCATTCTAAATTATGTGCTTAAATTGCAATTTAATGGTGCTCATTGACAGGTGCTCTGCGGCCAAGGAGTTAGTCCAAGGCATAAATGGCAATTTAATTGCTGTTGCAAAAACAAATTAAATATTAATCATAATGCCAAATATACACATATTTTTTTTTTATATATAATCTTAAATTTAAAAAATTTAAAAAACTCCAATTTGGTTTTTTTATTTTAAAACAAGAGGTAGAGGTGGTTAAGCGTTTGCTTCCGGGCCTGGGTGGCTTTGTTTTTTATTTAAATTTAATATTTATTTTTATTTTTTTCTTCCCTCCATATTTTATTTTTTATATTACGCGGCAATATATCCATCACCATTTGGTTGTGGGGGGGTAGACAAAGATACACACAGGTGTTCCCAGTTTTTTTTTAAATATTTTTATATTACTATTTGCAATTTTATTTTATTACACACTTTTTTAACAAAAACAAAAATATATATTATGATTAAAGTTTTATTAATTTATGAAATATATTTTCAATTAATAAACAATTATAATTTAAAATTTTTTAATTTAAGGCTTTTAGGAGATATTTTTATTTTTTTTGGCTTTTTATAAAAGCCTAATATTATAATAATTTTTATTTTTTTTTTTTTACATTTTTTTCTTTCGTTGACCACATTTGTTTACCACCATAATTTATTACATTCATTTATCAATTCATTTAATTTTTTATACACCATTTTTTTCATTTTTTTTTATTTTTTTTTCTTAACCCCATAATTACACCAAATATTTATATAATTATATTATCTCAAACCTACACATATTTCTTTTTTATTTTTTTTTTTTTATTTTCTTTCATTAATTTTTTAAACATAATTTTATATTTTCCTATTATTTTCAATTTAAAATACTCCAATAAATCCTGTTTCCCAAATTTTACTTTTTAAAATTTTTCTTTGTTCTTTTTAATTTTTTCGTTTTCCGTAATTTTAAAAATTTAAATTTTTTTTTATTTTTAACGGCAATAACCTCAACAAAAACCGACAATAAAAATAAATTAAAAGTTTTTCTAAAAAATTTTCTCTAATAAAAAAATATTAATTAAATTTTATGCTTTTTAACTAATAAGTTTGATACTAATATATTACATATTTATATTTTGTTTTTTTTTTTCAATTTTTTTTTTCTAATTTTCACCTCTTAATTGGGTTGTCCCATTCTTCTTTAAAAATTTTTTACTATTATTATTTTTTTTTTTTTGGGTCCAATCATTTAAAATTTTCTTCCCTAAATAATAACAAAAATATATTTAGTACGTGTATCATGTGTAGGGTGATGTAAGATAAAAAAAAAAAAAAAAGATTTATTTTGTAGGTAAATTTTTATTTTTTCTAAAAACATTTATAATATTTTTTTTAATTGTTATTTTTCAATTTTTTTTTCAATTTTCCCTCTAAATTTTACTTCCGTTTATTGCCTTATTTTAGGTATTTTTTTAATTCTTTTTTTATTCTTCTGGTTATTTTTTTTAAATTTCTATACTAATAAATTTTATAAATATTAAAAACTTTTTTATTTTTTTTCTTTTTTTTTTCTATATTCCCTGAATATACATCACCTATATAAAAAACTTGCCGATAATATTACATTAATTGATGGTTTTTATTAATTAATTAACAACCATTTGAAATATATATTTGAAATATTTATTATTTTGGTTGGATTTATTTTAATATATATTTTTATTTTTAAAAAAAAGAGGGGATAAGGTATAAAAAAAGAGAAAAAATAATTTATGTATTATTAACCAAAACAAAAATAAGTAAATTAATTTGGAAATTTGGATGAGGTAATAAAAGGGTGGGGTTATTTTTTTTTTTTTGTTTTTTCAATATTTTTTTGGTTGGGTGTTTTTTTAAATATATTTTTTTTTTTTTTTTTTTTTCCTTAATTAGTTTAAAATTCCATTTTATTCTTTATAAAATTTTTTGTTTTTTAAAAATTTATAGATATATACGGTTTTAGTGGGCAATGTTCTTGCCAATGTGAGTATTTTCCACGTTGCTGAAATACTTTAACCGCGTTTTTCTCTAAACCACGTTTTTTTGACCTGATAGCCATGATTGGGCCAGTTCTACGAAACCGATTTTGATCAGTCATGTTGCAATCGACGCAAATTGATGTAATTCTGGCCCGTACCTCAATCATGAAGATAACAAATTTTTTTACTTTTTTTTACACTAAATAACAAAAAAAAAACGTCGAAAATAGAATATTTTTTATAAATGTTTGTAAATTTTAGAAAACAAATTTTTTTATGATTGAGGTACGGGCCAGAATTACATCAATTCTGATCATAACCTCATTTTACAGTTTTCAATTCCGATAACCTGGAGTCCCGGAATCATGGCCTCCACCTCTACCCTTTTTTGAGGCCTTAATTGGCAGGCCGATAACTTTTGAACAGCCCTCGAATTCCAACATTTTTTTATATTTTACTATTTAATTAATTAATACACCCTTAAAGATAAATATATTTATTTTAAATTTTGCCAAAACTTCCATCCCTTATTTGAGATAGAGTTTTTTGATTTACCCCTTAATAAAATTTTTCACACTTTTTTTAGCGTTTCGACCAGCCATTGCCATTCTTTGAATTCCATTCCAAAATCGATCTTTTGGTCGAAGCTCTGAAGCATTTGGTGTGTTTTCCTCTTAAGCAGAAAAATGTCGTTATTTTGCATTAAGCAAAGCTCGAGATCAACGAGCATATTTTGCATTATCTAGATCTGATCATAAAATATCGGAAGAACATTGAGTTTATTTCTGTTGTTAAAGGCCTATTCTTTATTTTCAAAATTAGGAACTTTTTTATACTAGGTTTTTATGAAAATATTTTTAAAGAACAGATATGTTCAAAATATTTTCATAAAACATATAACCTGTTCTTTAAAATATTTTCATAAAAACTGAACTGAATTATAATATTTCGAGTTCTATTAACGTTCAGCAATCACCAATAACATTTTTTTTTCGAAATGAAAAAAGGCAAATTATACAGGTAAAATATATAAAATTAAGAGAAGCGTTCAAGCTTTCCAACGGTACTTCACAAAGTACGATGCGATGCTCTCACTGTGAGAATTTCGTGATTGAAAGGGTGCAGTTTCTTTTCGGTATAGTCCTTACATCATACAATTTTTGTTTGAAGGGGTGGTATTTCCAAGTTTAATTACAATTCAGATCAATATAAAGAGCGTTTTAGAAGTCACAGATTATTGCCACCGGTTTGACAAAAACGAGCCACTGTGCATTGACTATGAGATTTTAAATGAAGTAGACTTATAAACAAAAAAAATTAACAAAGGATTTAAAACTTTACACACAGAAAGCTTGATTTGTTTGTACAGCACAGTTTATAGAAATTTAAATATATAAAAAAGAAGTCTTAAAAAAAATGGTTGCTGTAGGTAACTTTCCACCGATTTTTAAAAAACTTTCGAGCATTTTATGCTCATTTTTGAATTTTGTAACTTTGTTTTATACCAAACAACAACAGCTAGCGGTGTAAAACCTGTGCATACAAATTTCATAAGGTTAATGTACATTGTACAAACACAAAAAAAATTATTGTTAATACCAAATCTAATCCTAGCACCTTCTAAAACCAGAAGCAGAGTTACATAAAACTAATAATGCAAAGGTGGATCAATTAGTTACCTTGTTAAAGCAGATATTCCCTGAGAATTCCATTGCTTTGACTATTCCTCTGTCTAAGGCGTGTACAAAAAAATGAATGTTTCCAAAAATTCAATGGCATTGTGCTTAACTAGGTTCAGACACTGCATCACGAGTGTCAGCCATATCCGATCAAACGGCCTTTGTTATGATGAGAATTTTTGTTCACTGCTCAGCAAGTCTTTAATCGAAAACTTTTGCATCGTTTATCTGACGTCCTGGCCGCTACTTATCAAAATTCGAAGTACGCTTTAAATCGTTTAACCGTTATCTCACTGTGGTCATAGAGCAAGATCGGCACGTTCCTGTTAGAAAAATGCGCAGCGACAGCGACGTCAGCACACCGAGAGTAAAAGTTCCTTGTCAAGTGTAAACTTCGAGTCTGTTGCCACGCACACATTGTTAATCTTAAATGTGATTGTGTTTTTTGCCGACCACTGCTATAAAAACTATTCAAAATAAAAATTGATTAAGAAGTTTGTAAAAAATTTCTGATGAAATTTTCTGAAATTTGGCATGCTGTATTTTGATCGATTAAAGTACACCTTAATGGTAATATCTTTTTAATGCCATCGTCGTCAAAAAATGGTACTTATTATTATTTGAATGGTGTTCAACTTTAGCAGTACAAAATCCGACTTTCACAATGCTGAATTTGGTCATATTTTGCATTTAACTTCTTAAAATATAGAGGTATACTTTTGTAATGATCAGTGAAAACAAGCTTATTTATTCTTCGACAGAGACGAAGTTAGTTGCTTATAAATTTTAGTTAATAGGCTCTAGGCGGGTGCATAAACTTTAGTTCTTCACTTTTTATACACATGAAAGAGATAAAAATGCATTTCGTTTAAAATATATGATTAATCAAGATTTATCTATATCCGTCTATGTTCAAACTCCTCTTTAAAAATGTTAACTCTTTTCCGTATGCACATGAACTTACCTATTACTTTGCCAACTAAAACCTTTTTCCCCTATTAATGCTGCACTCTATCCCAAACACACACACACACTCACACTCACACACACACCGACAAGACAATGGCAAATGCCCAGCGGTGGCAGTTGGGCCAAGAACAATGGCTAACAATGTTATGTATACGCCGCATGTGCCAAGTCCTATGCTTGGCCCCTGTTGAACATTTTGCCCCACCTTCGCCCGGGAACTGGCACTGGCAATGGCGAAATCCGTTATTAAAATGGAAATGTTCGCGCACAATTATGTAACGAGACATCCAAGCAGTAGGGCAAAAATGCACAGATTTTCGAATTGGTTTTTTTTTCTTCTTCTTTTTTTAGCGTTAAATTAAAACAACAAAAATGTAGCGAGTTTATGGCATAAATAGGTACAAGCGAATGAAAAAAGACAATGAAGATGAAACAGAAGCAGAAGCAGCAGAAGGAGAGCATAAAAATTGTAGTCATCGTATAAATTTCCACTAAACTGGGGGATTCGAAATGGATTTTCTAAGGCTAAGGCAACAATGGCATACTCCAAGCATAATCGCACCGAATGAAAGCGCAACGTCATCGAAGACGAGGACGCTGACGGGCGACGATGTGATGTGATGATGGTGATGATGATGGCGATGGTGATGGTGAAGGCAACATGGGCTTGACAGCCGACAAGCGGAACAAACGAGCCGGGCGAGTACGAGTGTATATGGAACTGGATGGAGATGAAAGCGTGATTAAAAAAAAAGAAAGGGAAATGTTTTAAGTGTTGGAAATAAGCAGGAACTTCTTTTAAATTTTAAATTAGGGATAGTGGGAACTGGATCTATTCCAATCCAATTAACTTTTCTGGCATTGAAAATTTTGGTGCGCATAACACAACATCTAATCAAAAAGTTTTTTCTTTACAACTTTAACATATTCGGTCACCTTCACCAGATATTGGCGCCTGCGTGAAAAAAAGAGTAGCCATTAAACAATTTTCGCAAACTTTGCTGTTCAAATTCGGCAATCAACTGCACAAAAGACAAGAGATTGAGAAGATTTTTTTTATATAAATCCTGTTCGGATCATTATCGGAGTCCAAAAGCGTAGGCGAAAATAGGAGACTGTACGAAGTCTTTGCGAATTATCCGATTAAGCGTTCTGGGACGCCGAAATCAGTCAAGTGGGGCACACTTGTTTCTATATATGATGAGGGCCTTTACCCAGAAATCTAGCACGATTCGGCAAGACTGAAATCTGCTTCAATTTAGTTTTTTTTTCGTCTTGAATTTTCAAGAAGAAATCTGCTTGAAATCGAGAAAACTTTGTGTGTTTGGTGAGACAAAAAAATAGAGCTTGAAAATTCATGCTTGATTTCAGTATTTTCTTCTTGAATCCAAGAAAATTCTGTCTTGCCGAACTTCTAACACGAAATCTGCTTGATATCAAGCACGATCTCGCTCGATTTTTCTCTGAGTGTACCCAGCGAATGTACACCTTAGGGACTGACACTGTGGGGCCTCCCTAGATGGGTAAAACCTACGTATAGGTATTCGTAAGGGTGTACCCAGCGAACTTCGCTGGCTGGCTGAGTTGGTTTCAAAAGTTTTGCCTTTGAGTCAGTGGAATGAAAAGTAAATGGCAATTTTCTAGCGATTCGAAGGATTCATTCGAAAACAAAAACGATTTCTTATGAAAACGGTTCGGAATTGCAATCGTTTTACTTTTTAAATCCATTCGGAAATGGGAATGTGGAGATATTTATATATAAATAAGGTTGTCCTCACTGATTGACTGATGGACTGATAGACAGATTGATTGATTGACTAATTGACTGAGTGACTGATTCACAGATTGATTGATTGGCTGTTTGACTGATTAACTGATTGACTGATTCACTGATGCACTGATGCACTGATTGACTGATTGACAGATTCTCTAATTAACTGATTGGCTGATTGACTAATTGACAGATTCACTAATTGACTGATGGACTGATTAATTGATTGACTGACTGATTGACTGATTGATTGACGATTGACGATTGACGTTGATTAAAGAGCTGTTACGTGTGATGTTGGTGATTGACAGATTCATAACTGTTGATTGATTGACTGATTCACTAATTGACTTTGACTGATGACTGATTGACTGATTGACTAATTGACTAATTGACTAATTGACTGATTGACTGATTGACTGATTGACTGATTGACTGATTGACTGATTGACTGATTGACTAATTGACTAATTGACTAATTGACTAATTGACTAATTGACTAATTGACTAATTGACTAATTGACTAATTTACTGATTGACTAATTGACTGATTGACAGATTGACAAATTCACTAATTGACTGATTGCCTGATTCACAGATTCACTGATTGACTGACTGACTGATTCACTAACTGATTGGCAATATACGCAGAGCCTAAACGGTAAGAGATAGAAAGCTAAAATTTTCCCAAAAGTTTCCTTACGAGTTGAAAGTGGGAACTGTGGAGGGATTTTGGAAAATTTAACACCCAAGGGATGGGAAAACACACGGAAAAGCTTATATGGGGAAAATTATGATTTTTATACGATGGACTTCAACTTTGGTTTGTAAGGAAAGTAAGCAAAATAATTAGCCTAATTATCCTAGGAAAATGGCCGGAAATTTTTTATAAAAACAAATTTTGTATTTTTATTTTTGTAAGGATAGTATGAAAAATAATTAGACATCTTATTTTCCAGAGTGGGAAAATATTTTCCAAAAAATTCAATATGAAAAAAAAATTTTAAAAAAATAAAAAAATAATTTTTTTATCGGATTGACTTAAAAATCGGTTTGTAATCAGAGTATGAAAAATAATTTAACATGTGATTTTCCAAATCCACCCTCAACAATAATGCCCCGAATATTGTTTATGGAAAAAAACATTATTTATTCAATTGAGTTCAAACTCGGTTTCTAAGCATAGTATGCAAAATAATTCGACAAGTAATTTTTTTATGTCCCCAGAGTGGGAAAATGACCGGAAATTTCTCCATGGAAAAAATTGTTTTCCATATGTTTGACTTGAAACCCGTTTTGTTACCATGATATCTTAAACAGTTAGACATGATGTTTTTTACCGATTTTAAAAATACACCTAAAAGAACGGAAAATGGTGGTGGTGGTGGGTTCATGAGCCGAACTGTATGAAATTCTATGTTTATTCTTTATGGGCCAAAAAATGAAGGAAATATTTTTGTAGTTGTTAAATTTCATTCCAAACATCGGAAAATGGTGGAGGGCTTGGGTAGGCGGCCAAACGTTATTTTTGAGCCGATCTAAATGAAATTTGGTCTGTAAGCTCTAGGGCCGAAAAGATATAATATATTTTTATCAAATTTTGAATTATATTACATTTGATACTAAAACTTAAAAATTTTTGTTACTGCCATGAGCTCGATCCGATGCTGATCTAGATTAATCCGGATTTGAATCTGTCTTCACCTTTGAAGTATTTCAAACTGGTTCGGAAACGGATTAATTATAAATTACCACTTACAAAACACTTAAGAACTTTGCACTTAAACACCTAAAATTTAATTACATTCGATTGAAAAACATGTCTTAGATAGTAATTATCAAATCTGAGAATAAAATTCTCTGTTTAATTTTGTTTTTGGATGATAAATTTACTTTAACTTGAAATAAGAAATTTTCAGTTACATTATTAATATTTTTACTCCAATATTTTAACTGATTAATTTATGCTTGATTTAAGAAGAACAAGTCAAAAAAAAATTTAGAAGCAAACCAATAAACAATTTAAGTAAGTTCCTATATTAAATCAGTGATGGTTTATTAAGACAAAATGTTTAATAACTTTTTTTAAAACTATTCTTAAGACAGTTAAAAAAAGCATTTTTGCTAGACAAAACTTCTCGACCTTATAAATCACTCAGCCGTGCTGATATTTTCAGCTGATTGCTATTTTTTTGTCATATTTACATTCAACTTGATTAGTTTTTTTTGCTCACGCCAACATCTCCAATTTGAATCAACAGCTCACTGTATATGCTGCCACATCTTTTGCCTTTGCCATAGTTCTCTTGCTTTCTTCGCTTTTAAACCTCTTCGCACTGCTTAATATATTTGCATGCTGTTTTGACTCCGCCCCAACCCTCTGCTCTGTTCTCTAGGAGTAGCGTTATAAATCGCATTAAGTGGATCATACTTTGCATATGAAGTGACGGCCCAGTTTTCAACTTCAACCGGCAAACACAACAGCAGGAAGATAAAAAGCAAGCACTTCACCAAAACAACAATGGACCGGCGCGCAATCAAAATTCAAAAGTTTCATTCCACAAGGTGAAATGTTTCTGATTTTCTTCCACAGAGCGCGGAGATTTTTTTTTGAGCTCCTTCTGGGTTTTATGTTTGTCAATTGTTTGGCACGAACATGATGAATGATGCCCGATAGCGAATGATAGCGAAACATTTTGTAAGGTCAACTCGCAGGTTTCGGTTGCTGCTAAGATGCGCGGGATGAGCCAGAGAGTGAGAAATCTTAATGGACATGCTTAGCAAGTGGAGCATAGTTGTAAATTATGCGCGAAAAACTTTTGCTGTTTGCCAAGAGTTGAATATAAATTTTTAGAGTGAGCGTTCCATATTTGTTGCATAATAATAAATGGGGGGAGAATGATATTTCACATTTTTTTTTTGTAAAAATAAATATGGGAATAAAAGCATGAACTTTTAAATGAAGCAGTCAAACGGGTAAATTGCATTTTTTTTTTGAACTACTGAAAAGTTGTTATATGTGGATTTTGTTGTACTGTCTTGATATCAATGATAAAGCATAGCAAATAATTTAGTGGATAAACAAGCCAAAATGTTTGTGACTTTTCAGGGATTGTAAACATGAGAATTGACGTATAATTTTGGCCTCCAGGAACTCTGTTCTTAAAGACGCTTTAGCAATGAATTAATGATTTTAAATTAAACAATTTTTGAGTAGACTGCATAAAATCGTTAAATCACCAAACCAGGTCTAATCTACTAAACTAAAAATGGAAAATGGATTGAATTAGAAATCTACTGATTTTTCTTACCTTAGTAAACCTTGGTAAGCTAAAAGGTACCTAAAATGTTCAGTACCTAGGTAAAGGTTAAGGTACAACAATGGGCGCGTTCAGCAGACACACTTGATCACTGATCAGCTTTATAAAACTACTCTTATTATTTAGCATACTTTTAGAGGGTCATGTTAAATTGACAATTAGTTAATTTCCATATAAATATTATATTAAACATAAGAGAAAAACTAGGCTACATAAATTACCAAGAAATATATCATTGATCAGGGAGAAAGTTCTTCTGCTGAACACGGCCAATAATATTTTTTAATTAGCTTTAAATAGAAGTGTTCATGGTATTTTACCTAATAACCAATATTTTCAAGGGAAAATGGCAAAAAACCGGGGGAGAACTCAAAGCGACGGCTTAAATCAGAGTCCGTTGGAAAAGAGGAGTGGTCGTTGCCCTATGTCCCATACGGAATTGAGGAAAAGAAGTATAAGAAGAAATGTTGTATTTTTAATTGACTTTTAAAAAAACGCCCATGTAAATTTCTTATTAAATTCAGAAGAAAAACTAGGATACATAAAATTGCCAAGATATATATATTTCATTGATCAGGTATCAAGCTATTCTGCTGAATGCGCCCATTGATATTTGGAAAATTACTTTTTGAATGGGTTTGCGAAAAGTATAGAGCGTTCTTTTTAAGAGCGAACTTCAAGTAATTCAGTAAGGTTACTTTTATTTCTCTACACTTAGAGAAAACAAATAGAACTTCATACTTTGATCACGAATTTCTCAGAACAAAAGTAATGTAAGAATGGAATTCGTTGATTCAATCATTATTTTTGATTCAAAATTTCTAGATGCAAGCTAAGGACCCACTGGCAAATAATTTGCACAAATGAAAATTTGTCTATATCGCCATTACCTTCGATTTTTCCGGACTTAAAACTAAAGCTATGTAAATATACGCAAATAATCTGCTCAAAAAAATTCCGAAAAATTCCCTATTTAGGCCTATTTAGCTAAATTTTCATCAACATTTGTTGGACCTTAGCTTATGCTTGCTCTCGACGTTCAGCTTTTTTTTCTCACTCCCCGCTTATATAAATCAAATTGAAAAAAATATTAGCACGATTTTAAGAACAAAATTCTTTACAATTCCAGAGGAATCAATTTTTTCAAAAGAGTTCGCACTCGAAATTAGTCCAATTATTCGTTCTACTTTTCTTAAAGAGTTGATTGAAATTTGGCCGATGCGTTTATCCGTACCTTTGAAAGCGTGTTATGTTAAGAGCCGTTTTCTTATGTTCCTCTTTTTCAAATTCAGTTGCTTTTTGATATAATTTTAGGTCGCTTTTCAAATATCTTTACTTGTGTCTAAAAAGACCCGGCCTAAACGTAGACATTATAAATTGTGTCAAAAAGCACCTGAATTTAAAAAACAGGAACATGAGAAAACGGCCCTTAGTATGATAAATTAAAAAGCCTGTAATCAGCATAATCAGCTTGGTATTCGAAAAGTCGCTAAGTAATCTTCAAATTCGACCTTCAAGGAAGCCGGCAAAGCAACTATTTAAATACTTGATAAAGATTTGGTAAAATAATACTACTGAACGTACCACCTGGACTTAAAGTCGCTTTTCTCTATTTTTTGAAAGTGAAATAGATGTGTAGATATGGCCAATCCTCCTTCTGTAAAGAATCACGATCAATCCAATCTTTTATTTCAATTGTGGAATTTTCAATTTAATTATCAGTTTTGCTAAATTTTTCACTACTGATATTCTAAGTCGGCATTTACACGATTAAGTTGCTTTCATTAAGTTATTCATAAAGTTTTTGTTTGTAGGGAAGAGCCGAAGAGGGGCAGTTGAAGCTGGCAAGACTTTATGATCTAGCAGTGGCATGAAGTTTTTCGATAATTTTCCTTTGCTTGGTTTATATTGATTTGATGCAGTGTTGATTTGTTAGGGTTGTTTGAAAAGACTTTTCGAACTAACTCTTGTAATGCGCAGGAGTTTCAGGATGCTTGAAAAAAATCGACGAAGGCTTCATTAAGCAACAATTTCTCATCTTTATGTTTTTAATTCTAGGTGGATAAGAAACTGTATGTTGCCTACTTCTTTTAAAATATTCATCGAGTCGTGTATGATATAATTTAAAAGCAACCTAAAAGTGGGCAACGCATTCTTAATATCCACCTAGATTTCAAAATCATAAAGATGAGAAATCGTTCCTTAGTCTTCAGAATCATTTGTATTTAAACTCTCATTGAAACGAAAGTACCTTATACCTTAACTTAAGACAAGAAAAATAGTAATTTGAACCTAGGTAAGGTGAAAGGGAATCAAAATAAGGCAAATGGCGCACAATATTTGTATCTAGGAATGTTTCAAGTACTCCATAACTAAATAAAAAATACATAGAAGTATTATGGAGATACTTCAATATATTTTGAGAATACGGTAAAGCGTGATTTCCACAATTTATTCAATTTCCGTTGATAAGTAATATTTCTCCTTCAGTATTCCCGTCTAGACTTCTTGAGTAAGTAATAAAATGAAATGGAATATATTCATTAAATGCCATCAACTTATTTAGTCATAAATATGAATGTTTTTTTGCTCAATAACAGGCAACTCACGCCCCCCCCAACTATTTCCACTCCAATTTCCCTTCCTTGGCTATAAATAGCCAAAGCAATTATCATAAATTTGCCATTTGACTGCAAATCGACACAAAGAAAACAAAAATTTAAGTAGGCCAATTAAAATGCGTCTCATTGAAGTAAAAAAAAAACACTTATAAAAACAACAAAAACTGTCTTATTAATCATGAATAATTAATAAATAAATATATATTTACAAGAGAGCTCAAGTTGGTGGGTGGGCGAAGGTTGGCTTTTGTTTTGTTTTAATTGAAAAAGCCATTTAAATTAAAATAAATATCAGGCAACTACAATGAACCCCGTGACAATGTGGACATTGTGATGGCCCGAAGGAGCGCTTGCTTAACAAATGCCATTACATGGACTTGCCGCTTATCGGCCATCGCATAAATCTTGCCCTTAGAGAGTTGTTACCGGTTCGGCAGAGTTGCCACCTAAAGTAGTTGTACGCCAATTGTACGCCAGGGTTTCCTTTCTCCTTAAAGCAATTATCTCACGCAGTTTGCCGGACTTTTCTGCTGACTTTACATTGTGGCATCGTGACTTTTATTGGACTTTTTTCGGGGGCAATTCTTTTGCTAAAACTTTTCCGTCTCTTGTTTATGGCATTTATCGTGCTATTTATTCAGCTTGTTATGCCTTTTGTTCTTAGCATTTTTTTTGTCTAGGCGAATATCCCCCGCAGCGTTTGCTTAACGCGTTCGTTCTCTTATCTAAACGATTGCCTGTGGAGTGATTATGAGTGTTTGAGGTTGTTAGCATAATTGACGCCCCGTGCCCATTTAGCAACAAGCAAAAGAAAACACAAGATGAAACTGGATGGGCATAAGCAGACAATGAATAATAATCAAGTGCCATTTGGTTACATTTTCATGCTAATAATAAGCCCCGATTTTTCGGGGTGTGTGTGTGTGGGAAATTCGAGAGCTGCGTGGGGTTTAGTGTGCGTGACTTGGGGTGTGGGTACAAATATTAAGGGGTTAATGAAGCTAAAATGAAAATATAAAAAGGAGGCAATCTGGAATGAGAAAATTTATTAAGAAATCAAGATCTACGAACTTGAAAGGGATTTTAGTATGAAGTTTCTTTTTGCCTGCTACCCTGATAATCCACACAAAAATGTTCATGACATTTATCAGTAAAGTATTCAATCTTTATTTTCTTTAACAATTATCTATTTGAACAAAATAAAATTTTAATCAGTTAAGAGACAACGTCATACATAATCCATATTATATTGTACATTCATTCAGATTTTCGCACCAGTTATGGGAATACCAAATAAATTTTTCTAAGAAACAAAATAAAATGCATATTTTTCCTCATTATAAATATTTATCAAATATAGCATACTTTTAAGGGCATTTATCACGAATTTTATTTAGCGTTTAAACGCTTTTATAAATGGGTTATTTTAGAGTTATTTTATTTTTCAACAGAGATTTAACTTTTATAAATTTGTCACATTTAGCAACGTTATTGACGTATGTGCTCAGTTTGGTTTGTCAAAAAACATAGCGGTAAATATTATAATATTTTTAAAGAGATAGTTTTCGTAATAAAAACGAGAAGGCAAAAATTAACTCGACTGTGCCGAAGTTTTAATACATTTAAAATTTTTTACTCCAACTGATTTAACCTGTAAAATATATATAGGATATAGATATCAGATATTAAAAATTTTAAATCATTGATAATAAAAAATTTGATACCATAAAAAAAATTTTCTTTTATAGGAAAACACATTTTTCGACCGATCAGTCCTATGGCAGCTATATGCTATAGTCCTCCGATTTTAAAAAATCTTCCAGAAACTAATATACCAAGATTAGTGACGCACGATGGAAAAAAAAAAGTTTTTCCCACTAGAACTAGTTTTTTGACCGACCGCTTATATGGCAGCTATATGCTATTTTCATCCGATTTTGATAAATTTTTTCACAAATATGTAAATCATCCAAAACTAATATATACCAAGATTGGTGACGCTACAATAAAACAAAAAGTTTTTCTCACCAAGACTTATTTTCCGACCGATCGTTCCTATGGCGCTATAAGATATAGTCATCCGATCCGGCCGGTTACGACATATTAGTTGCGTGCAGCAAAGAGAAGACTCTGAAATTTCAGCTCGATAGCTTGAAACTGAGGGGGTAGTTCGCGTAGAAACAGACAGACAGACAGATACGGACAGACGGACAGACGGAATTGAACTCAGCTTGTAGTCCTGATCAAGAATATATATAGTTTATGGGGTCGGAAATGAATATTTCTATGCGTTACAAACTTCTGGGCAAAATTAATATACACTTTTCAAGTGTATAAAAATAATTCGACTACTTTAAAAGATTAGTTTTGATTATTTTCAAAAAATAGAAACGAAATGACATTTCAGCAAAGTAAAATGAATCAAAGCTAGGATGTTCCGGCTGTGTCAGTCACACATGAATCAACCCTGTGGTTCGTCCGCACTGGTGCAAACCTAGTGATTCCGCTAACTCTTCTTAGTGAGGAGGACCGGATACCGACCTCCCTAACCCACCCATCATATAATTTGCGAACGGATTTTGTATGGGCATGTCAGCCAAATTCACCAAGCGGTATTAGGTAACAACCAGCCGTTAGCGATGTGACCGGTGCAAGGAGGTACTCCAGTAGTCACGAATGAAAAATTGACTTTGCAATTATTATTTTTATACCCGTTACTCGTAGAGTAAAAAGGGTATACTAAGTTCGTGCAAATGTATGTAACAGGCAGAAGGGAAGCATTTCCGACCCCATATAAAACATATATATTCTTGATCAGCATCAATAGCCGAGTCGATATAGACGTGTCCGTCAATCCTTCCGTCCGTCCATCCCGTCCGTCCGTCTGTATGAACACTAGATCTCAGAGACTATAGAGCTAGAGCTACCAAATTTTCAGTGTGGACTTGTATTGTCTGCACGCAGATCAAGTTTGTTTCAAATTTTTGCCACGCCCCTCCCGCCCCCGCAATTTAAAAAAATCATATCTACCACAATTTTGAAAATAGATTGTTTCAAACCTTCTAGACATATATTTTAATAATTATTACCTATCGATCACGTACTTCATTTCCTGATCAGATGAACGATAGAAAAGTTGCCGCCCCGCCATTTGAATAAAAACCTCATATCTCTATCACAATTTTGAAAATGGACTTCAAACCTTCTAGGCATATATCTTAATCCTCATTACCTATCGATCCGCCATACTTCGATTCCCGTTCAGATGTACGGTAGTAAGAAAGTTGCCACCCACGCCAATTTGGATAATACCTCATATCTTCCCGAATTTTCTAAGATAGACTATTTCGAACCCTCTAGATATATATTTTAATCATCACTACCTATCGACCCGCCATACATCGTTTCCTGATCAGATGAACTATGAAAAGTTCACGCCCCCGCAATTTAAAAAATACCTCTTATCTCCCACAATTTTGAAAATAGATTGTTTGAACCCTCTAGACATATATTTTCATAATAATTACCTATCGATCAGCCATACATCATTTTCCTGATCAGATGAGCTATAGTAGAGTTGCTTCCCCTGCAAATTGGAAAAAAAAACTCATATAAACTCATGTTGATATCTGAGTAACGGGTATATCGAAGTCGAGCGGGGTCGACTTTGATACTCTCTTTTTTTTTTTGACTTGTCTGGTACTTGAACTCTCAAACTTTGAGCAATTTGGAATGCGAACGACAGCATCTTAAGCGCATTCAGCTTACCAGCCCCTCTCGCGTGGGGCGCAGCTAAATGTAACATAAATGCGTGCAGCACTGAAAGTAGTCGGAGATAAAGCTCGGGGGTTAAGACCGTTGCCCAGAAATACCGAGGTCAGTGGTTCGAATCCTACGTTTTTTTTATTTGTGGTGTTTTAAACCCAGTTATTTCATTTTTAAAATCACTTTTTGACCTCGCTCGATTTGGTGGCCCTCTTTGATGCAAATTTAAAGGCAAAACAATAATGTGCACACGCCACAACACCAACGCCGAATTTGTCCGCATACTCACTGCATCATACTACATTGTTCTGTTTGTCAAATTTTGAAATCTGTCAAAATGTTTCCATTGTATTTAGAGAATTTGTTCAAATATGAATTTAAGCTGAATGTATATTCTTGATTCACTGGCCCAACAAGTAGAGGGGGCATGTCGAGACCCTGACGCTTCGCATGCGGGCGACGAAGGTTCGAGTCCCAGTTTTGCGCCACGCTCGAAAAGTGTATTAATTTTCCTAGAAGTTTGTTACGCTTAGAAATATTCATTTCCGACCCCATAAACTATATATTCTTGATCAGGACGACGAGCCGAGTTCATTTCCGCTTGTCCGTCCGTCCGTCTGTCTGTCTGTTTCTACGCGAACTGGTCTCTTAGTTTTAAAGCTATCGAGCTGAAATTTTGCACAGAGTCTTCTTTTTACTACGCACCCTAATATGTCAGGAACCGGCCGGATCGGATAACTATATCCTATAGCTACCATAGAACGATCGGTCTAAGAACAAGTTCTAGTTAGAAAAACTTTTTGTTTTCCATCGTAGTGTCACTAATCTTGGTGTATATTAGTTTTATTTCCGAAAAATGTATTAAAATCCGGATCACTATAACATATAGCTGCCATACGGGAACGAATCGGTCGAAAAAATAAGTCTTTGTGAGAAAAACTTTTTGGTTTCCATCATGGCAATCTCCAATCGTAGTATATATTTGTTTATGTGTTTCCACAATTCTGAAAAAATTTATCAAAATCGGATGACTATAGCATATAGCTGCCATATAAACGGTCAGTGCAAAAAACTACTTCTAGTGAGAAAAACTTTTTGTTTTTATCGTAGCGTCCCCAATCTTGGTATATATTAGTTTTATATGCTTTTCACATAATTTCGAAAAAATTATCCAAATCGGATGACTATAGCATATTAGCTGCCATAGGAACGATCGGTCGGAAAATGTGTTTTACTAAGAAAAGTTTTAGGTATCAAATTTTTATTATCAATGGTTTAAAATTTTAAATATCTGATATCTATATTCAATATATATTTTCAGTTAAATCAGATTCAAAGTTTTAGTATTAAGAAACTTCGGCACAGTTGAAGTTATTTCTTTTCTTTTTTTTTTTTTTTTTAGGAGTAAATGTCATTTTCCTTTTTCATTTTTTTAAATAATCAAAAATATTCTTTGTGGTCAAATTATTTTTTTGATTATTTTTTAATCAATTTTGATTTTATCATA
This sequence comes from Lordiphosa mommai, assembly GCA_018904225.1. NCBI lineage: Eukaryota > Metazoa > Arthropoda > Insecta > Diptera > Drosophilidae > Lordiphosa > Lordiphosa mommai. The sequence goes on along the minus strand of JAEIFT010000512.1, from coordinate 72,640 downwards.
ATTTCAAATAATCCCGATTTTTTTCTGATTATTTATAGTCGAAATCAATAATCAATCGTGGGAAAATAAAAATAATCGTAATATTAAATTGATTATTTTTACTTTCAAAAAATAAATAATCTAATTAGTAATAATTATGATTGATAAACATTATTTAACAGCTATGGTTTCAATGAACAATAAATTCAATAAGAGCTCCCCTTGTAATTCAGAGAGTAAAAATAGAGACAAAAAGTTTCAGTAAATAAAAAATAAAAAAAATTACACAAAAAATTCTCTTCTGGATCGAGTAGAGAAACAAAATTATTATAGTTAACAAAAAATAACATTCACATCTATTTGGAATATATTGAGAATAAACTCATATTCTTTTTAGCATATTTATCCGATGTATACTGATAAGGCATATAAAATATGTATTTGATCACTTATGCTTTTTAAATGAAGTTTGTTGTTGAAAATGTTCATTTAGTCTGATTTTCACTTTTTTTCTCAGCTCCGAAAAATGCACTCATATTATATACTTTTCTTAAGTCAAATAGGCGCCCAATGGGCAGGAAATATTTTATGTTTTCTTAACGACTCTCCGGGTTAATTTTACAGAATCTCCAACAAATTTTTAAAAAAAGGAAAAGAAAATTGATTTTTGGTACTTTAAAGTCTTTTTCCAATGTTTAATCGAAAATAAAGCAATTGAATAGAACTTAAAATATACAGCAAATTCTATGTCTCTGACATTCAAGCTAAATATTAGATCATTGTGGTAGTTTGTGGCTTATTAAACAACAACTAACATTGACCTAATTCCAACACTTTGATAAGCTGCCAAATATTTAGCCACAATTTCTGCCTTTAATTTCAAAAACATTTATGCACAAATTCATGATCATCCTACAACAAATCGTATTAATATAAATCCCACTCAATATTCGTTATGCACGTTATGCATCGTTCCACGCTATTTATATAACACAATTCTGATTTTCAGCGCCATTTGAAATATTTATTCGGTTTTGCTTATTGAAATTTCCAGGCACGTCACAAAAACCATCAGCGGCAGCCCCCAAAAATTCAAATGTTAAATGCGCATTAATGTTACCTGGTTCAAACCCACACATACCCACACAACTTAACATACAATTGCCACAAATAATTTGGAAAGTATTCACACACACACACACATACAGAGAAGCGGGGAAAAATTGTTGCACGTGGGCGATTGATTTTATGCGTGTGGCTCAGTGATTAGAAGAGTAAAAATTAAAGCTTCGATCTTTAATTAAGTCTAAAGCCTAAAAGTAGGCTTTAAAATTTTTGCCTGTAACCTCAGTTAGCACTTAGGATGATTACACCAGCAGACAGGTGACAAAAAGTCAACTGCAGGGGGGTGGGGCTAAAATTTGGTTTCCAACTGCCTTCAGGTCGTATGCGTAATATTAGAGAAGTGAACGTGAGCAAGTTGCTGAGCAGGCTCAAGGCATAATTTTGGATATATGTAAGGAAAGTTATTTCTTTGAAATGTATATTAGTGCTAAAATGCGAGGGCTGTTTGGTAAGTCTGGGATTTAATGAATAAAAAATGTAATTTTGTCAGCAAAAACTGAATAATTTCTTCACATATCCTTCTACTAGGCCGTTTTCTCATCTTCATATTTTTGAGACAAGGAATATTGTCTACTTTTAGGCTGGTTTTAAAATATCTATGTTTTTAAGGCCGTTTTCTCATCTTCATATTTTTGAGACAAGGAATATTGCCTACTTTTAGGCTGGTTTAAAAATATTTATGTTTTAAGGCCGTTTTCTCATCTTCATATTTTTGAGACAAGGAATATTGCCTACTTTTAGGCTGGTTTTAAAATATCTATGTTTTTAAGGCCGTTTTCTCATCTTCATATTTTTGAGACAAGGAATATTGCCTACTTTTAGGCTGGTTTTAAAATATCTATGTTTTAAGGCCGTTTTCTCATCTTCATATTTTTGAGACAAGGAATATTGCCTACTTTTAGGCTGGTTTTAAAATATCTATGTTTTTAGGCCGTTTTCTCATCTTCATATTTTTGAGACAAGGAATATTGCCTACTTTTAGGCTGGTTTTAAAATATCTATGTTTTTAAGGCCGTTTTCTCATCTTCATATTTTTGAGACAAGGAATATTGCCCACTTTTAGGCCGATTTTAAAATATCTTTGTTTTTAAGGCCGTTTTCTCATCTTCATATTTTTGGAGGAATATTGCCTACTTTTAGGCTGGTTTTAAATATCTATGTTTTTAGGCCGTTTTCTCATCTTCATATTTATGAGACAAGGACTATTGCCTACTTTTAGGCTGGTTTTAAATATCTACTTTTTAAGGCCGTTTTCTCATCTTCATATTTTTGAGACAAGGAATATTGCCTACTTTTAGGCTGGTTTAAAAATATTTATATTTTTCTGCAATTCCCAATTTGTTAACAATTTTTTTCTTATACTCAAAAGCATTTCTAAAGACTCAGAAATCAATATATTTATTTGTGTATTCACGCTGCCATCACAAAGCTAAGTGTAAGACTAAAACTGATTGTGCAATCAGCATAGGGACATGCCACGAAGCTCTCTCTCTCTCTGCTGTCACACATTCCCATTCTCCCTGCACACTCACGCCTCAAACTTAAGCACCAAGAATAATCTTTAGTTGTTGTCACTTGTCGTCTGTCGCCTTGTCATTGTCATGTTTGCACTTGGCTTTAATGCTTGTTATTGTTTTTGTTGTTTTTGTTGCTTTTATTTTGGTTGGAAGTGAAACAGTTTGGTTTAGTTTTTCGCCTCAACGACGTCATTGCACTTCATTTTGTAAAGCGCTTGCAATTAAAAGCCATCTCCCTGGCTCGTTTTCCCTTTGCGTTTTGCCTGTTAGTTTGTAGCAATTTTCGCTGCGTTTTGCGGTGTTTTTAGCATGATTACTTTGTCTACTTCAAGTGGAAATGGAATTTGTCTATGTGTGTGTGTGTGAGTGTGTGTGGGTGTGAGCGTTTGTGTAGTCAGTTAATTGTGCTGATTTTGGGTAGAAGCCACAGGCAAAAGAAAATTGAAATTAAATGTAAAGTAATTTACCTGTTAAAAGTTTGCCAAAACTTTTTCTTTAACTCACTTTCAAATCCATTAACTTATATAAACTTTTAATGCAGATGGGCTTTGGGCTAAGGAAATGTATACAGGGGGGAGGGGAGTTTCAGAAAATAAAAAATTTAAAATTTACGGGTAGCTGTCAAATACTCTGGGTAGAGGTCAACTTACTTTTTGAAGAAGGTTGAACATCAAGCAAGCAACAATGGGCGCAGATCGCACACATCGACACTATAAGCAAGTCGTGCAGCTGTCAATTTCATATCTGTTGCCACTCACACAAACATAAGGAAAAATGTGATTGAATTGTTTACCAACCACTGGTCCAAAGAAATTGTCTTTATTACTTGGTATACATTGAGGGATTATAAAAATGATCCGATTAAAAAAACCCATTTGATTGTGTCCCGAAAAGTAGGCCATACAAATTCCCTATAAATATTTAGTATTTGACTTAATTTTAGTTAAAGAATTCTTATAATTCTCACCCACGATATGCTCAAATTGTCAACAAAAAAGGATATCATGATCGCCATCTTTGCAGACGACACAGCAATACTGCCAAGGGACTCCTGCATATATACCGCTTCAGACACAATGCAGAAATATCTGAATCTATTAGAATATAGGACTCAACCGATTAAAGTGTAAGTGATATTGGATCACCTCTTAGGTCACCGCTACCAAGGAGTTTGCCTTGACATCAGGCTCAACTTCAAGTCACAAATCGATATTGTTGACATAAAAATCTCCCGTTTCAGGTGTACGACATAGCTGCAAAATGGATACGGATTCGGAACAAATGATGGAACAAATTCCCATGATACTTAGCCGGTGTTCTTAGGTATATAAAAAAGTGAATACTGGAGAGACTAACTGCACACCCAATACGCTTTACTAGGAAAGTTCTGCGTTGAAAAAAAAATCAAGACCAAATAAAAAGAAGAAGAATAAAAAGGGTCCATCTAAGGGTTAAATCTGAATTTACGTTTACCAAACGTTGATTACCAAACTCCTAGTACCTACCCCATCACTTACCAAACTACAGTACAATTCGGTTATATGATAAACAGCTTGTATGCAAATATCGGTAATATGCAAAAATTCAAAATTTTTGGGCATTATTCAGAAAATTTATTCACCAAGAGTTTTTAAATTAAAAATATAAATTAAAAATTAAAAATTGTTTTAAATAAGGTCAAAAACAGTTTATTTCCGTTGTATTTAGACTATTTTTCTGATCCGTTTGCCTTTGATTGCCTACTTTTTGCACTATAGGAAATAACTTCAATTTTTGTGGCATTAATTAATAACTTTAAAAGTAAGCGAGATTCTTGGATGCGGTTTTTTGCTTTAGGTTTACCATACCATTGGGCTACATTTTTATTATAAAATGGGCGTGGCAGCACTTGGCCATGATATATAAAAAATGTTTTTCTTAAAATATTGCATACTTTAAAGGGCAAATGTACGTGTAATGTATTAATGGCATGTCATTCACTTTTCCCAGGCATTAAAAACATTAAAATATTTGTTAATTTATTTTAAATTGAATTTATCATATAAAACAGCTTTATTATTGCCGTAAAATCAGAAACATATTTTCCAACAGCGATATTAATGAAAAATGGGTTTCCTGCTGAACATAAAATGACTGGTTTTTATTTATTTTTTGGAATTCTCATTATATTCAGTATAATTTGTGCCCTGAGCCTGCATAACATAGTTTTGCAAACCGAAAAGCCGAGTTTCAGTGTTGTTCAGAAGCTTCTGTAGACTGACTTTTGCTTTTGCATCCGAAACATGGATGCCTTATGGTCTTCAATAGCTAATCCTTTCCGCCACTTTCATATATATCGGATAAATATCACAGTTTCTGTTCCTGCAGTCCTCTTTATATGCCCAATATTGCTCTTTTGTAAGATCATGAACCAATATTAATGTCAAGGCTTCATCTGAGGATACGCCAACGGGCTTCGTATTTCCTTATAATTTTCGCCTTTGGCGGACTTTTAGATAGTATCCTAAGAACTGCTGCAAGGTCAGCTTGCCCTCTTTTACAAGCAACCATGCTTGCTGCTTGTATTAGTAAGCGCACATTATTTGTCTAAGATAAAGAAAGCTTGAAAGCTTGGTTTCTCCCACCTCTAATGCTCTGAAGCAAAAAGATGACATACCGGGACGATCAACTGGACTTATGTCTTTTTGTATATTGTCCTGGTTTTTTCTTTTGAATATATTTTCGATAAGTCTAAAGGTGCTTGGTTTAACCCTCCCATGAAGCAATTAAAAGTAACCTACCCTTCGTCAGTTCGGCCAGTCGCTTTTATCCAAATGGCAAACAAGTCAGCATTGATCAAATTGAAGTTATGACATAAAAAATTCAATTTCGCGAAAAGTTCAACTATGTGCATCGGACGCAGAATTGATGACTGTAATTGATGCTAATAATTTTTTCAGGCTATTTTTAAGGTAGTAGTCTGCCTATTTTCATGACTTCTTTGGAGGGTGGTTTTTTATAGGAAAATAAATATGAATTATCTTGAATATTTAGAGTGTTTTTATTTACATATTGAAAATATAAAAAAAATTTATTTGAAAAAATGTAATAGTTTATTACTGTTATTATTGTCACTCGAAGTTGGAACCTCAAAAAAAATGCACGTGGGTGGCCCGGGTGATTTTGGCTCTTCATGTTATCTGAAATCAAATATTATTGATTATTCTTAATCTATAGACATGTCATTCCGGTCGGAACTACTGAAGTTAAATTTCAAGGGAAAATAACAAAATGGCGGACTTTGAAAAAAAAGTCCTTTTATTTTAGAAAAGAAAGGATTGTATAATACAAAGTTAGGGGTGATCTATAAGTGTGTAGAACAGCCTGTTAAAATTTGAAAGCAATCGGTTCAGTAGAAAAAAAGTTAGGACCAGAAAAACAATGTTTTGAGAAAAACGCGTTTAAAGATCAACAACCTTAAAGGTTGGACTCCGAGGCGCTCTAGGAAACTCGTTATAACTCCCGAAATATTTCGAATTTCTGTCTGAAATTTTCACAGTATATTCTCAAGACATTGTACTTTCAAATTAAGCAAAAAAAATTTTCGATTTTTTGAACCCATGTTACCAGACTATTACCTTAAGTTAAATTTTCTTTACAAATTTTATATCGTGAGATGCCTCACGAGTACCATCGACAAATATGACAACACGGTTTATATCTGGACTTATATATCCAGGACTGCAGTCTATTAACATTTCTGGTATGCAACATTGAGGATTGATGAATTAATAAACTAATGGCCAACTATATTTGTGGACTTTGAAATGGACTTTCTGCCACAAAAATGGAAATATTTCCTATAGTGCATTGGGGAACTTTTAAGGAAAAAATATTTCTTTTGTATTCACACAAGTGCGAACGATGCCATGGGTATAAACTAGTAATGTATGATTATAGTTATGAAATAATTAGATTTTCTTCGGTTCCAGTTTCGGTCTTAGTCTCTGATTTATAGTAAACATTTTCACCCACCCGAGAAAAACTTGTACCTTACATTTTTTTTTCCATTATTTATACCCCCTTCATTTCCCTTGTTTATTTTATCTATAGCTCTCTCATCTTCATTTCATTTATGAAAAAAATGAAAATAAAAACATAGCAAAAACATTCGTCTATCCATTTGTCATGGCCATAAGCATAAAAAAAGGAAAGCACTTGAAAGGGTGCAAAGAGAAATCAGCGAAAGACTTGCAATTGCAGTTTTCCACTGGCAGTCAGCGAGCGAGCAAAATCTTGTTTTGCATCAACAAACATTGACATTGGCGCTTAAGTGAAGTTTGTTTTTTTGCACACACACACACACACGCGCGCGCACGCTCCATAAATGATGTATGTATGCAACAATAAAATTGCAAGAAATTTTGTGCCAAATTCTATAAACAAGATGAACCTTTCCAAGTCAAGGCAGTAAGTGTGTGTGTTTGTGTGTAAAAGTCAGAAAAACGAAAATCTATTCTTAAGCGAGTTTTGCTGTTTTCATTTTTATGCAAACCCCATAAAATGAAGCAGATGCTTGATGCAGCTGCCATCATTTACTATGCACTTTTGTGGCTTTTTGTTTTGGAATGCATTTTTTAACTTTATATCTCAACACCAATCTATAAGCCTGAGCTTTAAGTCCTTCAACAATTTAAGTCCCTGCAAGCGACTCCATAAGCTCTAAGCCATTAGTCCGGCTTAGTGCTTTCTATGGCAAAAATCATAATCTTCTAATTTCACTTGAATGTGTGCAGAGATAATGCATGAGATGTGTTACGTGTGCGGCACACTGGGGCGTATGCGTAATATGCCTAATGCAAAAACGCAAAAACTCAAATAAAACTGATATACCACGGAGGGCCAAGCAAAGATACACCCCGCCAAAAGAGAGCGCAGCAGCAGCAGCAGCGCGTTAGGCAAATGTATTTGTAAGCAGGCACTTAGCACACTTAGAAGTTGAGTTTTTGAAATATGCTTCCCAGCTGCCTGCCAGCCAGCCTTTCAGTGCCAAAAATACGAGACGAGACGGAACGGAGGCAAAACAAAAGCAGCTACAAAAAGTAGCTAAAGTCCTTATGAGAATTTGACAACATATTCACACGGGCGACGCCAGTTTGGGTACACTTGAAGAAAATGTGGACAAATATTTTGTTTAATGTCATAAGCCAAAAGACTGTGGAATCTAGAGAAACAAAAATATGTAATGAACGTGTTGTTCTTAAATTGCTCTTTTTTGTTCAGTTGTTCCATTGTTTAGTTGCTGAGCTGTAAACAATGCTTAGAAAATTATTTTGACATGGTTGTTAGCAATTTGAAGTTAAATCAAGTGAGGAAATACTTTAATGGCAATGTCAACAACTGAGTAAATGAGCGAAAAAGAACAACAGAGCCACAAAGTGAGCAAAGAGCAGAATTGACTTAGTTCACTCACTATTAAGGTCACATATTAGCGCAATTAGAGAATCCAAAAAAAAATCATTAATATAAAGTTTCATCACATACAAATTCAGGTAAGTTTCAAATAAATAAACACTTCACCCAAAAAGTATAATCCACTGTAAATCGACTTACTAAAGTTTGAAGAGAGATATGGATATCACTGGACAGCAGATATTGCATATTTTTAGATGGAATTTAATCCTAGTAGGCCAGGTTGCATTTTTTTTAAAAGAAACAACTTAATTAATATTCATTTAAGCCATTTTGGAAATAAAGGAAATTTTTTGCCATTTTATAAAATTGAAAAAAAATTGAAAAAAGTTTTAAAAAAAATTACATTTGTCCTAGCCTACTAGGATTAAATTCAATTCGAGAATATGCCAAAATTTTAAATTAACAGTTTTTGATTAAATTTTAATGACGCTTTGTGGACACCAAGTATTTTTAGTTACAAAAAATCCTAGATAATACAGAAGAATATTACGATTTTCTCAATTCGGTTTATTTACTTTAATAGATGCGTCGCTATCGCATTTCCCTTTCCTTATATTAAAAGAGTATGTCGTTATTCATTCAATCATTGCAAATCTACGGACAGCATTAACACTAAGCCTTGGACATTAAGACTGTTAAGTTAGCCGAGTTTACACGTTCGACACATAAGACTAGTATGTCTACAAATTGTTTTGTTTTCATTGTGAATAGCTTGTCATTCGAAATTGGAAACAAGACAACATAAGTGCCTACTAGATTATCATTACTTATGCATCGAAAAGTATATTGTAGATTAAGGCAAAATGGTATTTTTGAACCTATTTGTATTATAATCGGCTTGTAATCTGTTTGGGTCGAAAAGATGGAAAAAATAATACGTACACCTCAAGGAAAAAGTTCGAATTTTTGAGCCGATATATATAAAATAAGTTTTGTATTTTGTATAGTATTTTTTGTATTTTCTCAATTCGAAAATTCAACTACTATAACGACTTATCGTTATTTTTGAGCCTGTATATAGTATGTAATTAATTTTGTAATTTCTAGGGTCAAAATAAAATACAAATTTGTTTTCCAATTTCGAAAAATCATCCTTCAAGGTCGGAATATTGGGTAGGCAGTATTTGCATGAAATTCGGTTTGTAAGCTCTTGGGCCAAATAGGTAGAAAACACGAGCGGAAGTGATTTCAAAGCCAAATGAAATCATATCTCCGATATGTATACAATTCGGGTTGTAAGCCTGATGAGCCAAATGAATGGACAAACAACAGAAAACAAAAATTTTAATTTTGTGAAAATTGACCGGAAAGCTAAAAAATTTAGAGTTTAAAGTTAATGCTAATTACCAACCGTGGGAAGGATATTTCAATAAAACGCTGTTTTTAAGCTGGCATATGTAAAATTCGATGTAATGTGGGAAGAAATAAATTGAAAATATATTATTCAATTTGTGAAAACCCCACGTGAATATCTATGAAAAAAATCAACCGATTTTAATTTGATTATTTTTCCGACATTCTAGAGTTCCAGAATCATAGCTACCACCTCTACTCCTTCTTTTGGTAGACTTAAATTGGCAGGATTATGGTTTTCTCTTTACAATTTGAAAAAAAAACTCATAATTAAACACAACCAAGTTTAATGGTAGAAAACCCCCTTAAAAGCAATTTTTGAGCAAGTTGGGGCAAGAAATGTTAATTATTCATTAATCTGCATAATTTTGTTAATAACATTACATTTCAATTTTCTTGCAATGTTCAATGCAAAATATATATTCCAGAAAACAAAGCTACTTTGATAGGCCCGACACCTTAAAATACACAAAATGGACAAAAACTCACAGCAACAACAAACAACTATAATTTCACATACCTGATTTAATGTTTTACAATTTTACAGTTAATCGAGGGTGTACCGGAAGTATCTAGTGATTTTCTTATAAGCAATAGCACTTCCAATTTATACGGAAGGTAATACACATATCAAGAAGATTTAGACAGCGGACGACATTTAAGTGATAAAAAAATCCTTTAATCTAGTAAGCGTACCAATTTTTGCCTAATATGGGTATGTAAATAATATTTATTCATAAATGAAATTTGAAAAAAAAAAAAAATTAGCTGATGCCAAAAAAAAAGCAAAAACAGATAACCAGGTCCTTTGTTTGTTTTGTCAAACTAGAGAAATATATGTTGCCCAGTGTGTATAATGATCAGCATATGATTTTTAACTCGGCGTAAAAGTAGGCAACATACATTTTCACAACAAGTACAACGTTTTGAAAACCATAAATATGAGAAAACGGCTTTTAAATTATTTTAACATCAGAATTTAAAATTATTAAACCTTTTTTGTATGCGAGGAAAAAAATTAACCTAAAATTTTAGGTAATAAAAAATAGTTTTATATTGTCCTTTTTTTGATTTTGGTTCTTTATAGTCTGTTCTACCATATGGACTATCTTTTAAGTCCACTATTTTTTAGGTGCATTAAGGGCCATACTTTCATCAACTTCATAATTTTTCTTTTTTTTTAGTTTAAGTTTAAAACGTTAAAACAGAAACACAAAATTTTCAGTATTAAATGGCTTTACTGAACTTCAACCTTACCGTATTTTATTAAGCCATTTTATAAAGATTCCATCCCAGCTATGCACATAAAATGGATAAAAAAAAATGGTTAAACTGTCATAGAGTAACTGATTAATATTTTAGTTTTCTTGACATTTTCTGTCAGTGTCGACTTTGCTCTCTTTAAGTGTTCCTTGCCATTTTCACTGGCAATCTCAGCGCGTGCCGCACGCTTTGCACATTTAACGCGTATTTTGCACGGGCTGCCAGTGTTTCTTCAGTGTTGCGGCTGCTTCTGCTGCTCCTGCTGCTGCTGACAGCGACAGCTTCGTGGTCTCGTGCCTGTTGGGGTTGCTTGTTTGTGTGTGTGTGTGTGTGTATTGTCAAATTCTGGAGGCCCATGTGGCAGCCAACGCAATGCTCTACCACCAAAAAGAGCGAATGTAGCGTAGATTGTTTTTTCCAACTCAAACAAAAGTGAGTGAAATGTGTGTGAGCTGAGCTCAGGTTGTGTTGCATATTCAATGTACAGGCAGGCACGTCCAGGCTCAAAGATAAAGAGGTGACTTAGGGCATACACTGTGTGTTGGTAAGACTGTGCTATATAAATATAATGTGATAGACACGACACAGCCAAGTGTTGACAGCCATAGCAGCAGAAGCAACAGCAGCTGACTGGGATAAGAGCAGCGAAAGCAGCTGACTTGGCAGCATCTGCCTTTGGGGTGTCGTTTGTGGTTGGGATGTTTGATAGGGAAGGGGAAGCGGGGTGTTTTTTATTAGGTTTATGGAATAAAAGCTGCTTACAATTTAAGATGAATATTAAATGGTTAAGCGAAATTTAAGTGGCCTTCAAAAAATTTCAACTGAAAATTTAATACAAAATTATTTATGACAAAAATATTTTTTTATAAATAATATTTATTTTATTTAAAATAAACCAAAATTCACACACCTAAAAATGAGGTTATAAAAATTATTTAAAAATTTGGTTAGAAAATATTTTATCAATCACTAAAAGCAAATTCGATTCCGACCCGAATCACGCCAATTCCGTTCCGTCCCAAACCCACATCCATGTTACCAATTTAATTCCGTCTCGATACCCATCTTTACTTCTAACTCAAACCCTTCCCAATCCCGAGCTTAAATTTTAAATTCAATTCGGTCTCTAATAATTTCGTGTTCCGAAAACAAAATCAAAAAATAATTCAAAAAAAATTTCATTTCCCAAATTTAATTCACCATAAATCAAACAAAATACTTACCAAGTCCTAATGCCTTGTCTAAGATCGGGTTTTTAATTTCCCGCCAATTTGCAGTCATTATGCTTAGCCCAAATTAGCCTGATATTGTTTTTTCTTCCCTGTTTACTTTTTATTTTCCTTTATTTTTAACAGATTTGCCTGGCTGCAGCTCCTCGGGGAATTTCGGTTTCTGCTTCTGTGCACTGTAATTTACAATTTATGTTTAATGTGCGTGCTTGTAATTTGGTGATTTAATTAGTAGCCATAATTCATTGTTATTTGCCAAGGCCGTTGGAGAGAGCCAAAGATAATAAATGGCTTTTAATTGTTGACCATGCACGTATAATTAGTGGCCAAAATGAGAGGGGGTGGGGGTTGGTCCAAAATGCTTGGCATGTCCATGAGTCATATTATAAATGAGTAAATGAGGTGTTTTGGAATCTTATCGATGATCTGGTAATGGAGTGCATAATATGCTGAAAACGTGAACAGCCAAATTAAGCTGTTTGTGTGTAGTGGGTGTGGGTGATAAAAAGGACAACAAATGAGCTGTGTTAAAATAGGGACCCTTTATTCTATAAGAGAACCCGTTGCGCTTCATTGCGTATTACCGCTTGCAAAAAGTAACAATAATCTCTTTCTGTTGGTTTTGAGAAGATATTAAGCTTTATTTCAAACATTATGAGATATAAATGTGAATTTGGAAGTCCACCGCCAATGTCAATGGCGGAACACCAATAGGTGTTAGCTCTATAATAAAAATAAATTTTTAATGCAAGTTATCATATTTTTTGAAAGGTTGCATTCAAATGCATAAAATATTTTATGGATTTAGGCTGACTTATTAATCAATATCCAAATCAACACTCAATCAATTTGGTTTAATTAAATGGGAATATAGTTTTCCCCTTTTTTAAAATCTGATTTTTCAACCGGACATAAAGCAATGCCAAATAAATGGGAATATAACTCGTCAGTTTGTAAAAATTTTCCTCCACGGTCGGAAAGTAGGATGCGATTTGTATTTGAAATTCGCTGTGTGAGCACAATTGGCCAAATTGATGGAAAGATAAAGTTCTTATATGGAAAAACTCGAAAAACAGGGGGCAGTGGTGGGTTAAAGGTGATTTCCTTTGAATTACCAAACATATTCACGCTCCCAAATATCATAGTACTCGTATAATCACACTTGCAAATAGCACTAAGCACTAGGTGGTTATTCTAGATGATAGATCAGGAAATTTTTGTAAAAAGTGTCTTCTACCTGTAAACATTTTTTTTTTCGATTTTTTTGTTTTGCATTATTATTATAGCTTAGACATTCCCCTTTCAACGCCTTCAAACCATTTTCAAATATTCGAAATAGTTTAGCAGATATTTCCATTTTAGTGGAGCAATGTTCTTGCTTAAGTGAGTATTTTTTACGTTGCTCAAAACTTTAACCGCGTTTTTCTCGAAACCACGTTTTTTGACCTGGTAGCCATGATCGCGCCAGTTTTACTAAGAACGATTTTGATCAGTCATGTTGCAATCGACGCAGAATTGATGTTATTCTGAACCGTACCTCAATCAAGAGAAAAACAATTTTTACTATTTTTTACACTAATCAAAAAAAAAAACTTGAAAACTTTAAAAAAATTCTAAACGGCGGCCAATTTTTCAAATAAATATTGAAAAATATGATTGAGGTACGGGCCAGAATTACATCAATTCTGATTATAACCTCATTTACCATTTTAAATTCCGATAACCTGGAGTCCCGGAGTCATGACCACCACCTCTACACCTTTTTTTTGAGACCTTAATTGGCAGGCCGATAGCTTTTTGAACATCCCTCGAAATCCAAATATTTTTTATTATGTTTTATTATATAGTTTATTATTAACACAAATCCAAAAACCAAACTGAAAAAGCTCTTATGGTTTGCCCTACAGAATTTTTTTAAAAAAACACTCATAAAAGCTGATCAAAGGTAGAAGACCCCCTTAAATTAAAAAACTCTCATTCACTCACAAAGCCCACCGAATGCTGCCATATTAACCAAAATTAATTAATTAATATCCCAATCCAACACAATTGGCATTGCAGGCGTCATCTTCAAAACTTACAAAAAAACAATAGTGTTCAGGGTTTGCCAAGTAAAAATGTTTGTTTGGGGCAACAAAATAGTTATTTCTTATTATTTTTCGAAAAAATATTATCATGTCTGATCCCGTTTCATAAAGCTGAAATGGGAAGTGATGGCACATCCACCAAATAGCCCTGATCTTGCATCTTCAGATTATCATTTGTTTCGATCTCTTTCAAAATTCTTTAAGGCGCCAATTATGAATCACAAAATGCTTAGAGAAACCTTTTATTGTTGTTGAGAAAACTTAAAGTGTCGTCAATGCAGTCCCTAGGAAAATCGCATCGCCAAACGCTTCGGTCTTCTGCGTAGTACTGCACTATTTCGCTAAGGAGTGGTTCGGTTTTGTGGTTGAAAGAGATTTTAAAACGCCAGTTCGGTATATAACATGGTATTTATAGCAATCCGAACCGCGGTTTTGGATCGATGCCCGATTCTGTTTCCGAATTTTTGAACTTTCTAAAATGAAACTTACGCCTTTTTCTATCTTCGATTCTTAATAGAAATATATTAATTATATAGATAGAAATCAGAAACCAAATCAGAATCAAAATATAGAATGACCTACCAAAATAAGCGTCCTCTGATCGAGAAGATCACGTACTAATCTCTATAAATATCGTAGTCCAGAGGTGCTCAAGGCCTCTAAATACTCGCAATCCTCTTGTATTGTTGCTAAAACTCGCCGCTATAGCGCGAGCATACGAATTCACAGACAAAGCTCGCTGCATACGCTAACCAAATTTGATTTTATTCTCCCTCACTCCTCTGGCTGCGGCTGCCCTAACACAACAACAAATTAGATTCATTATTTATCTGTCATAGTCTTTACATCATTAAACTCATCGATAAACTGATGCAAGATTTTCGAAAGAACACCGATTCGGTTCTTGGTTCGGTTTACGAGCACATATAAGCGTTTCGGTACGGTTTAATTCGGTTCTGTTTTAAGCCGATTTGAATCCCTGTTTAGTACATTGAGTAAAAAGGAAACGGAGTCGAGTAAAAATACCTGGAAAATATTGTAATTTAGGGGCTCGTCATTGTCAATAAGACTAACAAATAATTCGAACAAATGGGAAAAAAAATTCATAATTCCGTTCTCATAACTCCGTATCCATTTTAAGCTTAATGCAGTAAATTCCTGGATACAAAAACAAATTTAGAGATTAAAAAATTGTTTAATAAAATAATAAAACTATTTTACTGGCTTAATGGACCATTGAAGCCATAATTTTTATTTTTAATGCTGAACTCAAAAATCATATTTAAAATTTTTTAATGAATAGTTTTTTGAGATTGATTTGATTGCTTAAAACGTAAAGAGTACCTACCAAAAAAAACACCGAAATAAAATATATTTAAAAAACGTATCCATAAAATAATTATGAATTTGATTTTTTTGGTTCAGCATTCCTAATTACACCAAAGAAAAATAATGTGGGCCATTTTTTTTTAAATTTTTTATACTAGGTGTAATTGGCAACATTTTGAAGTTGTGAGCAATTAAGAAGAATCGGATGTAACTTGACAGATTTTGCCTTATGCTTTTTACCAATGACTTAGCACAGTTTTAATAATTATATTTTTCAATAACCGAAATTTTATTTGGTAAATTTTTATATATATATTATAAATAAATAATTTTATAATAATGATGCAGTTTAGCATAACAACTAAAAAAGCAATTTCTAGCCATTATTATCATTTCCAGATATGAATCACTTTGAAATGCAAAATGCATTCAAAATGTTTAATAAGTAAATTCGTTTGACCACCAAATCACATTAACTCACACCCATTTTTCGCACACAATTATTCACATAAAATTCGTGCATTATGCTCCACTAAATTCCATATTTATTGATTTAATTACCAATTTCATTAGCATTCCAAAGAAGCATTGCTGCTCATCTGAAGAAGACTGACCTATTATATATTACCTGTATGCTGTATGCATGCACATTAGGCCAAGTAGATTACAGTAATTTTGGGTAATTTTCTATCTAATATGTGGTTAACCCAACAACCAGTGAATAGTTAGCTAGGAAATCACAATAAACATTTAACAATAATTAATAATCATTAGTAAGCCGCACATTATTAAGTGGTTGACTAAATATTGAAATTACAATGATATTAATGGCCGGGGCATAGGAACAGACAAACATTAAACAATGGCCATATTATTATTATTATTATTATTATTATTACGGCACAGCAGCCGCCATGACAGCTACAGCAATAACAGCAATTACAACAATAGCAACAACTGTAGTCACTAATGACAACAATGTGCAAACTGTTTTAAACAAGAAGAGAAGCGGCAAACCAACCAATGGGGGGAAGCACCGAGCAACATTGTTGCAAGGGGGCGCCACAAATTATGAGCATGTGTGTGTGCGTGTGAATTACAAGCGTGTAAATTGAAACTGTGACACGCCCACAGCTGCCAAAAACGCGCCCACAAAGCACCGAATGACACCAAAAACAAACTACGACTATGTAGGCAATATCGTCCAGCAGTTAAAACTGATGTTATTGTTTTGGAAATGGTTTAAATGCTGAAGTCCATCAAATTAAATGGAAATTAAGTTTAAAAATTCCTTACAAATAATGGGTATGTAGTAAACTAAGGATCCTTTCAAGTGCCCTTAAAAGTAGGCAACAAAAATAAAAGCTCCACTTAAATGTATGAAAATATTTAAACTAAATATTTAATATTTTTGCTACAAATAGCAGAGTAATTTTTCAGTTTATCTGACACATAGCAGCTATTTAGAAGATGAGAAATTGAACCTTAATAATCGCATTCAGCAAATAGTTTTACGCTGGCAGCGCTTACAACGATGACGACACTAAACAAATAATTTCTTAGATATGACTCTGAATCCTTGTTGAACAGTTTCAATCTGGTACAGAGCCGGTCTTGAAAGAATAAAATATCTGACGCCATATTAGCAATCAACAAACCAAGAATAAATTTCATGGGTTAAATATTGGTTCTGAGATGTGGCTCTGAACCACTTTGAACCGGTTCAAAATGGTTCGAGAAGGACTTTGAACCTGTTCAAAGTCTAACTCCATATAACCAACCTACCTAGATCTACCATAGATATAGATCTGAAGCACTTTTTAAGCCATATTACATACAAATTCTAAAGTTTATTGCCTCAAATATATATGAGATAAGTCTCTGAACCACTTTTTTGAACTGGTCTTGAAACAGTATCTATATTTCTATATATTTTTAATCTGCTTCAGAACTTGTCTGGAATCCGTAAAATTTCTTACCCCATTATAAACCTATACACAAAAATATCAACAGATATTTATATAACTTTATAACTAAATCATAAGTCTATTTTTCAAAGTTAATGCCTTTCCGACCAAGAATCTGAATTGGACCACCTTTTTTGCAATTAATTGGCGCTTTCTGCAGAAACTTTATATCAGCTTTATAAAACTACTGTTATTATTTAGAATACTTTAAGGGGCTCTAGTTAAATTGACATTTGAAAAAGCTCCATGTAAATATCATATTTAACACAAGAGGAGCAGTAGGCAACCTAAATTATCAGAAATTTATCATTGAACAGGGAGCAAGTTCTTCTGCTGAACACGCCCAATGACTTAGGACCGTTTTCTCATGTCATTTACAAAATGATTTTTGAAAAAAATTAATGCTGCCTACTTCGAGTAGGCTACTCGTAGGCAGCCCTTCAAATACACAGGGCAACCGCCATTTTGCTTTGTCCTTGGCGATGCAAAATTCTGTTTCTGTAGTGTGCCCTGAATCCAAAACTGGTCTCGGTTTTTCTCCATCAGCTCTTGTGTTCGAGAAATCGCGGAAAATCCATAAGTTTTATGCAATACTACAAACATCAATGCAGCCATTAAAAATCAAGCGAGCCGCATCAGCAAACCCGAAAGTGACTAAATTGGACCTTGAAGATAATTTTTTCAATTTATAGCAAATTTTTCAAAATAAACCGAAATCTACAACCAAAACAACTATTTTAGCATATAGCCTAACATATCCGCTATTTTTACGAATTTTGTTGCACTTTTATCAGCTTGTTGGTCTAAGCTACAGCCGATTTTTCACGAAAAAGTGAATTAAAATTTATGGCAGGAATAATAGATTAATTCACAAAATATGTATAGGAAATATAAAAAGTCTACTCGATTTAACATAGCTCTTACATTAATAGACAAACAAATGTACAATAACATTCCGGCAGTACTAGATTAAAAAAAATACTCCCCAAAATTCAAATTTTTATACACTTGAAAAGTGTATATTAATTTTGCCCAGAAGTTTGTAACGCATAGAAATATTCATTTCCGACCCCATAAACTATATATATTCTTGATCAGGACGACGAGCTGAGTTCAATTCCGTCTGTCCGTCTGTCTGTTTCTACGCGAACTATTCTCTCAGTTTTAAAGCTATCGAGCTGAAATTTTGCACAGAGTCTTCTTTTTACTGCACGCAACTAATATGTCGGAACCGGCCGGATCGGATGACTATATCATATAGCTGCCATAGGAACGATTGGTCTAAGAACTAGTTCTAGTTAGAAAAACTTTGTTGTTTTCCATCGTAGCGGCACAAATCTTGGTGTGTGTTAGTTTTGTATGCTTCCACATAATTGTGCAAAAATTTATCAAAATCGGATGACTATATCATATAGCTGCCATATAAAGGGTCGGTCAAAAAACTAGTTCTAGTGGGAAAAACTTTTGTTTTTCATCGTAGCGTCACCAATCGTAGTATATATTAGTTTTATATGCTTCCACACAATTTCGAAAAAATTTATTAAAATCGGATGACTATATCATATAGCTGCCATAGGAACGATCGGTCGGAAAATAAGTTTTAGTGAGAAAAACTTTTTTGTTTTCCATCGTAGCGGCATTAATCTTGGTATATGATAGTTTTATATGATTTCACATAATTCTGGAAAAATGTATCAAAATCGGATCACTATAGCATATAGCTGCCATAGAAACGGTCGGTCAAAAAACAAGTTCTAGTGAGAAAAACTTTTTTGTTTTCCATCGTATCTTCACCAATCTTGCTAGATATTAGTTTTATATGCTTTTACAAATTTTTAAAAAAATTTATAAAAATCGGATGACTATAGCATATAGCTGCCATAGGACCGATCGGTCGGAAAATGTGTTTTACCAAGAAAAGCTTTTTTTATGGTTTAAAATTTTTATTATCAATGATTTAAAAATTGTAAATATCTGATATCTATATCCTATATATATTTTTCCGGTTAAATCAGTTGGAGAAAAGTTTTTCAAGTGTATTAAAACTTCGGCACAGTCGAAGTTAGCTTTGCCTTCTCGTTTAGTTTTAATTTGATTTAAAAACTCTCAATAATCGTTTTTTTGTGGTCTACTTAACAGTATGTTACCACTTAAATTTTTGTTCCTTCAAGAACAACTGCATCTCTTGTGATCTATTGGGTAAGACCGGTGCCTTAGATTGACGAGGGCGTGGGTTCGACTCCTCTTACAAGCAGAAATCTTTTGTTTTTTATTTGGTTGTTTAACATGGTTTATTTCTTACAATGAAATGTTAAAAGTTTCTATAATCATCACGGATAATTTTGACAAAATAATTTGCAGACATATAGCCTTAAAAAAAATGACTTAAAATTTGCATTTTAGGTAACATTCTCATTTTTGAATGTTGAATTATATACTACGTTAATCCACAAATAAAAAATCATGATTTTTGCCTTTCAAAGTATGCTATGTTTATGAATATAAGCTTCCATAACTGACTTAAAATTATCTGATTCAAAAAATAATAAATGAAGAAAATAAAGTTTGCATACTTTGAGGGGCAAAACGATGATTTTTTATAAGCATAATAGAAGTAATAGACCATTTTCTTTTAAGGAACTGCTAAGAATTAATATTAGGCTACATCTACATTTTTTCTTTATCAGCTGTTGGTCACACTCATTAAAAGTCGACTCGCTTAAACAAAATTAAAATCGAAATTCTGGAGGCAATTTCACTATTTTATTAATTGTCGTGGGTGTCGTGACTTTTCGTCTTACGAAATTTTTGCCAATGCGTGTGGTGTTCGTGTTAGAATAATGTAATTCGTGTTACAGTCGTGGTTCAATGCTTCAAAAAATCGGTCAGCAAAGTGACCCTAAACGGGTTTGGAATTTTAGAGGTTAGCCATGATAAAAAACCTATTTCCTTCTATTGTTAATATATGTGCAGGGGGTATATAAACTTCGAAGCGCTGAAATAAGCTTTATTGTGAAATTCCAAAATTCCCTTTAAGTCTACCACATAATCATGAGAATGTTGAGCTATGTTTATGGTATGTCGGTTTCCAAGTGTCGCCACCCGGTATAAACCAAATGCAATTGCATTAATAATATGGCCAACAAACTGAACGTATAATGAGCAACTCTGTAGCATACTTTTGGGTGCAAAGAATTTAATATTTGACAATAATTATGCATGACTGTGCGTATGGGAGAGAGAGCAAGTGTGTATTAACCCGCAGCCATTATATTGCATAATTTATGCGTGCATTTAATTAAAT
This sequence comes from Lordiphosa mommai, assembly GCA_018904225.1. Classification (NCBI taxonomy): domain Eukaryota; kingdom Metazoa; phylum Arthropoda; class Insecta; order Diptera; family Drosophilidae; genus Lordiphosa; species Lordiphosa mommai. The sequence continues at coordinate 52,033 of JAEIFT010000512.1, read as the reverse complement.
TCCAGACGCATTTTGCATTTCTTTATTTCCACAAAAACCCCCCACCAACTGACCCCAATTCGACGCTTATCATCACCCGCACACACACACACACACGTAGAGTTACATTTAAATTTTTGACACAATTTAATAAACATGAAAATTAAGTGTCAAAATAAATGTTTTCGTATAAGTAATTAATTTTAAAATGTTGCTGCAATTAGGCGGCATTTAATTTTGAAAAATTTGTGACATATTTACATTAAATGGGCGGAAAAACTAAACTAAATCAGGTACTAAATCAGGACAGTTATTTAATTACAACGTATGTGTGCAATTAGAATCGCAACCTAAAATTGTCATTTTACAATTTTATTTTATTATGTGTTGGAATAGAAATGAGAAAACACAATAATTAAAAGGTAATAAAATATATATGTTCCCATATCAAATATTTACTCGCTTCCAAATTAATAACATTTTTGGAGTTTAAATCTTTAACCACACCATTTTGGCTTCAACCACATAAAAGCTATTCAAAAAGCTGATGCTGCCTAATTTATGATTAAAATATAAAAAAAAAAACAATTGCAACAAATGTTGTCTGCAATTTGCATCAACATTAAATCCAATTAATAAATAATGTACTTGGCCAGCTGCCTGTCCTTAGTCTTGCCTGTGACAAGTTTCGGCTCGTCTTAATGTCCTTCACAGGAGACACAACCGACCGGCTGTGAAATTAGTTAAGTTACATGCCATAGACACACACACACACACGTGTGAGTGACCAAGTGTATGCTTGATCTATCATCATTAGTTGGCAATGTCACAGCAGACACTTGGGCCAATTGATTTACAGCCTGGACTTGACTTGACTTGACTTGGAGTTGAGGCAGGCGTGGAAAACTAATACGCTCTTAAGTTGCGACAACTCAACAAACATAAATGACGGCAAACTATTCACAGATCGATGACACAGTTTGCCCGGACTCTGTTTTCAAGTGCAGCGATGCCTAATTTGTCATCTGGTTGGCTTAATTAGTTGAGAGTTTTGTTTGAGCAGCGACTTAATGAAGTGACATACCGAGACAGCTGGGCTTGTAATTAGGTGAAGGTATGGGCTTGATTTTGGGAGGGTAAATATTATATTTAAGTAGAAGATTAGGAAAAATGGCAACGTCAAAAATGCTCTATGAGGTTGCCATTTCACCATGAATAGACTAACCAACGAACAGAGCTTGCAAGTCATTGAATTTAATTATCATTAATTTAATTATGTCCTTTTTATGGTCATCATAATCGATCCACCGAACAGGCTATCAAACTATGGTGAGCTATTATGAGCTGTCTATGCAGTCTATCACTCTGAATTGACCATCCTACATTGCTCAAGCGGAATAGTGGCCGCAAACTGGCGACCATTTGCAACTTTTATGTAATTCGGCTCATCTTGGCACACCCACACAGCCGATTGCTGTTTTGTGTTTCCGGCTCATACCATGATTTGTCAGCTGTGACGATCATTTAAACGTCTTTGGAACCATTTCTTTGCACCAATCCACACGAGTAATTTTTTGAGCGATTGTCAAATTATGCGGAATCCAACGGCAAGTTGTTCATGCACAATCTTACATCTGCTGGTGGAACTAATTTTTAGGAATGACTCAATCACACGGTATGTAAAAATCTTAATAAAATAATCAAGTTTCATACTTTGTGGGCGGAAATTCCAAATAAAAAAATTTACAAACCGATTTTGAAGCCAATCGGATTAAAAGTATGAATTAAATAATTTGTCCGGGAATTTCCCGACTTTTCGTGCGGATTTTCCAACATTGGAAAATCTCATGTCTAATTATTTTGCATACTATCCTTACAAACCGAGTCTGAAGTCAATCGGATGAAAAATAGTATTTTCCATATCAGAATTTTCCAGCCATTTTCCTTGTAGGTGGATTTTCCACAATCGAAAAATCTCATGTCTCATAATTTTTGCATGCTATGCTTGCAAACCGAGTTTGAAGTCAATCGGATGAAAAATAGATTTTCCATATAGAATTTCCCGGGCATTTTCCTTTGTGGGTGGAGTTTCCACCCAACACAAAAATCACATGCCTAATTATTTAGCATACTATCCTTACACACCGAGTTTGAAGCCAATCGGATGAAAAATAGTTTTTTCCATATGGAATTTTCCGGTAATTTCCCGACTTTTCGGGCGGATTTTTCATCATCGGAAAATCTCAAGTCTAATTATTCTGCTTACTATCCTCACAAACCGAGTTTTAGTCAATCGGATGAAAAATAGTTTTTCCATCAAGAATTTTCCGGCCATTTTCCTTGAGGGCGGATTTTCCGGAATCGGGGAAACATGTGTTCAATTATTTCGCTTACTTTAGTTACAAACCAAATTTTAAGTCAATCGGATGAAAAAACAAAATTTTCCGCATAGTAGCTTTTCCGGGAGTTTTCCAACCCTTAGGGGTGGAATTTTCCAAAAACCCGTTCTTGATCAAGAAAATAAAAATCACTGAATGATTTTTATTTTTTAAAAATCAATCTATGATTTTTTTGATTTCAAATAAAAACCACTCATGATACAAAAAATTTCAAATGTTTTTCTAAATAAAAATCAAAAATAACTGTTCATTATATTAAAAAATTTTATGTTAATTTTTTTAAAAATTATTATATATTTTCAACTATTTCCATATTGTTTGCCTAAACAGTTTTCTAGTTACTTAATGATGTCCCCTCCACATTGGGGTCAATTGGCTTACTCACCATGTTCGCTGATCTCTAGCCTCAATGGTCCCTAAATGCATTTAAACTTTTGCTCTCGTTTCATCCTATGGCTGCCAAACAACAATTTAAGTTGTTGGCAAAGTCATCAGCATGCAAGGCAACGGACGACTACTTGCTTTGCAGCTGCAAAAAAAAAAATGTATTTATATATATAAGTCGAAGCAAGTACAAAGACAAAACTTGCCACTGTTGCAGTTTTTTTTGCCTTTTACAAAGTTTTATTTGTTGCTGCATTTGCATAATGCATGAAGAGCGACAGACAAGAGACATGAGCTCAAGTTAAACAGCTTGCAGTTTGCTTTTCGATGTTAGAGCAAGTCGGTAATTAGGCGATATGGCGATATACCCTTTGGCCACTGTTCTAACCCCATTTTGGTTGCTTATGAATTATGTTGGTCATGGGTTAGCAGGATATGAAATCTTATGCCGTATTTTATGTGCTGTCAGGGGCGTCGGTGCCGCTGCAGCTCTTTTGGCCGTAATTCACAAAAATTGCGCCGCATCCAAGTTGCGGGAAATGCTGAAAGTTTTGTGCGGCTTGCACATATTTTTTTTGTAAAACGGGTGATTATTTAAGAGTTTGTTTTTTTAAAAATTGAAACAAAAAGATAGTGGATAGTGGTTAACGCTCAAGTAGCTTTGATGTGAAACATGATAATTGAAAAGAGTTTAAAAACCGCGAGTTAGAAAACAAAGTTAAAAAACAGTCTTGGAAATAGTGTTGGAAAACAATATTGAAAAAAAATGTTGGCAAACAGTATAGGAAATCAGTGTTAAAAAACAATATTAAAAAAATGTGTTGGAAAACAATGTTGGAAAAGTAATGTAGATTAAAGAAAGCAGTATTGGAAAACACTGTTGAAACCAATGTTGTTGGAAACAATGTTGAAAAACAGTTTTGGAAAACAGTGTTGGATAACTGTGTTGGATAAAAGTGTTGGAATACAGTGTTGGAAAACTCCCCAAATGCCAAAGGCCCCGCGGTCTAAAACATACAACCACTAATTTTAATTGAAAAGCCACGGTTGGCCAGGCGATTGCTTGTAGTGTATGCTGGGTCCCTGTGAGCGTTATGCGTTACGCGTTACTTTTTTTATTTCGTTATTTAGAAATCAAATTTTACACCTACCAAAATTAAAGATCGTGGGAGACAAATGACACTCACTATTCTTTAGTTTCAATGCTCGATTGGGGCTGACTTCGCATGTTTATTGGTAATCGACTGGAAGCTTATCGATAACGATGTGAGCTTTATAACTATCGGTTGGATTATGAGTCAATTATGCAAAAATTAATAAACTAAATAGACTGAATTTTACTGGATTAAATTAGGTTGCTGCCAGATGGATTTCAATGTAATCCTGTCCTACCACAAAATGTATCACATAAAAAAAACCACATAAAATTTCGAATAGTGTAGCGTTACATCAATGTTTAATGTTATCTTCTAGTGTTGCAATTGTAACTGGCTTGTCTAATGGGGTCAAATCACATGAACTTGGCGCCCAATGTGAAATTAATTGCTTACCAAACTCGCCTTTCAATTGTTTTATGGTTTCGCGTGCCTTGTGGCAATGTCTTGTTGAAATCTCATGTCAACCAAGTTCCATTCTTCCATTTTGGACAAAAAAAATTGTCGGTAATCAATGAACGGTACCTTGCTCCTTTGACTGTAACGAGGGGATTTTCATTATTCTTTACAAAGTACAGTCCAATAATGCCGCCGGCCCACAAACCGCACCAAAAAAGTAAATTTTTCAGACCGAATTCGATTATTCTGTTTGTTGTTGACCCAAGAATAATTGGCTCCGTCGCTGAAGGCAATTTTTTCGACAATGACGACCATAAAATGGAACAAAAATTTGCAAAACACACTTTTCAAAATTAGTTGTATAATAAAATTCAAGATTCAGCGCGTTCGTTTGTTGTCGTTGTGAATGCAAATCTTACTGGCACTAGCCGAAACACGCGTGGGTGTCAAAAAAAACACTGCAAAATAAGAATCACTCTTTCAGGATTCGAATTGCTCGCTCAGACCAGAGAGTCGCAAATCAAGAGCAGCGCAGCATCGATCGGCTCGCAGTTCTTTACTTGTAGCTCTGGAGCTTGGAGCTAGCAGCCGGCTCCCGGCTCTTGAGCCACAGCTCTCGGCTCTGAGCTAAAAAGAGTCAGGAGACAGCAATCGGCTCGCAGCTCTTTACTTACAGCTCTCGGCTCTGAGCTAGGAGCACCAGCTCGGGAGCTGAGAGGTGGTTGCTGGCTCCCGGCTCTAGAGCTACAGTTCTCGCTCTGTAGTTCTGGAGCGCCTGGCTCGCGGCTGGTCGCCGGCTAGGTTCTCGCGTTTATCAGGAGCGCCGGCCGCTCTCTAAGCTCCGGCTCTGAGCTAGGAGCACCAGCTCGGGAGCTGAGAGGTGGTTGCTGGCTCCCGGCTCTAGAGCTACAGTTCTCGGCTCTGAGCTAAGAGTTTAATCTAAAGTGCCAGGAGACAGCAATCGGCTCGCAGCTCTTTACTTATAGCTCTCGGCTCTGAGCTGGAAGCACCAGCTCGGGAGCTAAGAGGTAGTAGATGGCTCTCAGCTCTTGAGCCACAGCTCTCGGCTCTGAGCTAAAAATAAAAAGTCAGTTTTAAGAGATGCTTCCTTCTGTCAGTAACTTGTATAAAGTGAGTCAGGTTCAATTTCTGGCCACGCTTAGCATTTTATGCAGCGCACAGAAACTGCAGATTGCGGGCGAAGAGCTGATAAAACATTAAACATAATTCTTTTTTTATACTCTTACTTATCAAAGCACAAATTAATACTTAAATTTAAATGGTAACATTTTGTCGACTTTATCACGTCTTTTTTTGCTTTTTTCAACTTTTTTTTTGGTGCCTCTCTTTCAATTGTTTTTGAGAACTTTTTATCACCGCACCGCCACTGACCTTTATCTAAGTATAAAATAAAATTTGTTATGCCAACCTAATCTGCTTTAAGAACGCCAACCATAAATCTTTAAGCTTCACTTTGCCTGGTGCACCTTGGCCAGAAATTCTCATTATTCAAATCTAAGTCGCAGCTTAAAGTGCGAGTGACAAAAGAGAAAAAACGAAAGCGATAGAGACAAACACCAACAAAAAAAAAAAAAGAATCAAAATTCATGAGGCGATGCGCGAGAATTATAGCGACTTACCCGTACTTGATGGTTTAAAAGCAGAGACCTACCCAGCTAGCTAGCTACCTACCCACCTACTCCTAGGCATGCGTTTGTTGTTGCAAACTTTTTCCATCAAAAGTTTCGGTTTTCGATACGCCTGCTGCTGCTGCTGCTGTGCTGCTGCTGGTAGCAGAGGCTTCTCGCTAAAAGTGCCACTTCCGCTTTGCGTCAATGCACACGGCTGCCGAGCACAAAAGTGTGACTGAAGTGGTTTTCCTCCCCAATGGTGCGGCGTCTGCGTCTGCTGCTGCTGCTGCTGCCGCTGCGCACAGGTGTTAATTAACTGGGGGCCGGTTTACCTTCGTCTGTGGTAAGCACTAAATTTTAAATTGCAACTTGCCCAAAATTAATGAGACTTGCATTTGTTCGCTCGCATTACATTCCGCAACTGCCAAGTTTTTAATTTATGTTGCGAAAGAGCAAACTCTGAGGTAGGCCCATGTTAGGTCCAAACTCCAAAAAAAAATGTTTTAAATTAATTTAAGAGTTTTCGAAACTTATAGATAGTAAGAAATAATTCTAATGGCTTTTTATTTTTAAAATTATTAACAACAATATTAAACAAATAAAACTAATATAGATAAAGCATAAAAATAATGCCACATTGCTGCAATCGGTTAAATAATCATAAATATTTCGTTTGCTCGGAGACAGTTCAACTTCATGTGTATCTAATGTAATATTCAGCTTTATTGAATTTTCATCGATATTTAATTGAGATTCATCCACCTCTTCGTTTTCTAAGAGAACTTTCTTATCCTCTCTAAAAAACAAAAAACAAATACTTTAAGTTTCAAATCAACGATTTAATTTTAATTTAATTTACCGCATTATAAATTTGAAGTTTATTTATATTTTCTTAAATAACGTTCCCGTCTTGGCAGCTTCAAGGCTTTCGGCAAACTGAACAGCTGTGATAAGCCCTACTATGCCAAGTGCCAACATAATTTCAGCTTCTTTTTGTATTGCAATTAAATGCTTTGAATAAACAATTCAAGAAACTCAAAATTATTTCACAGAGAATTACACTGGTTAACAAAACAGAAAGATGAAGTGAATAAAGTGTGTTAAAAAATTTAACTATTCAATAAATTTGTTTTTAAAAAACACTTAATCAAAATATATATAAATAGATTTTTATCAGGGATGGAATATAAATCTCTAATTGAAATAAAACAATAAAGCTAATTTGGTAAAATTATTAGTATTACACGAAAACATTGGATTTTGTTTACGCCATCGAAATTCACCATAAACTTTTTTTTGCGAACTTTTATTGTAATTTTTAGAAAATAAGATATATTTTTTAATAATTAATAATATTTTATTTTTAACCCTAAGAATAACTGTTTTAAAAGCCTTTTATTTGATTACACGGTAAATAATAGGATGCCGGAAATATTACCGAAATATCGATTAACGATATTTTTGACGAAAAAACAATATATCAATATCGAATATTTTACAAACTCGATATATCGTATATCGAAATTTTGTTTGTGATATTTTTCCGATATTTTTTAGTTCTCCTTGGAAGAGAAAGACAAATTTTCAGCGCTTTTCGACTTGAAATTGGCAAATGCTTTTTTACCAGGAAGCTCGGTGCCCTCGGACCGCTTGGCTTCGACCATAAAAGTTTGTCTTCGACTATAAAAGTGTGGTTTCCGACAACAGAAGTCGAATAATCAATAAGCACATAACTCTGTCTTAAGATTATCGTTAAAAAAAAATTTCTTACGTTTCATGGATTTAACTGCTTGTTACTTTTTTTCTTAGTTGTTGATATGATTTTTTACGACTTCAGAGCCGGCTCTTCTTTCACTGTAAATTCTTGAATAAGTTTCCACATCTTATTCATTTAATTAAATACATTTCTTTGCAAAACCTATAAAAATACATTTTATTAGTATTTTTTTTTTTGGTTACGGAGCTCTGTTCTGTAGATTTTGAACACAGACAGAATTTAGGTTTTAGTCTGCTTCAAATGACACCTTAATTATCCTAAAAGACCTGTTTTGTTAAAAGTATCGAAAATATCCATTATTTTGTCAGCAAAATATCGATATCGAAATGCTACTTTTTCAATATCGAAAAATATCGATATAGATGTTTTTCAAAAATCGAACATTCCTAGTAAATAACAGTTATCGGAAGACTTTTATTAAAAAAAGTGTAATAAACGCTTTTAAAAAACTAATTATTTTAAGCGTCATAAAATAAAACCCTAAAATAACAGATAAATGTGGAGTTTTATTATATAAGTTATAACTGTTACGGTCCCTGATTTTTTATACTTGAGTAAGTATACAATATTTCTTCAAATCTAAACTTAAGTTGAACAGTGTTAATGCTTTAATACTAAGTATATGTATTTGAGCGCCTTTAAGCAAGTGTTAGATTTAGATTTGATTTCGTTTTGCTTTCTAGTGTGACCAAGCTCTTTGAGGAAAATCTTGGTGTTTGTTGCGAACATTCTAAAACTACTTGATCTGCCAGCAAACTATTATTTAAGAGGCTTTGAAAATAATTTTCGAATCAAATGAGTCGTAAAGATCAGCATTTGAGATGAGTAAGCCAATAAATTTTAATTTTGTTGATTAACTAATTTTTTGCAGAATGAATCAGAAAATTCAGCGATAGCTTAGCGCCGCTTTTTTTTGTATTAGTATTTTTATTTTATGAAGTACCAAAAACTATTTTGATAAATACCAATGGACAAATATTTACACATAGCTTACACAGCATTCGGTGTGTGTGTGTGTGTATTTTAGAAAATTGAGCCCAGCTGTCGGTTTTGTTTTGTAAATAAACTAAATCATAAAACTAACCACACACGCAAAACTGTGTTTAAATTAAATCGTTTGTAATGATTTTTGTGTGGGTGTGTGTGAGTTCAAATTAGCTGTGAGGCATTTAATTAAATATAAAATGATTTTAGTAATTGTGAAAATGTAACTAAATGAATTTTAATTTATTTGTATTGGAAAAGATTCGAAATTTTGATTAAAAATTTAAATTTTCATTAGGGCACCAAATTAAGTTGTAATACTGGGGGCCGACTTTTTATATTTCAATAGCAAATAACAGAGTAAATCGTAAGTTTAACTGACACATCGAGAAGAGGATTCAATTTTATTTGGATTTTAAAATATGGCTTCAAATAAATGATACTCGTTTTTGCCTTAATTATTTTAGCCTCCTGAACCCTAAGCAATATCAAAAAAATTGTTTTAAGATTGTGTAGATTATGAAATGTAATATTATTCTTTATTTTTTGAACTAGTATAAAATTTGTTTGATAAGATTCACAGCTCATTAAACGCAATGTTATCAATTTGATATGAGAATTAGACTGTTAATTGCAGAGCTCACCCTAGAACACGCTAACAGACCCATTCAGGTATGCAAACCGCTCGAGAATTGAATCTGGTTCGGTTCAATGGTATATAATTGAAATCTACGTTTTTATAAAGCAATTTTTTGTTTTTAAACTCTCTATAACACTCATTCTCTTTTTTTTTCTCAAGCTTATGGTTTTTTTTTTATTTAAAGAAAAAGAACACTAATACCAAAAACATACAACAAATATAAATAAAACATAAAAATAATGCCACATTGTCGCAATCGGTGAAAAATTCATAAATATGTCGTCTCCTCGGAGGAAGTTCTTCTTGCTCTGGATCTAATGTTGAATTGAAATCTGTTGAACTTTCATCTATATCCACCTCAAATGGATCCATATCGTTGATCAGAACTTTCTTATCCTCACTTAAAAAAAAAAAAAATAAATTCTTTTAAAGCACAATTTGATGATTGAATGTAACTCGATTTTAATTTACCGCATTATAAATTTGAAGTTTTTTTATTTTGTTTTTCCTTGGAAATAACGTTCTGGTCTTGGCTGCTTAAAGGCTTTCGGCAAACTAAAGCTGGGGGATAAACTGTTTGCCAAGTGTCAACATAATTTTTGCTTCTTTCTGTAATGCAATTCAATGCTTTGCATAAACAATTCCAGAAACACACAAACCCTTTTCACATACAATTACACTGGTTAACCAAATTGAAGATAAAGATATGGTAGATTTATAGGAAAAGTTACAAAATTTAACTATTCAAAAACACAGTAATAAATTAGTATGAAAAAAAAATCATTCAAAATATTAATTATATTTTTATGTAAGTAAATATACAAAAAAAAATTTCAAATCTTAAATCAAGTTGCCCAGTGTCAAGTAAGTATATGAATTTCTGCGCCTAAGAGCAATTGTTACACAGAAAATAAGTAAGAGCGCAGCAGTATATGGATCGATGAGTTCATTTAGACAGACAGACATGGCTATATAGTCTCGGCTGTTGACGCTGATCAAGAATATGTATATGGGTCATTCCATGTGAACTCAGCCACCGAAATTTTTTTTTCTGTTTTAACAAAAACTCCTAGTATAACCTTATTTTTTAAGATCGCGATAAACGAAAAAAAAATTAAACTTTAAAAAATTATTGCATCAAAAACGGTGCATGCGATTTAAACGAACCAAATTGTGAATTTACTAATTTCTTGTCTTCTATCCGAGAAAAATAAGAGGTTCAAAAAAATTTTGAAGGAGGGTTTTAGCAATCATTAATGGTTTTCTGTCCTAGGAGGGCCAACCGATATTCGCATGAAAAAATTTTTCGGTTAAGGATACCATACTAGAAAAATCGTACAATTTGATTGTACCAACAAAACGAGCGAAAAATATTTTCTCAAAATAATTTTTTAAGTAAATATAATATATTGCCATTCTAAGATAATTTCAACCACGGCGGATAATTCAAATGTTGCTTTTTAAATTTTTTAGATAATTTAAATTTGGAGTCCAAAAATATTTGAAAAAAATTAAAGGGGCACACCTTCTGTGAAATTTAAAAAACAATCGATTTTTTATTTTTCGATAGACTACACCTTTTAAAAATAACATATTAAAATATCAAAATAATATCTCAAATAGTTTTTGAGTTATAGCCACTTAAATAGAAGCCGCTCGGTAGCTAGAGAGTTTCATTCAGGGGTTCGGGGTTCGAACCCTTACCCTACGCTAGGGGTTCGGTTCCACAACCGGTTCCCTTCAAATTGAGAACCCAGGTTTCGGTTCGGGTTCGGGTTCCAGATTGCATTTTATATATTTATGTACATAATTTATCATTTAATAGAATTCGAAGACGAAATGCCTATTAAACTGCTGCCTGATACCCTAAAAATGCCTTGGAAGTCAAGCACATAAATGATCTGTCTAGATTGACTAAACTATCAGACATTCTATATATGAGCGATACTGGCAAATTGCACTCACAGCAAAAGTCATTTTTCTTTCACAGTAGTTGGATTCGCAAAACTGAAGTTATTTTTGTGGCCATGAAACCTGCAAAAATCACGACCACTTTTGGCTAATAAATAAGAGATGACCTTTATCGGTGTACCCGTGATTTAGTAACTGTGATAGGCCATATTGGCGAAACTGTGATTAAGTAACAGTGATTGGCAGTCCTCAAATCACACTGTTGCTTTTTATATGCAGTCACTGTGTGATTTGATGTTTGCCCGTGACAGTGACTTAATCACAGATTCGCCGGAATGTCTCATCCCTAACTTATAGTGTGGCCAAACACGTTCATACACAATTTTCAAGAATTCTAGTCAGAACTATTTTTTCCAAGAATGAGACCGCCACAGCACAGCTTTGACTGGCATATTGTTAGAGTGAAATGCTAAAAGTATTTTAGTTGTGACTGTGTTAAAAAAAATTAAGAAACCTAAATGTCGTGCAACTTTCCCTTGAATTCACCGTGCCGTTGCATCTCCATACGAACAAAATAATACCCAGAAATACGGTTTCAGATGCAAATTGAATTCCCCTGCTTGAGGTAATTAATTTTGTCTAGTCTTTTGTTGCGAACGGGAAAAGTGTCGCCGTCCATACATGAATGAATACATTTTGTTCATTATGAAATATTTTTGAACATCAAAGCAACAATAAATTTTGTGTTTTTTTTAAAACCGAACCCCATCAAAAAAAAAACAGGGTTAGGTTCGGGTTCGGGTTCTCTGATTATTTCCAATGGGGTTCGGTTCCGAACCGGTTTGCAGCCTGGTTTCATTAGCGTTTTTAAACGCGTTTTTTTTTCGAAACATCATTTTCCAGATTTGATGGAGGCCAAATTTTCGGTGAAATTCGATTTTTTTTTTAAATTCCGTCATTTGTAAATTTTTGTTTTTAAATTTTTCAAAATTTCTCATATATTCTAAAACAGTATAAAATACATTTAAAATTTTGAAAAAATTAATAAAGTAGTTTTTTTTATAAAAATTCCCAATAATCCTCTTTTTAAGGCCGTTACACAAGGTGTATTCCTTAATAGAAGAAAAATATTTCTCCTCGCGCATTAGTTGTTGTCCCTTCGTGCGATTTTTTTTTTAAATATGTATACGAATAGCCTTAAACAGAAAAAAATTATTTCATAAAAATATCGGTTTGCCTTGAAAAAACAAAAACCCATTAAATTTCGCTAAAATACTGAATATTAGACGAAAAAAATTTTATCATTCATGGGGACGATCTGAATGAAATTCGCTTGTTAGCTATATAGACCGAATAAATGTTTTTATATTTCGGAAATTTTACTCCAAAAGTTGGAAAGTGGAGGTCATGGGTGGCCCTACCTTATTCCGAGTCATATGCTAGCAAGCTGATATGAGTTTAGTTTTTTACGAAGTTAAAATTTTTTTGTAAGTTTCAAAAATATGATATTTAATTCTCATGAAATCTAAACAAATAGATTTAAATATCCTCTCATTTAATACATTCACAGTTTTCAAAGTATAGCCATTAAAAGTTCCAAAAAATTACAAAATTAATTACATAATTTTTATTACCAAAATGACATTAAATTAGGAAATATTTAATTAGAAATCAAGTTCTTGTTAGAGAACAAAGGGGCAGACATTAAAAAATGATTTTATTGTGATTTAACATAATATTTGGAAATTTTAAAAATTGGTTGTAAAAAATTTTATCAAAAAACAGGGTGCAATTATTTTAGTTTTTGGATCATAACTTTTGAAAGCGCAATGATATCAAAAATCTGTAAGTGTAGTAAATTAGAGGACACTTAAATCTATTTATTCAGATTTCACAAGAATCAGATATAATTTTTTTACAATTTTGAAAAAAATTATATCATGATGAAAAACTTAACTTATCTCAAAAAACTAATGATGCAGTTTGATTCCCAGGGACCAAAATAGCTTCCCAATCATAAAAGTTGGTCATGTCTTTTTTTAATTAAAGATCAAGCTTGGATATATGCTATCAAACAACCGCACTGGCCTAAAGTGAATGATTTATGTCGAAAAATTGCTATGAATCTTGAAAAAGTATCGCGAATATTGACATTCCGCAGGCTACGTATATTTGATTTGGGATTTGGGTAATGCGTTATGTTTTTACTAGAGTTGGGTTGTTCCGGAGTGAGTAAACAAAAAGGAGTTGTTCACTAAACTTAATAAGTAGACATTTTTCTCTTCAATTGTTCTTTTTTGATTCGGGGGAATGGATTATATAAGCGAAAGTTTATTTCCCGAGGGATTAGCTTCAAACTCATTTTCAGCACAGTCGAAGTTAGCTGACCTGATTTAGTCATATAAACTTTAAAACAAAAATCGATTCGAAACAGTTCGAAATGTCTTATCAGTTATGTTGAAAGAAAACTTCAAAAGCAGAGACCAAGGTTCTGACACATTTATATATATATACTTTTTTAAAGATTAGATAGATCATTTATTGATTATCAGAATGTTATCACAAGTTAAAATATTAGTAGTCCTTCAGTTTAGCTGGGTAAAACACAAAAAACACGTTCGACAATTATTTTTTTTTTATTATAAAAACTTAAATTAATCCCAAAGGCTTTAATTAGCAATTTTAAGTGGGTTTGTTTTTTTGTATAGATAAATTTCAATGAGTTTACACAATACTTAGAATCCGAGCATTTAGACACACAAATTAGTCACAGTTGTTTTCACCGCACTTTGATGCTCTGCACCTCCAGCCAAATCATTATAATGGCAATTGCCACATAGACAACAATTATGATGCCAATAAACATGGGACCGGCGGTGGTGACTTGTACGATTAACAATATGGTGCCCAGTAGAAAAACGCTGACCAGAAATAATACCATCCAGATGGTTGAACAATTGCGATACCAGGCATTCTTTTTATCCGGCGGTGGTATATACAGATTTGGTTTGAGCAGGCTATATTCCTTTTTGTATTGTGTCTCAAAGCCGCTGGTGAAATCAACCTCATCGTGGGCCAAACCCGACGAGGTGGCCGCCTTCTTTTCGTCCGTGTCCATTTCGAAACGCGTGCGTTGTTCAACTAAAGAGGTTGAGGCTCTGATACATTTTTATTTTTTTTTATTTTTTATTACCAATCAGCAGCAGCAGCAGCAACGGCGACAAGTCTGCGTCATTATCACATACTGGCAAAAGGTGTTAATTGAAGGCAACAACAAAATAAACAGAGCTGCACAGTCTTCGGTTTTTTTTTTTTTTGATACCCTGTAACCTTTATAAATGGGCTAAAAGGGTGGCATCAAGTTGGGCAAGCGAGAAGAAATCATGGTCCAGCTTTATATATTTTTGATTTATTTATATTTCTATATATTTATTCTGAAATTTTCAATAAGATCGGACAAAAAACACGGAAGCTATTTAGCTTGATTTATTCAGCAGGTTGAAAAAAATTTAAAAAAATCATAAATTAGGGTAACTAAAATTCATAAAAAAAATGTTTATATATTCTAAAATTTCCAATAAGATCGGACAAAAAACACGGAAGCTATTTAGCTTGATTTAATCAGCAGGTTGAAAAAATTAAAAAATCAAAAATTAGGGTAACTAAATTTCATAAAAAAAATGTTTATATATTCTAAAATTCCCAATAAGATCGGACAAAAAACACGGAAGCTATTTAGCTTGATTTAATCAGCAGAAAAAAAATTAAAAAAATATAAATTAGGGTAACTAAAATTTCAAAAAAATTTTTATATATTTAAAACTAAAATTCCCAATAAGATCGGACAAAAACACGGAAGCTATTTAGCTTGATTTATTCAGCAGGTTGAAAAAATTTAAAAAAAATAAATTAGGGTAACTAAATTTCATAAAAAAATGTTTATATATTCTAAAATTCCCAATAAAATCGGACAAAAAACACGGAAGCTATTTAGCTTGATTTAATCAGCAGATTTGAAAAAATTTTTAATTTTATTATTTGAAATTATAAATTTCAAAAAAATTTTATATATTCTAAAATTCCCAATAAGATCGGACAAAAAACACGGAAGCTATTTAGCTTGATTTAATCAGCAGGTTGGAAAAATTTAAAAAAATTATAAATTAGGGTAACTAAATTTCATAAAAAAAATGTTTATATATTCTAAAATTCCCAATAAGATCGGACAAAAAACACGGAAGCTATTTAGCTTGATTAAATCAGCAGATTGAAAATTTTAAAAAATTTTTAATTACGGTAACTAAAATTTCATAAAAAATTTTATATATTCTAAAATTTCCAATAAAGTCGGACAAAAAACACGGAAGCTATTTAGCTTGATTTATTCAGCAGGTTGAAAAAATTAAAAAAATATAAAATTAGGGTAACTAAATTTCATAAAAAAATGTTTATATATTCTAAAATTCCCAATAAGATCGGACAAAAAACACGGAAGCTATTTAGCTTGATTTATTCAGCAGGTTGAAAAAATTAAAAAAATAAAAATTAGGGTAACTAAATTTCATAAAAAAATGTTTATATATTCTAAAATTCCTAATAAGATCGGACTAAAAACACGGAAGCTTTTTAGCTTGATTTAATCAGCAGGTTGAAAAAATTAAAAAATTAAAATTAAGGGTAACTAATCTTTATAAGAAAAATGTTTATATATTCTAAAATTCCCAATAAGATCGGACAAAAAACACGGAAGCTATTTAGCTTGATTTAATCAGCAGGTTGAAAAAATTTAAAAAATTATAAATTAGGGTAACTAAAATTTTAAAAAAAATGCTTATATATTCTAAAAATTCCCAATAAGACGACAAAAAACACGGAAGCTATTTAGCTTGATTTAATCAGATTGAAAAATTAAAAAATTAATAATAAAAAAATTCATAAAAAAATGTTTATATATTCTAAAATTCCCAAAAAGATCGGACAAAAAACACGGAAGCTATTTATGTCTATTCGATGTTGAACAATATTCAGAAATTAGTAATTAATTATAGGGTAACTAAAACTTTACTAAAAATAAAGCAAAATACGGAGGAGTCTTAAATTTAATTGAAAGAATAACACAAAATAGTTTTTACTATTACTTTTTTTTTTTAATAAATTTGAATACTGGGTACTTTATAGTCGTGCTGCTTATCGCCCTCACTTCTTCTTTGTTGTTCCTACTGACTCAGATAAGATATAGATAGCAAATTAGCAGAGAGTGGGAGAGCGTAAATAAACTGCAACCTTATCAATTATGACTTCTATATATTCTCTCAAAAAATTGTTGGTGTTAATTTTCACTCAGACCATTTGATGTGTTCATATTTTGTAGTTTTTTTTTTTTACAGTTTTGTTGACTTTTCTTTTGCTTTGTATGGCTGGGTGTTTGTTTGTTCGCCATGAATGAAACGCGTTTCGTTTTTCCTACCCCACACAGTCAACGTAAACATCAACAGAAGAAATGCTGATTTGTTGACATATTTTGTAGATGAATGTGGGAATTTTCCAAGCAGAGACTAAAAAGAATTTTGATTTATGTTCAAATTGGTTGAATATACCCATAAAGTGTCCATAAAAGCAATAACCGTGGGTCGCTTGCAGTTGCTCATCCAAATCCGACCATTAAAAATATTAAATATATTTGTATTCTAATGCCAAGTGCAATATCAATTTATTTATTTACTGTTTATTTAGCATTTAACAAAAAAAAACATACTTTTTTTTACAAAGCCATTCACACAATGTCAGAAAATTTAGTTTATTTAAATTTTGTTTCCCAAATAACAAAAATAAAATTTTTAAAATTTTTGCACGCCTTGAAGCTTTTTAGTATTAGGTTCACGGAACGGGTTCTTAATATTTTTGAACATAACATAATTGTTTGGTTAATTTAAGTCATTAACATTTTTAATATAATTTTCAGTGCCTAGCACGCTATTACTCCCTACAGTTGGCAATTTGAACACTAGCTTAAATTATCTCTTAGTCAACCCCTTTGTAATAATAAATTCAAATTATGAGTTGGATCTTAGACTGGCTTTACCTGGATATCATTCAAAAATCCATATCTAAATTATTTCCCATTCAAGCTGACTCTTTAGCTACTTAAAACAAATTTGAGAGGGATCAATAAGCCTTCGACTGATAACAAATGTCTTTAAAGTCGCGTTTATTCAAATTTGTCAACTCATTAGATAAAAATATACTTCCTAATTTAGTCCGAGAATCATAATAAACAAATTTTAAATTTAAAAAAAAAAGGTTTTTTTTTCAAGAGATGAGCCCATATATTTCACCCCAACTTCCTTACTTCATGATTGGTTTTTTAAAGCTATAGCCCTATGCGGACCTGTGCAGTAAGTTATCATAAGTAATTAAAATAAAGTTATACAAAAAATAAAGACGAAAATATAACTCATGTTGTTTTTCAAGTACTCGTTCAGCTGTGTTTTGTTTAAAAAAGATGGTCAAGTCTTGCTGACCCACAAAAATTTCAAATAAAATTGCTTCCGTATAGTTATGAAAATTGTTTTGATATGCTACACACCAAGCAAATGCAATGCATTTATATTCCAAATTTTTGTATTTTTCCTATTTTAAGTAAGTTATTCGTACCCTTGATAAAACGACTGTATAAAAACATTGACATAAACAATGTTGGATTTACCTTCTCGTCTTAACTTTAATTTGAGCTGTTTCAGCAGTAGAACTTGATCTCCCTTATAAATGATATATTTCTTGGTAATTTACGTAGCCTTCTTTTTCTCATGTGTTTAATATGTTATTTACATGTAAAAGTATGCTTACTAATAAGAGTAGTTTTATTAAGATGATCACTGATCAAGAGTCTCTGCTGAACGCGCCCATTGTTGGCCATAATATTTCTTCAGCTGTTCAAAGTAAAATAAGGCTTACATAGATTAACATAGGTTCCATTAATGTGCTGTTAAGCGCAACATTACTTGTCAGCTCCGTATAGGTAAAATGTAAAGGATGGAGAAATCATTACTTCTGCTTCTTTTTTGCACAAGTTTTGTATACAACTTCTCGTTACTTTGCAAGTCTGTATAGGGCTTATATATTGATAGCCTAGTGAGCCTAGTCTCACTCAATATACAGCTAAAGCTAGTAGTTTGGGAATCATTCAATTTTGCAATTAGAAATAAACAATTGATTTATATTTTTCAAGAATATTTGACTCAAAAAAACATATAAAAATTTTAACAAAAAAAATGTTAGCTCTGTTTATTGTCGTGATCATAAAAATAGATTAGTATTAAAATTAGCTAACGTTCGTTAAAATTTGTGCTAAGACGGCCAAGTTATAGACATTTGAACTGTTGTTTGTAGGGAGAGGGCTCTGTGGGCTCAGCCTCTACCTAACTTCAAATTTTGTAGGCTTGCTAAGTTTTTTTCTCCATATAACCTGCAAGGTTGTAGACACAAATAGGCTACCAAATGTTTTTTTGTACTCCAATCCAATTTTATAAATTTTTAGATTTTACTGTCAAAAACAACTTCAGACCCCTAGAAATTAAAAAATCTAGCTAGGTTTTTTGGCCTATTTTTGGGGGAAATTTAAATTATTTTTCCTGTAAGAGCTTAAATGGACTGCAGATGAGATTGCCTAAGCGTTCTTTAAGCTAAAGCTCCAAAGAGAACTGCAAGAATTTTTATAGAATGCGACTTCGTTCGTAAATTATTTGGTAATATCGGAGTGGAAAGAATTTTTATCGTGAGTGATCATTTGTGACGCTTCGGTACATCGTGCATAAATCGTGCGTGACACGAAACGTTTAAAAAATTGAGTATGTGAATCCTGCGTCAATAGATTTTTATTTTGTTAATCGCGCTTTATATGATAGAAAAATAGCGTACGCTCATTGCAAGTTTATTTTCTACCCAATGCAAAATATTTTGTAATTGGAATAAAAACGCATTGCCATTATTAGTTAAGTTCACCCAAAAAAACGGATTAATCAGATCTCTGGGAGTCGTTTCTCAAGATAAAATGAGTTATCAAACTTAAAATATAAATCAAAAATTATTTCTCAATTATAATGGCAAATTAGTGCATGCGAAACGATTCCGGTCGCCCTAATTAAGGCACAAAAATATAATAATTTTTTACTTACGATTTTTTATTTTAACTATTTAAGTTTTAAGAACTTGACTGATGTTATTAAACTATTAAATTAAGAACTACGAGTTTAATAATTTAATAATAAAATTTTTTTATTCCAAAGAGATATTAGGATTTAATATATTTCTATTCTAATTTTTAGAATAAAAGTTCTTGATTCAGGAAAATTTTTGGATTGATATTAGAATTTTCCAATCAATAGCTGAACCATAGTCGATCTTTAAATAGTTAGTTATATTTTGAATAGTTATTTTTAGAATTTTCTTATAATTTTTTTATTTTTATTAAATCTTTAAAATTATTTTATAAGAAAACTATGCCGCAGTTGTTCTGTAAACAATCAAGTATTTAGTTAGTTGTATAAATATTTTATAATTAGCTTATTTATTTTTATTTAAATTAGTCATCCTAACACTACAAGTCTCAAGGACTTATACATTATCGTGCTAGTCAGTTAATCTGGTATAAAACAATGCACTCGAAATAAGAATTTCCTTCACAGAACCTAACATAATTTTGGCACATTTCATAGTTTTTTGGCTGTAAATCAGAAATATCCACACCTTAATTCAAATATTTTTTTTTTTAAAATGTCAAAATGTTGACCAAAAGTCAAGGTTGGCACTCATTGAGTTTAATTTCTATGTAAGTTTAAGTATAAGGCCAAATAACACAATTTATTTAATTTTTTTTTTTGCATATGTTCCAATCAAATAAATAATAAAACATGCAAATTCTTTACTTCATAAATTATTTTTATTAAATCATCGTATACTTTCTCACTTCATAAATCTCCCCAGAGGACCCGAATGACGCACAATTTAGTTTTATTTATTAAGAATTTTGCAAATGTCTTGACAGCTCCGGAAGCACACTCACAGCGACCCCCCCTAGGTCGACATTGCATTTTGCTGGCGTCGCCTTACAAAACTATTCTTGGTTAAGTCGCCCACACTGAGTGGCCTAATGAAAAGCGTTCAAGTGAGATTTGCTTAAACAAATTCTAAGACATATTTCCCCAGACAGAAAACAGAAGTAACAGAAGGAGCAGCTGCAGCAGCAGCAGCTGTCTTGGTTTTCGGTGTCCTATGCAAATGCGCTGCAACGAAAATTTAGTTACATTTCGCCCCGACGCTGTGGCAATCGAGTTTCATCTTCCCTTTTCATTGCATTGAAATGCAATTTTACAAAAATTCCGAATATAAAATATTAAGCCTTATGTAATATTCATTGTTGTGACTAGTCCTTAAATATTTGATAAAAACAAAATAAACATGGCAGGCGAGATCTTTTGTTTTAAATGCCTTTTATATGCCATATTTTTGCCTGTGGTCAATTGAGCAATAAATCAATGAGAAATAATTCATGGCCATATTGCTTTATATATATATATATACAAACATACAAACATAAAAATGTACATATTTATTTGTGTGCTTGTGTATTTGCTCCAAGCTCTTTGAAGCATTAAAATAACAACTCATATTTTCCAGTGAAATATTTTTGTATGGCCAACATAAAAAAAATTGGGCATTACACAAAGCTTTGACTTAGCACGCTTTTAATTAGAAAGCATATTTTTTTTTTTTTTTGTTTTGTTTTGCTCTACTTTGGCCTTCGGCAAAAGCGAGCATAAGTACACTCAGAGAAGCTGGTTAACTTTACTAGTTTAAAAAAGGGTTAGAAATTTGGAAAATTGCAGAGATAATACACGAAACTAATTTCTTTGCCGACCCCTGCTATAAAGACTATTTAGGACATTTTTCGTAATATTCAATATTAATTGTATATAAGCATTTTCAAGTCCAACTGACTAAGACGGGATTAACACCATGACGCAAACTTCATGAAGTTTTCTTAGTAGGCGAGAGATTTGAATATATTTATTTAGTATTCGTTTAAATGGTCTGAAAGATTTCCTCTGAATTTCACGCCTACTAAGAAAACATCATGAAGTTTGCTTCATCATGTCTAAGTCAAATTGCTAAAAAAAAAAAGTGCTGCAGTTTTATACAATCTTCTTCATCTTAAAACCGATTTTTGGAAAAATAAACGGATGCTTAACTCAGAAAAAAATACAATCAAAATCGGACACCGAAAAAAAATCCGAGATATTAAAATGAAAATATATCCTAAACGATGTCAGAAGTGGGTTAATCCCTGATTTTCTAAAATCAAGTTCGAATGAATTAACCTGAGTAGGAATTTATCAATAGCAAAATTCTTGGACATGATTATTAAGTAGGATCCGAACTTGAAATGTGTCTTTGCGGAGTGACAAGTACCAAGTCTTTCGTAGTGAAAACTTCAATCCGAAAATCGAGATCAAGCTCATAAACTCGAATTAGCACTCAATTTTGGGGGCAAAAACGCGAATTTAGCCCACGGCGGATCCCATTAAAAAGTGTATAACGCCCGTGGGCATTATAGCCAATAGAAAGTGCGATTACGCCCGGCGGGCTTATTACTTACCATTTTAAAAGAACATAAAGAAATGGAAAAAATATTTCTCGAATTCTATAGGTTTAAAGCGATTTAAAGACTTAAATGTAAGGACAATTATTGGTTGATACCAAAAAAAAGTACAACATCGAAATCGATATTATATATTTTTTTTTTGATTTATCAAAAGGAAAAAGGTAAAAAGCACTATACTAAAAAAAAGAAAAATTACTAGAACGGAGTAATGAAAGAAGTTGATATGTCTTTAGTTATTTGTCCCATATGACAACAGAAGTTTTATCAATTCTTAAAAAAATTCTGCCAATACCGTTGAGCGAGAAAAAAGTAAGATGCTATACGGGGGGTGGATATAAAGTGAGCAAAAAAAGATATTGGAGAAGGAGTTTAAAAAAACGGCGCGATTTTTTAAACTCTAAATACGCACTACCATTAATTCAAACCCTCATTAATTCAAGTATATCAAAGTAACGGGATCTGATAATAAGATAAGTGCGCGGGAGAACAGTTGCTAAATAAACAGTTTCATTGACGACTCACTTTGTATTTTGTTTGATTTTGATTAATAATAGGCAAATTTAAGAGATTTTAGAAAGAACGCGTTATCGCACTTTTAAAGTGCAATTGCGCCCGCGGGCTGCACACTCATCAGTGGCGTAATCGCACTTTCTATTTCATAATGCACGGGCGTTAAGCGGAGATGCGATTACGCCCACGATCTATCGCACTGGGCGTTAAATTTTTTTGCCTAATAACGGCAAGGGAGTATTTTTTCCCTTAAATTTGTATTTTCTGTATTGATAAAAATTAAATACCTTTAGCTAGCGAATTTCCTAACTAACAGTGGTGCAGTATATCGCCAGTGTATTCTAGAAACCCCGTACATTCTGTCCCTAAAGATTTGATTTACTACAAGTTATTGGTAAAATGCTTAGGCAACGGCAATACATTGCTAAAGGCATAGGTTCTTAACTGAGTGTTTTTTGGGGGTTAAAATTCCGGATGGATGAATTTAAATATGTCCCACTGGAAGAGTCTTTTCTTGATGAGTCTTTTCGAGTCCTCTTGATGATTAAAAAGAGATGAAAAATTAATTCAAAAAACTACTCATTTATATGTTCAAAAGTGATTTAACTAACAAAATCAAGGTCATCCCGAATTGGTCATTCATGGGATTAAAGTGTGATTGACTCGATATGACTCGAAACGAATAGAAATTTGATGAATAAAATGAGTCGAAACTCGAGATTAAAACCGAAACAAATAATACGATTACGGTTAAGCCCGATCGCTTTACGGTTCTGGTTACGGTATGGGTTACGGTACGGGTTACGGTACGGGTTACGGTACGGGTTACGGTACGGGTTACGGTACGGGTTACGGTACGGGTTACGGTACGGGTTACGGTACGGGTTACGGTACGGGTTACGGTACGGGTTACGGTACGGGTTACGGTACGGGTTACGGTACGGGTTACGGTACGGGTTACGGTACGGGTTACGGTACGGGTTACGGTACGGGTTACGGTACGGGTTACGGTACGGGTTACGGTACGGGTTACGGTACGGGTTACGGTACGGGTTACGGTACAGGTTACGGTACAACGAAACTCGCCCAAATGGAACACGAATGTGGAATGTGGCCATCAAATAATCTTATTTTCATCGTAACTAATCTACATTTTAACAAAAAGAATAAAACAGAAATGAACACCTTTTTTTACGGTTATGGTTAATTTAACCGCTTAATCTAATAATGGTTAGGGATTACGGTTATTGGAAAAAACCTTTTTTCGGTTTCGGTTACAAATTTAAAATGCTTAATTACGGTTAACGGTTACGGTTTTGTCTCTGTTCGAAACTGATCGGAAAAGCGAGTTTAAAAAATATGACTATTTAAATCAGATAGAGGACTCAAAAAATACTCGAATGGGATTAGAAACTTCATAAAATGCTGGCTGTGCTGTATTGTGTGTTCAATGTACATGTGTAGGAACTTAACTGTTGCGAGCTGGAGCGAGCGGACACAAATAATATTAAATTATATCCGGCTCGAAGGACCAATGTGTGTGAGGGGGTGACATTCCTGATGATTCTCTTGTAAATGTGGATGAATTTTACTTGTTTGTTTTTTAGAGTTCTAAAATCAGTTCGAGATTGAATTCAGAATTTTTAGAAACTCCAAAAAGTTGTATTTTTTGTACAAAGATCAAGAATTTTTTAAATTAATCATTTATTTGACACCATTTATTAATTTTTATTCATTTCTTATTTAATTTTATTAATTTTATTAATTCTATTTATTTTATTAATTTTATTCATTTTATTAATTTAATTCATTTTATTCATTTTATTAATTTTATTCATTTTATTCATTTTATTCATTTTATTCATTTTATTCATTTTATTCATTTTATTCATTTTATTCATTTTATTCATTTTATTCATTTTATTCATTTTATTCATTTATTCATTTTATTCATTTATTCATTTTATTATTTTATTAATTTTATTCATTTTATTCATTTTATTCATTTTATTCATTTTATTCATTTTATTCATTTTATTATTTTATTCATTTTTATTCATTTTATTCATTTTATTTTTTTATTCATTTTATTCATTTTATTCATTTTATTTGTTTTATTCATTTTTATTTAATTCATTTTTATTCATTTTATTCATTTAAATAATTTTATTCATATTATTGACTCAACAATACTGATTTTTTTTCTAAGTGTATTAATATACCAACTGAGAATGTCTACTTAATACCCATTTCTAGCAGAAAACCTTGAAATTAACATAGAAATGACCAATTTCGTCGCTGCATACCCTTTAAATACTGGATATCAACAAACAAAAAAACAACCAAGCTCCTTTTGCGTGGCAAGAAAAAAATATCCTTCGTCCGTTGCTTGTCGACAACCGGAAATGGCATTAATGCTTAAGCTGAGAGCGCTTCGTTCACCATTATAATTAAATGCTCTGGCAACGTCGCGACGTTGAGTCTGAGTCTGGAGTCTAGAGTACACCAAATAGTGCACACTGTAAATAATTAGCATGCCTCGCAATCCTGTCAGTAATTAAGGTAAGTCAGCTGTTGTCCCCTCGTCTCGAAAAATAAAAATAAAAGAAGCGGGCGAAAAAGTGTCACCAGCGGAAATTAAAGTTTAATGGCCCAACACGTATAGTAGCCAAAAAATGTTTACAACATTTCTAGCTTTTAACTGCAACTGCAACGGGGGGTTAGAGAGGTACGAGCAAACAATTGCGAAAACATGCAGTACAAATTTGGTGTGTGTTTTTTTTGGCAGGTAAAGAGTTGTAATCCCTTGTACCTGGTGGCGTGCGAAAAGCAATTAAGAAGTATATTGAAAAATTAGCTAAGAGTCTTAATAATTTAGTGGAGCAAAATTGTTTGTAAAGTGAAATCAAATAGAAACATTTATAGAAGATGTTTTAGTTGATGCAATTAAAGTGGAAGGTTATTTTTTAATAAAATGCTGGACTAAAATTTAGTTTTTGTTTTGAATTCCCTAAGTTGACGTCGAAATCAATCCAGGTAGAAAATTATGCTGAAGTGTTAAAGATATCCTAATTCATCTATTTTTTTTTTGACACTAAATTGTATGCCCTTAAAGGGTTTATGAGAAGTTGTCTTATCATATTTAAAGTAAATGAATCAGAAAAGCGTCAACTGGGCCTCCAATCGACTATTTGGTATATGAAGTTTTGTTCATGAAGTAAACAAACTGAATGACTCAATCCCAAAAACATTTCGCTATTTTGTGGAATAAATGTGCCTCACTAAAATGAAGCATCACCTACAAAAGAACACATATCTTCCTCCCCAACAAGCCACACAAGTGGGAAATAAAACTTATCGTGTTATGTGATTATAATGCTTATCACTTCGAAATTTACTTTGGCGCAGGTAATAATGTTAAACTACCAGCCGAACCTGATCTTGGCAGCACTGCGAACTTAATTGCACATTTTTGGGGTACTTAGAAGTACCACGCAGGTGTGTTTATTGGTGTTGTAAAAGGGCAGCTTTTGAAGCAGAGAGATAGCAAACTTTTCATATGGCTTTTTGGTTCGCCGTATTTAAATAAATTGTCTGTTTTTCTTCAGATTCTCTTATTTACGAGATATGAATATGTGATAAATAATTGGCTAGTCATTTCCGTAAAAGAGATATCAGAGATGGTAAGATTTAGAGGCTCGAAGTGTATGGTATGGGTTCAATTTGACTCTGCAGCAATTCTGGAACTAACGAGTGCACATGGTTTTTGAGTTTTTTTTTTTAAGTTCTGGAGAGAAACCATAGGATCTTTTCAATTTGGTTTTATGTTTTGTGTTATTTATTAATTACATAAAAAATTTACAAAAAAAAGAAGGCTAACATCAGCTACTTCGATGTTTTAAATACCCTTGCAGTTTTTAAATTTCTATTCATTAGAACTAGTTTTTTTGACCGATATCATATTTATTTCAAATATGCTCAAATAAGTATTGCTGAACTATGTTTAATATTATTTTAAATATGAGTAATATTGCTTTTATGAGGTTTTCATCTTAAAAATAAAGTTTTGTATGTTAATTTTAAAATTTTGAATGGTTAAAAGGTTTTTGCTCATTGCTGGTTTTGGGCTCCCCAACCAGTTATAGCATTCGTGTCATTGGCTGTAGTTCGTCAGGCAGAAAAAACCAATGATGTAAAATAGTGGCACCTTCCCGAAACAGCTGTATGGTTGTCCATACAGCCTCATTCGTGTATTGTGTGTACTGTTTCTACAGTTATGCATAACTTATCTGACCCCCTAAAAACTTGCTAGATTAAATTGAAACTATATTTATTTTGAGGGGGTACTTTTAAATTAAAGTTGGAAAATGTTTATTTCAATATGAAATGGTGTTTGTATTGAATATGTAAAAAATGTATAGTACTATAAAGTATATTAAAGTTAAATATTATATTTATTTAAATTTAATATGAATATATTTCAAATTACTATGAAATATTTAAAATTAAATATTTTTTGTTAAATTTAATAATTTGGTCTTTTTATATTTAATATGAAAACTATTAAATTTGACTATTTTCATATTTAATTTCGATTTAAAGTGTAAGCACTTCAGATTAACGAATTCCATATCTAACACAAAAACAATGGCAAAAATATTTAAGTCAACGTGAAAATATTGGAATTTCACAGCATTTTTCACTGATTAGCATACTCACTGATTAGTACGCTACGATTGGAAAACAAAAAGTTTTTCTCATTAGAACTTGTTTTTGGACAGATCGTTCCTATGGGCTGCTCAATAATATAGTATCTCGATCCTTCAAACTGAGGGGAGGAGATAGCATAAGAAACAGACGGACAGACGGTTGAACAGAATTTAAATAATTTTCAAACTTTTACAGCCTTGATTTTTATATGCCAATATGGCTTACCATCCCTTCCATTCACCTTTATGACCGCCATTATGCCATCGCCACATGTATATTACACCGACATGACATTATTTTTCAGCCATGTTCAATTATGTATTAATCAAACGTATTGAGCGACACACTTGCCATGGCAATTATTAACACATTAACAGGTCGCTATTTGTCATTGATTTATTTGTACAATTCATAATTATAATATGCAGGGCAGGCATCAATGGTAGGCACGACACGTGACAATGCAAACAATATACTTGTACATACATAAAATATGCGCCAGCAATTTGTTTGCTTCACGCAAACATTAAAAGCATAAATAAAAAGAAATTGACGGGGGAAAAAGGGAAACATACACACCTATTTAATGTCAAATTAATTTTCCTGCCATTAAGTGCAGCAAACCAAATCGAAGTACGTATATAGAGCCAATGAAAGGAGTACTCGCTGGCTTAAGGTTTTAGTAGCTGGACACTTTTATTTAGTTACATGTCGATTTACATACGAAAACACTTTAAACGCTTGAATCACAAACCGAAAAAAGTGCAACGAGGTCGAAGGCCACACAAACTTTGTGGTTAAAACACTAAAGTGGCCGGTTTAAAACATAGACAAAAAAAAAAATAACCCAAAAGTTTTGGACATAGAAATAATTTTGTGCCTGCTCATCTGCATTTTGGCCACAGTTTTCGTATTCGTTTTCGTTTTCGTTCTTGGGCAGTGGCCTCTTTTTTAATATTTCAACACATTTTGCATTGCAATGCCACTGCCCCGCCCCGCCCCTGTCCCTACCCCTGGCCAAAATAGAATCTCTGTGCATAAAGAGGCCAGGACCAACGTTCTGGTGGTCGACGTGTCTCTTTGTGATAATTTATGCATGTTGTTTGCGTTTGCTTGACTTTTTGGCTTTTGTTGGTTAAATATGTAGCAAAATAAATAAAAAATGTCACTAAAAATGCTTTGACATGGTGGTTACTCCAACATTTAAGAATATTTCCAAAAAGGCTGCCATATTAAAATTAAAAGTGTTTTTTTTCGGTCAGACCCTACCATTAAAAATTGAGACACATTTTTGCAAAAAAAAAAAAACTTGTTTGAGAATTTGTATATTGTGGGAGTACTTTAGGGCGCAATAATTTTCCTAGCAAGATTTAGTTCACTAAGGCAATTTTGGATATTCATTTTAATGAATTTTCTTTATTTTATTCTGAGGCAAAATCGATTTCGCTTTTATAAAAGTCCTCTAAGGACTGTTTTCATGTTGCCTTCACTTTATGTTAAATGCAGGATTTTGGACTTTTCGCTATATCCCTCTAAGTTGATACTGCGATAGTTCACGATAGTTTTCGATAATATGATCATTTAAACGCATATTTTAAAAATTCAGGAAATTTTAAATAATTTATTCATTAACGAACTTCAAAATGGTTTCCGTCACCTTCTTGGTTTCGCTTAAGCATTAATATTGGGGTGTGGGTTCCGATAAGATATACGTACCATATCGTTTTTAAAAAACTCTGAAGCTTGCATTTAAATAATTTTAAAATTGAATTTCTTGAACCTTCAAGGGCCCAAGCGCTCCCAGCCGAAGCTTGTTACGCGCGAACCGGCCCACTGTGGTGCTCAGCCACAAACGTGTGACACAAAAAAGCGCGTAAGAAATCACTAAATTAACCTGGGCTATATACAATACATTAAGGAAGAGATTCTTCCCTAAATTACTCGGTAGAGTTTATTGTAATCAGCACAAAGACCAGGCTTATGCATGCAATGCATAGTTAGTAGTACAACGTTTAAGAGATTAGGGGATAAAGTTACGAGTCTATTTCAATGAAACACTAAGATTAACTTGACTAATGGCGCCTCGATAGCGCCCAACTATCAATAGTGCCGATAGTGCCATCGATAGTTCTCCACCTCTAGTTGATACCCCCGTCACAAGCTAAAGTTTACTTATGACAACGAAATTTCTCTTAACGGCAAGTTTAATTAGCTTTCAATGTTAAAGGCAAGATATATGAAGTACATAATAAATATAATATAAGAGTTTGGTAGGTATAACAAGTAAGAAAGTCGGTCCACCAGCCCGGGCTGTAATATACTCTGTACCTGTTTGTGCGGAAACTAATAACTTTTTAAAGTGAGGTTTTTCCAAAATCTGAGGGTGGGAATCCTACCAGCCATCGTTCATCTGGGTTGAAAAACGATGTGTGATGGGGCTAGTACCTAGTACAAACCCGTAAAATTATAAAATTTGTATATAATTTCCTATTAACAAAAACGTATCTATATTAGTCACTGCGGGAATCACGCGGCGTGATTTCTGACCGGCCAGCCTCTCCAATCGCTCCTCTTAGCAAGGTCCAATTGGGAAATTACCAGTTAGCTATTGCCTTCTGCTCTCTCTTTCTCGTAAGTTCTACCAATGGCAACGGTAGTTGTTGTTTGGCGTTGGTTTTATTTTCCCTTTATGTCTAATATCGTTCATTGATCTAAAAATGATGTATGGCGGGTCGATTAAAAATAAGTAGTAGAATATATGTCTAGAATGTTCGAACTATCTATCTTGAAAATTGTGGGAGTTATTTCGTTTTTTTAAATTTGCGGGGGAGGCCGGGGCGTGGCAAAAATCAAAAATAAACTTGATCTGCAAGTATATATATGTTCCATACATTTCAAACCTCTATCTCTGCCTGCATCTCTGAGGATCTCTTCGTTCATCAACGGACAGACGGACAGCTACATCGACTCGGCTGGGTGCTGTGTGGTCCAAGAATATATATACTTTATGGGGTCGGAGATGCTTCCCACTGGCTCGTTATACATTGCCTAACCCCAATATACGGTCCTTCGGTACCAGTGATTATAAAAGTTGGGGAAAAATGCTGTCGAGCAGTGTTACCGTTCGTATTATCAAGCATTCACACCAAGCCTCACATACATATGTTAGTTGGGAGCGCAGCTGTGGCTCCACCATGCCTAATATTAATGCTTCCTTTCCTATGACCGATCTTATTAATATTAAATAATAATTATTATAAATTAAATTAAATTAATAAATATTAAATATCCATCCATTTTGAAGATTTTAGTCTTGTGATAGCAACTCCCTTGCTTTAACAAAAATTAAGTTTTTGAAGACATTACCGATCTTTATACGTTTTGAAAACTACCATGATAACAAAAATTTTCTCACTAGAACTAGTTTTTGGACCGATCGTTCTATGGCAGCTATATGATATAGTCATCCGATCCGGGCCGATTCCCACAAATGTGCAGCCTAAATGTATTTATAGACTTTTTCAAAGTTTGGTAAAGTAAATTGATACCGTTGCAGTGTCTCAATCGAAGGACCAAAATGTTGAATGTACAATCATCAGATTTTGTAGGACTTAAAACTAAAGCTTATGATCCACACGTCTAACAAATGCTCCAATAATGACAAACAATTCCCTATTTAGGCTTATTAAATTTTAATAAAAATGTGGGCAAATTATTACGAATATGTTCAATTGCCCCCTTAGCATTGTAGGAAACTGCAACGTTTTAAAATATTTTCGTTTTATTTTGTTCAAATTTGATATCCGATTTATTTTGTTGTATAAAATACTTGCTGATTAATTGTTTTATAAAATAAAGTGGAAATAATACAGGCAGCTAATCGAAAGTAAGCGGATTGGGTTGCAAGTGGTACCAGCGTCGAATGGAAAATCATTGATTGAATAGCAGATGACAATTAGAATGTCAAAACCTTTTAAATTTTTGTCCTATTATCCAAATCAAACTTGAGAAACAACGCAATCAGCGGTGAAACAAAAATCCATCAATCAAAAAAGTCACGATTGGTTCTTGATGACCGAATGAGGAAAGAAGTGACCAATAGCTGCCTTAAATTTTGCCTTAAACAAATTGAATTTGAATTTGAAAAGCTGCCTTGTATTTGTCGTTCAAGACATTCATCGATGATATTTTGTCGTTTTTCACAATTGCTTAAAATGTACGTTACTAAACACGGAATTGTTAACAAATCTAGACCGACGAAAGTTTTTGAATAAGATGAGCTTGCATCAATTTTTAGGAATATATTATTTTTCATTCCAATATATCTTTAGGTAAATGCGGAGATAATGCCGATTTTACGCAATTTTCTAACCCTAAGACAACATTTTATTAAATGTTTTCTTAGCCAAATCTAAGTGAAACGGTGAACTCAATTTTACTTTGTGAAATTTTTGACTGCTACTCATCACAGAATTGGCAGTTAGACTTAATTGAATATTCAAATGTTATTTGTGTGCGAATGCGATTCATACGGACTCATTGGACTTTGGCATTTAAAGCCGTTTCTTTACTTCAAAAATGCTTCAATTTAAAGCCAACATTATGTGCAATATTTAACTTTTACTTAAATTGTTATTTTAGCTTTTTAATTGAATTTTTGTCATGGCATATTAATGCGTAAATATGTAAAGATATTAACGTGTGTATAAAATGCTTAATATTAATCAGTCTAATTGCAAGGTGTGGGTTGTATATTTATCAATGCGGTTTCTCTTGTCATTATTGTCAACGTAATTCAATTATAAATTGTTACTATTAAAAATTGTAAAAAAAAGTGTTAAATTATGCACAATTTGCATAAGAGATTAACTAAAAATGCAGTCTGTAATAAATTGATATATTGATTTTTAATTTAATTTAAAAAAACATGTAGTAAATAATAATCAATAAAGTATTAAATTTTAAAAAAAAATATAATAAAAATTATCCCTTTTTCAAAATTTTAAAATTAAAATATTAATTTAAAATATGTTTCCCTTTTTTAAAAGGCATGAAAAATGCCTTACACTGTTTTTTTATGTTTATCATCTATTCCGAAACTAAAAATTGAGTTTATCCAAAATTGATTTAAAAAGTTAAAAATGTGATATATTGAATTAATTAAATAGATTTTATCAAAAGAAAGCTTAAAGCTCATTTTTTTGTTGACTTTTATAAATGCCCCCTGAGATATCGCTGGATATCCTTTTCTAAAAAGCATATTTTTTAGATCAAAATCTCACCGTCAAAACAGATAGGAGCCTTTAATTGGACGCCACTGACAGATAATTAAATAGGTTTTTTAAAAATGGAACGGAATGGAAAAAAATTGAGGGGTATAGACCAAAGTAAAAGATAATTGGGGTGTTTGGTAGTTCCCGTTATCGAACCACCTTCAAACTTGTCGTGCAATTTCCTCCAAGCCTAATGCTAATTTCCTGAAAGTTTCAAAAGATACTCTTCATAAAGAACAATTTTAAAAGTATTCACTTATATATTAATAATAATGCGTCACTGTGCATGTGCAGAACTTGCATATCGAATAACATTAAAAAACCAGTGAAAGATTGAAAGCAAGGTTCGGCAACTAAGACCCTCCTCATCAGCAAAATTAATGCTTGTCATTCTCCAAATCATTTTGCATTTTATTTTAACATCAGTATTTTAGAAAATAAGCCTTAGAGGATCCAAAGCCATTCTTGTGTCAGATCTGTAATTCCAAAAGTGAAAAGTATGCAAATTTTGGTTGAAGTGTGTCATGTGTGTGTAGATACTTTGTCAAATATCGCCAATTGGTTTCTTGCAAGCAATAAATTTAATGTAGTAGTCTGGTAACTTGGGTTCCAAAATATCGAAAATTTTTTTTGCTTAATTTAGAAATTACAATGTCTTGAGAATATACCTTGAAAATTTCAGACAGAAATTCGAAATATTTCGGGAGTTATAACGGAGTTTCCTAGAGCGCCTCGGAGTCCAACCTTTAAGTTTGTTGAACTTTAAACGTTTTTCAAAACATTATTTTCTGGTCGGCCCGGGTCCTAACTTTTTTCTACTGAATCGAGTTGCACCAGAATTTGAACAGGCTACTTCTACACACTTATGTTCGCTCGGACTAACTTTTATATGTTAACCCTTTCTTTGCTAAAATATAAGGACTTTTTTTTCAAAGTCCTCCCATTTTGTTCTTTACTCACTACATTTAACTGTTACTAGTTTCGACCAGAATGACATGTCTATAGATTAAGAATAATCAAGAATATTTGATTTTAGATAACATCAAGAGCCAAAATCACCCGGGCCACCCACGTGCATTTTTTTGAGGTTCCAACTTCGAGTGACAATAATAATAGTAATAAACTATTAAATTCGGTTCCAAATAAATTTTTTTTTTTATACTCCAATATGTAAATAAAAACACTCTAAATATTGAAGATAATTCATTTATTTTCCTATAAAAACCACCCCTCCAAAGGAAGTCATGAAAATAGGCACATTACTAGACTACTACCTAAGCTGTGGACATTAGGAAATTCAATTTAGATGAGTTTATTTAAAAGTGTTTCGATAACTGAAATTATGAGTAATAAAATAAAGGTCTATAATAACCCACCTGGCTCCACAAATTTTGATGAAGTGTCTGCCCACACTACAAATTTTCATCGTGTCGTTTTCCAGATATCGGCGAATATATATTTTTTTTGAGTATTTTTTGAAAAGATTGGTTTACCTGGGTTATTAACATCTGGACCAATAAATCGGAATTTACAGTTCTGTCCTTCAAATGAAGATATGGGTTGTCTCCAAACATTCTTCATAAAATTCTAATTTTATTGGAGTTACGTATGTACCGCATAATTAATTTAAAAAAATGTTTAAAGACTTATATTTGCCCAAGTTTTATCGATGGTCGTCTTACAAAATGCAGAGCTGCTTTCAGAACGTGATACATGGCCCTCAATAAGCAATTAGATTCCTAAAAACTGATCTGCTAAATAGTTATAATATCCAAGGCTGCAAACTGGTCTAAACCCGAACTCCATAGAGGCGATTTGCTTTTTGGTCCCTCGAACCTCACCTTGACCGACTACTGATTGGCAAGTTTATAAGGTTCAAATAACGAATATCGCAACTAAATCGAGTATTTTTATAATATGGGTATTTTCAATGTTTTGCTTATATCACCCACCGATTTTGGCCAATATTGTTCCCATGAACAATAAAATGTTTGAAATAATCATAACTCTTTAATCAAAGAAAAAACAAATTTTTAACAATTTTAAACAAGCCGGAAATTTTTTGTTTAAAATTGAATTTTGTTTTTTTATTTTTATTGAAAAATTAAATTGTTTTTGCGGTATTTCCCCTACTGTTACAGACGTATCTATATGTCCAATCAAATTATAATGAATAAAGAATGTTTGGCAACATCTTATATCTATGTTTGAAGAAAAAAATCATAAATTGGATTATTGGTTCAGATGCTATGATAGATGTTATAGTAAACTTATCTTAATAACTGTTATTTTGAATAAAACTCAAGATAACTTTTTTTAAATGTGGACCTTCACGTGGACTATTCCGTCCCTGAAACAAATAGGTGCTAATGATTTTTAATTTAAAAATCAATCATCCATATCTAAGTTTCTCTAGGATCAATTGAGCGAGCTTATTGTAGTGTAGAATGAAAAATAATTTTTGTTCAGTTTTACTGGGCGACGAGGCCACAAAATGTACAGTAAAAGTACTCGCTTTATACCCACCATAACAATCAAAAGTTCAACAATGAAGATTGTATTTTACATTGTGTTTGCTTGTCTAAACTCCGCTCGCTAAATAGCTTCAAGCCATTTAGCTTAAAGCTTAGCTAAAGCTTTCCAATTCAAACGTAATATGTCTTGACTAACGGTGGCCAGTTAAAGCTTTAAGCTAACAGTAAAGCTTAAAATAAAAAAACTTATTAAAAATTATTATTTTTAATAATTTTCAAAAATTTCTCTTAATGGTTATATAAGCCCTAAGTTTGATATTTATTTAAATATTTGACTAAACTTTAGAAAACCTGACAACCCTAAAGCATTGCCAAGGAGCCCCCCCAAAGCGGCGACAAATTCTGCGTCTGACAACGACGCAGCCAAAAGCCAAAAAGCTTCTTCAATTTGTCGTCAATTTTCCGGCACAACAGACGCAACATTTACGGTGAACGCGCGAGCTGCTTGTTAAGCGCAAAGTAAAGTGAATAAAAAAAATACAAATAAATATAAATAATATTACAGAAAACATAAGCCAATTAGAGAAGAAAGCTGAATTAAACAATTTTTAAAGCAAACTTCAATTTAAGCCTGGGTAAAGGGCAAAGCAAAGCGAAGGAGAGAGAGAGAGAAAACTGTTTGGTGTGTGTGTGTGTGTGTGTGCAAGAAAAACTAAGTGCAATAAACTGTGAATAATTCTGGGATTTTATTGTATTGCATTGGACATTCTGGGATGGATCTGTCATTCGGCAGATTCTATTGCTGAATGTCCAGATTTATATTATGCAAATTAATTTCAATTGGTTTGCACTCTGGGATACATATAGTGCTGCTCCCTTCATTTTGCAGGCATTGCGGCTAAGTTGATTGTTGTTATTGTGATTGTTGGTTGTAGTAGTAGTTGTAGTTGTAGTTGTAGTAGTAAACGTAGTTGTAGTAGTAGTACCCGTAACTCATAGTCGCGTATACACAATTCCGGCCAGCGATGCTGGGTTAAAACTGGCAATTCATTTCCAAAATGCCCCCCCTGCATATGTGTGTGTGTGTGTGTGTGTGCCTGGATCTACCTACCGGCTTTTGCCCCTATGAAAATTGTTTCCCAAGAATTTTTTAATCATACGTAAAATGTGCAACGTGCAAAAAGTAAGTTGAATAAGTTGGAAGCA
Source organism: Lordiphosa mommai (assembly GCA_018904225.1). Classification (NCBI taxonomy): domain Eukaryota; kingdom Metazoa; phylum Arthropoda; class Insecta; order Diptera; family Drosophilidae; genus Lordiphosa; species Lordiphosa mommai. Next base: position 15,942 of record JAEIFT010000512.1, on the reverse strand, counting down.
TTCGCTCATGGCAATGTAATTAAAAAGTAAAAACTAGCTAAAGTTTTTATACGCAAGAAAAAGGGAAATGAAAACCAACAGGAAATATGTATATATCACCAAATGCCAATTAAAGTGAAATTTTATATAAAAAAAAAACTTTTAAATTAACTACCCAAGGTTAAATAAACATTTCTAGAGCAATGTTTGAGTATTAAATGTCACCAATATGAAATTGAAAGCAAAGGTTAATATATTCAAAAGTTTACAATTAGTTGAGGAATAATATAAAATTGTTCATTTGAATTTTCAACAACTTTGACAGCAATTTTCTATATTTAAAAATTATTAACAATGTTACTTTGTGTCTCAATATCTGTCAGCATTTTGTGAAATTTTATATCATTCAACAGAATGGATTATTTTACTCTTCAAATAAATTCCTCAAATATACAAATTCCCACTTATTCAGCATCATTTTTGCAGTTATATAAATGGGTGCTTGAGTTACAAATTTCCGTTGAAAATGAACTCAAATATTAACAATGTAATAAGGTACACTCAAAAAACAATGTCATTCTAAATTGAAATATGAGCTTGAATGAATTTTAACCTTTTTGTTCTTAAAATCTAGGTATTTCTTTGTTTTGTTCTCTTAAATAAGGTCTTGAATCTAAAAATGTAAGAGTAAGAAGAATATGTATGAGAATCAGGAATTCATCCCGAAACGAATACCGGTTCTGGTACCGGTTCCGGTACGTACCGGAATGAGAATTTCGGTTAAAGGTTCTATTTCGGTATTTTTTAATATTCCAAAATTTAAATTATCCAAAAAAGATATCCAAAAAAAGCAGACTATATATCTATAAAGCAGACTCAAAAATATTCTCAAATATCAGGTATATCAGCTCTAAAAAATACAAAAACAGTTGGAAACAGAAAATGTGCCTTAGCTTTACCTGATATAAAATTTTCCGAAATATTAAACCAGATATTTTTGGAGAGCGAAATTTGAATAAAATCCAGACACTTAATTTCTAAAATTTATATTATCATTTCTTTAACATTTCTAAATTTATGCGAGGATTTTTCTAAGACTTAGAAATCCAAATACATTTAATTAGAGGACTAATGTTTAGCAAAGAAAAGTTTTTACACTTTTTAGACATTTTTTTTATATCTTATGTATCTTAAAAAGAGAATTTGATTCTGGTTATTCTGTAAGGGCGAATTTTTGAAATGAAAGATTTTCTTCTCAGTGTAGGTTTTGCTATTTTACCAGTTGAATATTTCAACTGGAAACCGAAACAGTACCTGTATAGTTCCGGCTTTATCGGTTCCTATTATAACGGTTCCGATTTCGATACCGGTCGTGGCTTAAAACTTCCTTTTTTGTTAACGGTTACGGTATTATTCCCTGATGAGAATAATTATGTATCCAAAAAAATGTTCTTTCTAATAATTCGGGTTTTTAAAATCCCAAAACGAAAGTCATTACAAATTTTTGTTCTCAGATTTGGAATTATCGATCTGATTTAGAATTGGAGAATTCGTGATTTTTTCTGAATTTAGTCAAAAGTAGAAGTAACCAAACTAAAAAATTTTAAACAGAAAGCGGTTGGTGCTTTGAAAAGTATGGCTATAAGTGAAGGTACACTGAGCGCCAGTTGAATAAAACATGCGTCTTCAATATTTTTTGGACATACTTTTTGAGATTGAAAGCAGTCCAAAAACAACGAAAAAAAAAACAGTTAGAGGCGAGCCTCGAGTTGAGCAGCCGTCTTTCTGTACAAGTCTCAATCGCACACACTGTGAAAATTTTGTTTATGCTACCGTCTGGTTGTTGCGATCTGGCGCCAAGAATTGCCTGATTTTTAATATGGGCATTTCCATTATGTCGAACGGGACCAAACACGGAACGTCGACACATTCGAAGTAAAAAAAAATTCAAAATTAAACGGATATTTTTGTTGCTAAGATTAATTGTGAGCTAGATTTATTTTTCAAAATAAATGAAAAAAAACAAGGCATTCGTACGGAACAAAAACAGAACTGGTTTTCGCGACCAAAAATTCAAAGCCGATTTCTGCGAAACCTGTGGCGATATTTCAACATATTTAGAATGTTGTGCATTGATCTCATTTTAAAATGGTTTTAAATTTATCAAAAAAAAAAACTTATATATTTTTTTATATTCAATTTTAAGCGGAATATGTCTGCAAGGCAAATTTTTTTCAATCATAATAATTATATTAATTCAGTTACTCGTTTGACAAAATTTTACATAAACAAGCTTAATAAAATTATTTTTAATCAACTAAAAGATTTTAGAGTATTTTATTTTTACATAATTTTTTTTGTTTTTACAAAAAATAAAATATTAAAAATATTTGATTATCCTTTAATTTTGTTCATCTGATCATGAATCGGTGAATGGTGTACCGATAAGAAATGATGGTTGAAATATATGTCTAAAAGGTTCGAACTCACAAACAAAATGTTAAAAATTTTCGAATGTCCTTCAATTTTTCGCTCCACCATTTGCAACTCTCTTTATTTTTTTCGCCGTCATTTAGGGTCATTTAGATTTAAATAATTAAAAAGTATGATGTTACAAAATAATAAATCATTTATATAAGAAAATTTTTAATTTGCACCTACGATGTCGCACGGGACCAACTTTATATAAGTAGCAAGCTCACAAATTTTCTTATTTTTCAACAAGTTTTTTTTTTTGTAAATTGTATAAAAATCTCTATTTATACTCAAAATTGGATAAGCATTCTGCATGTACTTTAGACGCCTGACAACAAATGTTGTTTTTCAATGTCGCACGGGACATCGAAATAACGCAAAAAAAAAAAAGTTTTCTTTGCAATCGCAAATTACCTTCTTTCTAGTCAGAATGATGTAGAAAAGACAGAGTTTTGTTAAAAAAAATTTATATCTGGCCCAATTTGAAATGAAAATGTCAAATCCAACATGGTCACACTTAAAGTGGACTATTTTCGTAATATAATCAGGTGTGTCCTGGAAATCTCTAAAGATTTTCGTATCAACTTCAGCATTTCGAATCAAATTAAAATGACTATAATTGAAATGACAAGAATTGGTACGCTTAGATTGAGCAGTCGGTTTCAAAACGCTTAAGTTTCAGCGATTGATTATAACCGGGCATATTGTTCACCTTCCGTATAAAATCAATCAGTTTAAGTTGAGGTGCAATCTTTTTACCCCAAATAACAAGAATCATTTTAAATCGATCCGTCAGAATATTGGGCTTGGTGAGAAAAACTTTTTTTTTAATAAAAAAATTTTTTAAAAATTATCCACTTCATTATTAATTTCCGAAATATACATATTCAAATAAAAGTGTCTTGTTCTTTAAGATAACAATTATTATTCTGAGCAAATTTAATCCATTAAAATAACACTTCAGGCTAGTCTGATTGTGTGTATAAGATAAAAACTCGTTGAACTCAAACAAACTTTCGTTTTTCTCACAAAAATGTTTAAAAAAAAAAGACAAAAAAAACAAAACCCAATTTAATTCTTTATCAAGATAAGCACTCAATGCCCACTTCGCATATAAAAATGCAGCGCGTTCAACGTTTTTATTGAAAGCTGACTAAAAATAAAATATCCGCATGACAATCATATCAATTACAATGAACAGTGCCAACAAGACCAACCGGCAGAGTCAGTTTCCATTCCATTTCAGTCCAACAATAAAAACTTGCACGAGACTCTCATTATAAAGCAGCAGCGGCAGCAGCAAACAGCGGCAAACAGCAGCTCGGGCCCTGGGCCCAGGGCACAAACAGAAGTTTATTTTTCGAGAAAAAAAAAAGAAAGAAAAAGAACCAAAAATTGAACATTTGTAATAAATACTTACTCACTTACGTACGGAGAGTGGCGGTGCTGCAGTGGCCATTCGGGAGCGGGAGAAATCACAGCATCGCAGCATCAGAGCAATTGCTGCCAGACGGAGACCCCACAATGGGGATCCATTCGAAACCGAGTCGGGACTACGTCGTCGTCGCCAAGTTGTTGCACAATTTTGCACACAAAAGACCAAAGCATAATCATGAATAATGAGCGTTTGTTGAAAAGTGATAAATACCCGGTGGCAAATGCAGTCGAAAATTAACAATTTTCATTATGCCAAAGGAATCTAATTAATTGAGACAGGAAAATGGAAATGGAAAGATACAAGAATTTAATGGAAAACTTGGAAACTATTTAATGGAACACTAAAGATAATTGAAATTACTAATGGAAGAAAGGCAAAAACGAAAATAAATATGAAGGAATAAAGTTTAGATAAAACATGTTCCATTTTTCCTGTATCTTTTCATTCTTTTTTATACCTATTTTTAATGTAGAACAAATAACGATCGTTTCTTTAAAAACAAACATGTTCAAAGAGAAAGACAGAAGAAGAAAAAAAGAATACAATCAAAATCAATGAGGAAAAATTTAAAAAAGGAAAAAAATATTTATCAGCAAGTAGGGAGCCCCAACTAAAAATACCATGTTACTTTTATTTAGAGGGTTTCCATTCATACGAATATATATACACATATATACACGTTCACATACGACGCTGCTACCGGCTGAAAAGCAAGTAAAATCGTTTCGTGCCTAACTTTCGTGTTTTTTATACCGATCTTATTGGGTCGGTCCCATAAATTGCGCACTGGTTCGAACCTCCGAAGCGAACCTCAGTTATGCACAGAAAAGATTCAGTTCAATGTAAAATACCTATTTTCAACCAACTTACCAAAATTTTTAAACAAAATCTGAGACTTTTTAGACAGGTTCGGCCCCGATCTTTAGCCAGTAAATATATAAAACTTTATTTAACCAACTTACACACAAAATGATAATTTTATGGATCAAATAACTTTAAAGATAACCTGAATTAAATTTTCAAACTGGTTCTAAACTATTCAGAACTGATAACAGAGACGTATATCTTCATATTACCAACCTGGACATCAAAAATATATAAAACAAAGATGTTTGTAAATTTAGGAAATTGTATTTGGAAAATCAAGTGCACGAAAAGCCTTGAATCGCTTTAGCTCTTCTCTTTCCTTAAAATGCCTTTTTTGAGTCTTTGGAAGGAATTTATGCAACCATTGGGGGTGCTCACGCGTCTGCCCTAATGTAGAGTTTAACTAACAACCTATTTAATTTTTCATTCTTTCATTGGAAGTTTCAGATCGAATTTTATGATTATCCAGCTAAGTCTGTGGCACATTATTCTGAAAATGGCAGTGTTTCTCCAACTTAATCTTACTTAAGCAACGGACTTATTCGCTTACTGTACTAGTTAGCGTTAACTTCGTGATCTTATCGGTTGAGGAACCAATTTTAATATAATATCAATAGATATCTCGAGGTGCTTTCGATATCTACTGCGTTCATACTCTGAAAGATAATATTGAGATTTATAGATGTCGTCTTCATATCCGACATATTATAGTTTCGCACATTAGTATTTATTTTTTATAATTCTTCAAATGTTTTTACGGCTTTAATTTGTGAAATAATATTTGTTAAAGTCAACATTTTTTTATTAGAAATATAATGCTCGAGTAGTATAATAACCATGGTTCTGCTTAGTCCAAAAACCATCTTATGAACCGAACCTTCTTTTCAACCGAAGCAATTTCCATTCTCGAGCGGAAATTTTTTCTTTACGAAATATGTTACATATTTTTAAATATGTGAAAATATATTGGTGATTCCATGTAAAATTTACCAGCTGTTTTTTTTGGGTTGAAATAATTTTTCTTGCAATCTTTGTTAAAAAGTACGGGGCTACGTATTTGCAGGGTTTTCCCGAAACATGACTAATTCACGGTCAAACAATTTTTTGAAAATTTGATGATATAAAAATAGTTAATTTTTAATAATTGCTTGTTACAGAAAACCATTGGTAAAAAATATGAAAAAAATCTGTAAAATTGCATCCGATCCCAAAACTTCTTAGTTACTAACTCTTTAAAATTATGCCAATTTTTTTTGTCAACCAAATCGCGAAAATTTAAACACAAAAGTTAAATGCCGCGAAAATGTATCTTTTTTTCCTTTATTTTTTTTTCTCAAAATTTGGTCTTGTATCCAGGAATTTACTGCATAAAGCTGTAAATGGGCACCTCATTAGTTTTGGGATTAGAATTTGACTTTTACACTAAGTTTCTGATAACGCAGAGCTTAACAAACGAAAAACACAGCATGTAGCCCCGATTAAAGGCTCTGTAAATTACTTCAAATTCAATCAATAATAAATTTTCACCTTAATGAAAATTCATGAAGAATATAAAAACCAAAAGTGTACACTTAGACAAAATATTAAGAATTTAAAACTGGATCAAGAATTTTTAATATTTAAAGCTGCGGTGTGCATGAAATTTGAGTTTTAGAGCAGTGTAACAAGAACAGAAAAAAACTCTTATAAGTGATCCTCGAATCGAGCAGCCGTCTGTCTACCCAAGTCACGGTCTTTATTTTGTTATTTGCTTATTATTTGGAGACCTGGGGCCAGGATTGCATGTATTTTGTTTTTATAATTGTCTTTCCAAAGTAACTATTTTGACTCAGCCAAAAGAGCCAAGGGCTGTCCATTGCTGATCCAAATAACAGAGAAAATTTCTTGATTTAAATTTGCATTTTTGTCCAGAATTTCTTTATTCAAGAGTCGCCTTTAAAAAAAATTTACGACGAATTTGGCTGGAGTTTAAGTGCAGAAAAAATTTAAGTATTTTCAAAAGCTTTGTTAAATTATTCGTTTTGGTTTTTTTTAATAAAATAATATTTAATAGTTTTTTAAAATATCAAATTTTGCTGCTCTTTTGTTAGAACTCTGTATTTACTAATAATAATGAAATCTCTTTTCTGTTATATTTAACATCATTTTAAGCATTTATTTTCTAAATAAAAATAAATGTCCACGCTGAACAGGTTTTTCCTTTGATGCCATTCCATTTCCTAGCGGGCACTCACTGAGCCCGTTTTCTGTCTTCCAGTAGTCCCCAAGCTTAAGCCACCCCAGACGGCACACAGTACAAAACGGGAATCAGTGCGCTTCAGTTCGCTAAATGCCCGCCAAAAAACAAAAAAAAAGTGTGTCTCTTTAATTTTTAAAACAAATTCCCATTTAAAGCCAAAAATATATGTAAATAATTTTGAAAACAAAATTTAAAAGTGAAAATTTTATCTACGCTTTTCATCTTTTCTCATTTGATTAAGTAGAGTGTTTGTGTCACAGTTTTGGATTTATGTATTTACGCCGTAGTTGCTCAATTGAAATTAATTGACTTTCTTCATTTGTATCTGTGTGTGCACACAGCCTTGTATGCGATCAGATTTTGTGTATGGCCAGAGGTCAGCAAATCAACAAATTGTCGCATATTCTCAATGGTTTAATATATGCAAAAAAAAAAAAATACACAGAACTTAGGCAAAGAAGTGGGAGAGGAAAAGTGAAAGAGAGAGGCATAACTAATATGGATTTTCCCCTCACTGCAATGATGCAAATCAAATCGTGATGAACTTAGTCAAACTAAAAAAATTGTGATTTGATTTGCATACGAAAACACTTGGAAATTTCATAGCCAAACGCTTTTGGAATTTTAATGAGCTTATAAAAAAAAAAAAAAAGTTAAAAAACTTTTTCAAACTAATCAGCAATGCCTTTGATATAATAATAATCGCAATCTCTGCTTCATTCTGTCTCTCTCTCTCTCTTCGTCCCCTCCTGGTAAGCAGCTTTTGGCAAATTATGTAAAAAAAAGAAACTAGAAAAATGAATAAAATTGTGGTACCATAAAAATCCAACCAAACTACAAACTACTTTACAAACCAAGTGCAAAACTCTCTTTAAAAGTGCTAACAATTAAAAAATACATTTCACACATAAAGAAAAAAAATATATAAAAAAAAACACACACAAAAAACTTGAATGTCACACAAAATGTTGCAAGTGCCGGTGGCAACTTTTTTGTTGCTGTTGTCGCTGCTGCAGAATGCTTCAACTGCCGCTGCTGCCGCTACAACAACATCCAGCGTCATTGTGGAACGGCAAATCGATGCCAGCCTGAAGAATGCCAAGCTGATTGAGAGCAAAGTGTTGCCCGATTTGGTGGGACTGCAACGCAATCAGGAAGATGACAAGTGGCAGCAAGTCTACCGGTTTATTGATGATGGTTTTCCTGTACTCGAATTGTATGGCTACAAAACGAAGCCAGGTAAGTGACACAAGCAACGAAAGAGGGGGAAATAGGAATAGTGGTTCATTATGCTAGACAAAATTAAAGTTTATGTAAGCACTAGCATTTTTTAAATTTATATCGAACCAATTCCTGAGGTTTGTTAAAAAAAAATAATGACAAAAATTTTAATTTTTTGACAGTGTGTACCAGATTTAGCAACCTGATTTATATTATGGTTTACATCTGCAAACACCTTTGTTTGGTTATTATGAATTTTTGTTTTGGCAGCTTTTGGTGAGATGGATACTAAGCTTTAAGAGGTTGTGAATGAACGGTCTCCTCTTTTGAACTAGATCCAGTGTAAGCATATATATGGTCAATCACATTTTAGTTATTGCATTTGCGTGGCAACCGATACGAAGTTTTAAGTAGTATAACAAGTGGTACGCTGTGTGTGTGTGACGTCGTAGCGACTGAGGCCTTTCATATTGTACACGATACGGTCTGCTCTATATGAACTAGGATCATACTGGTTTTGGAACCGGAAAAATATCTAAACTTAATTTTCATAGCTTTAAAAGCTCTCCCTTTTTAGGATATGTTTCAGAAACACTTTTGTAATGTTGGAAATAAAAGTTCATTTTAATAAAGCATTTCATTAGTTAATTTTGCATGAACCTTGATCAAAAAACCTAAAAGTTCAAATTGAACTAAATGAAATGCATTCTATTAAGACTCAATAAACAAATTAAAACTAAAAACGAGAAGGTAAAGCTAAATTTGAAAAAGTTTTAATACAAAAGCTCACTCCAACTGATTCACCTATAAAATATATATATATAGGATATAGATGTTAGATATCTGATTGTAGACTTCAAAATTTGAGCTCGCTACTTTAAGAAACAAAATAGTTTTTTAGTACAGGCCTCTTTTCAAATGACATAAATACCTATTTCGGCACAATACTTCATATGAATAGATACACTTTTGAAAAACTCCGAAAGCTGAATGCTTTTGAAAAGCTGTATTATTTATATGAAGCATAGTGCCGAAATAAATTGTTATGCTATTTGGAATGAGGCCTTAAGACATATTTTCAGACCGATCGCTATAGGATGTAGCCATCCGATTTTATCAAAATTTTGTAAAGCTATTTAAGAACGCTATCGGTGAAAACAAAAAATGTTTTTCTAACTAATAGCAATTTTACGACCGATCGAACCTTTGGCATCTATAAGATATAGTCTTATTGCAACGCTATATAATATTCATAACAGCTGAGTTAAAAAACGCCATCATTAAAAGCAAATAAGTTTTTCTTACTAACATCTATTTTACTGACCGATTGTTCCTATTAAAAAAAATATAAATAGTTAAAATTACTCAATAGTTGAAGTACAGAAACAAATTTCATTGGTTTATTTTGTTGACTAGATCATTTCAGCTAGTTTCAAAAAATTTGGTACAACATAACACTATAAATGGTGATTTTTTAAGAGCTATGGAAAAAAAAAAAAAAACACATAAAATTCAGAAAAATGCATGAAATCTTTATTTGAATCAATAGTACCATATAATTTATTGTTTGAAGATAATTTCATGCAAATGTTAACCGTGACTGCGCCCTGCTAAATGGTCCATCCCGCTTAGTCCAATTTTGGCATACTCTTTCCAACATTTCGGCCGGTATCTCACGAATAAATGCTTCAATGTTGTCTTCCAATGCGTCAATTGAAGCGGGCTTGTCTGTATAGACATGAGCTTTAACATAGCCCACAAAAAATAGTCTAAAGGCGTTAAATCGCACGATCTAGGCGGCCAATTAACCGGTCCTGAACGTGAAATAAAATGTTCACCGAACTCGCCTCCAATAAGTCCATTGTTGCGCGTGCTGTGTGGCATGGCACCATCTTTTGAAACCAATGTCATGCAAGTCAAGTTCCATTTGGATATCATCTCACGGTAGCGATCACCATTCACAGTTACGTTGCAATTCGCATCATCTTTGAAGAAGTACGGTCTAATGATGCCACCAGCCCATAAACCCATCAGTTCGCACTCTACATAAGCGTGTTGGTGGTTTAATGTCCAACAATGTAAATTTGGTGTGAAATTTAGTTACAATAGCCCGAATAGCCGCTTCAGTGGGTCGATCAAAACTGACCATAAAATGGAAGAAGCGCGCGAAATGAACTTTCTTAACAGAGCACGCATTTTGATAATAAAACTCAATAATCTGCATGCGTTGTTCGTTTGTAATACGATTCATGGTTAAATTATAGCCCAAACTGAAAATGTTTGACAGTGAAACAAAACACGAAACGTGCGTGAGCTGTTTAAACCAGTGTTGCCAAAAAAGATAATAGCTAAAAATCACCTTTCAAACTAGTTTGGAACGCGTTTAAATTCCATAACACCAACCTTAGCATCAATTTACAAATAATTCATAGCTAAATAGTTTCTGATATTGCTCTGTAAACTTTATTAAACTGGTTCATACAGAATACTAAATAGCACTTAAACCACTTTAACAGCAGTTGAAAAAATTTCAGAACCAATTTCGAACCAGAAAAACAATGAGCTTGAATTATTTCAGAGTTGGCTCTTGAACCAGTTATAAATCACTTTAGAACTAGTTATAAGACTTGGATCATAGTCTATGTCAGGGACCCGTAACAGTTATAAGTTTTATCAAAAAGTCATTATTTAACAGGTTATATTTTGCGTTTTATAATAAAACTTACGAAATAAGAGTTATTTTGGATTTTTTTATTTTAAAACTCGGAAGTACCAATTATTTTATGATTTTATTTTATTACTTGATCATAACAGTTATTTTTGATTTTATAAATTTTTTTACTGATAACAGTTATTGATGACTTTTTAAATAAGTCATCAATGAAAATCATTCAAAGACTTTATTTTAAAAGTCATAGCATAAAAGTCATTTGCATATATCGCAATGATAAACCATTGAGGACCAAATCGTAAACATATACTTGATCACTCGGCAAGAGTAAACGACCCATTTCGTAATTGTTTTTAAGCCAATTGACATAGACATCGACTTAATGAAATATTGGAAGAAAAAAATTTGCTCTTTCCATTTGTATCAACTGACAAGGTTGTCAACAGCGTGCCCGCTACTCAAGTAAGTGTAGAGAGAGGATTTTCTGCACTAAAATTGGTATTGACACACTTGAGATATAATTTGTCTTCGAATCCTTGCAAAAGATTTTACTAATAAAATTAAATAATAAATAAAATTTAATTTGATGTTACTCGAACTAGTCAAGCTGATTAAGATTATGTTTACTAGTTTTTCCTCAATGGCTTTATTATTGCTATATATGCAAATGACTTTTATGCTATGACTTTAAAAATAAAAGTCTTTTGAATAATTTTATGATGACTTTTATTTAAAAAAGTCATCCGTATCTTATCATGTAAAAAATTTATAAAATCAAAAATAACTGTTATGATCAGAGTAATAAAATAAAAATCATAAAATAATTGGTATTTCCGGAATTTTGTAAAATAAAATCGAAGAATAATTCTTAATATAAAACTTTTTTATTTAAAAATTGCAATATAACTGTTAATTTCTATTTTAACTGTTACCAGTAACTGTTATATCTGGGTCCCTGGTCTATGTTTCTTTCTTGATCGACATAAACATACGTTGAGATGGATGATGGCACAGTGACTTTTCTTACCTTATTGGAATATAGTAAAGCCTTTGATACAGTGAATCATGATATACTTTGCACAAAACTCCACAAAATTTTAAATTTTTCGAATTCTTATCTGTCAAATAGTTGTCAATTAGTTGTTGTATCGTCATCACAGTCCCCGTTAATACACGCTAAAACGTGTTGTCCCACAAGATACCGTCCTTGGCCCTCTTCTGTTTTCCATCTATGTTAATGATTTGCCTAATATTTTGTGTGATAGTGACTGTCATATGTACGCTGACATTCGTCTCCTGTTAATTGACAAACTCTCCCATAGAATATTTTTACCAAGCAAAAAATCTAGACTTTTATTTTAATAGGAATTTAAATTGAAACACTCATATTGTAAAAGATGTTGGAAGAAACCCTAACCTCTCTCAACCTATATGTTTGGTGTTATACAATTTCTGTAAGTGCTACCCATCGTGATTTCGGCCAGTGCTGCTTAATGTAATTATTTGATTGGCTTATAACTCAACTATAGTCTATCTGATCAAGAAACTGATGTATGGTAATGATGATTAGAATGAATTTCAGACTTACTTTAAAATTGGGGAGATATGGGGTTTCCAAATTTCGAGGATGCAGGCCCATGAGTAAAAATCACAAATAAGTAGATCTGCCTGCAAAGCATAAGAATTATATGTTTTCTTTGCACCTATAAAATTAGTGGAAAAGGTGATATTGCATATATATAAAAAATGATAATTAAATATTATTTATATAAGTGATAAAGACAAGAAATAGTATGCTTAAATTAAACTAAGGACATTTTTTAGTGCTGTAAGCTTAAATGAATAATATGCAAGAATTCACCAATAGGCTATTCGAAAACATGCTCCATATCCAGGCGAAAGCAGGATTGCAATATATTAAGTTTAAGTAAAATATGAATTTTACTTTGTTGCTGGCCACTAGACATAACCAATTGGGAGGCAAAACAATTGCAACCTAAAAATCAAAACAGAAGTTTTTCAAATGTGTCTCAAAATAGTATATTTTACTTTCCACTTCCGCACGTTGTGGCTTAAGGTTGATTGAATTCACGAAATTTAGCTCAGCATAGGATATACCCAAAGTGGTGTCACCCAGCGAGGCACAAGGGATACATTAGATTAGAGCCTATCGCTAGTACCAAGTGACCTATCGAGGTTGATCGTAAATACATATGAAAGCTGAACATAATAATTCGCTCTGCCGCCAAAGTCACCAAACAAATGGACGCAAAATATAAATCAGAATTCGTTTTAAGTTTAATTAAATTCTGACTGTAACTGATATGTTGAGCTTTAAATTGAAAGTTATAGCAGGCAAATAGAATCAAAGAGCCCAGAGTGAGCCCACTAGGGATGCCTAAGCGGTTGAACACTGATAAAAAGTCCACCCAAATAACATAAAATGTAATCGAATATAGAATCCTTATTATAAATGGAGTAAACCTAAGTCGATTTATAATAAAAACTCCTTAGATAGTTAGAAGAATTTCCACAAAATGTATCAAAAAAAATAACCAATTGATGGAAGTTTCTTTGACCAAAATGAACTCTATATTGTTGATAGACCAGCCAAATCATTAAAACTTCTCACAAACATTTAAACTCAAATTTAAATAAAGATAACTAATGCCAACCTGAAAATATTTCGATATTGGCCAAGGTAAATGACGTCAAATAGAGTAGATTCAGAGCACGTTCATATCAGTCGCATGCTCGGAGGTGACTTCAAGAAAATCTCCACAAAACAGCAAATGCAAGACAAACATTATTATAGCCAGGGAATTAAGCAAAATTTGTGTATCAAGGCAACCGTTGATAAAGTGCTGGTGTTTATTTGAAAACGACGCTTCTCTCTGATTATGTATAGATATTGCAACCGCAAAGTGTGCCTAACAGTTGCAGCCGCAATATGCTCGTTAAACGAGACATGGCTTACACTGAGCCAAGCCAACAGCGCGAAACTCCAACTCCCACAAATGCGGGGGGTGCGTAAGTTGATAAATGACTTTGGTCAAATATCTAAATGTTGCTCACATAAAAAATGTATCATTTGTTTAATGAGCCACGCTTGGGGACGTTGAGTGAAAAAAATCAGCAAAAAATATGATAAATGGGTGGGGAAGACCAATCGAGGAAAAATTACCCAAAGTTGGAGACTAAATGACTAAGCTAATCTAAATTTCAAAGCTGCTGTTGCAGAATTTTTTGAGAATTTTTGTTCTTTAATAAATGACATTAGAAGAAGTCTCTTACTAGATAATCTATATTGTAAGCTTAATGCTTTGGAGATTGAAAGCCAGAGCAAAAAATTGTATAACGAGCTGGAACTGAAATAAACATCAAGATCAGTAAAAAAATTTATTAAAGATATACAACGAAAGGATGAATAACTTAGATGTTTCCAAATAAATTATGAATCAATCTAAAATCCCTACGAAATAAACTTACTATTTAAATTACTCTTTCAATTCCAATTAGGGCTGCAAACCTCTTATAATTTGAATCCTTTTCAATCTCCAGTGTTTGAAGATCATTTGGTTCCGGGTTTCACTAAGCAGGTTCATAAGCTCGATGAACCTAGGTTTTAGATCGAATAAACAAATAAAACAAATAGAATAATTTTTTTAAAAATTAAGTTTTTATTTTGCAAATAGATAAGCCAAATACTCCGAGTCAAAGTCTTTGAGTTTATGCAAGTTCGAATGTACTTATCAAAGTCAAGCTTAAAACGGGAATAAAATTGTGACCGGAACCGTTAACCAAAATAAATCAATTTCAAGCCCCCGATATTAACATTTTTGAGAACCGAAACCCTTTAAATAAGTAGGAACCGGAAAATCCGGAACCATACCGGAGTAACACACCGGTACTGTTTCGGTTTCTTATTTATTTATCTTACTGTTTTCTAATTATTTAAAATATATATTTCAACTGTCAAAATGGCAATATATACCTCAAAAATAGTTTTAGTTTTAAGAAATTCGCCCTTAAAAGAAAAACCAGAGATCAATTCTTTTTTAAAGATATAGAAAATTGTTTTAAAAAGCGCGAAACCTTTCTTTGGTAACGATCTTATTCAGTGATGAACACATAGCGATCGTTGGGCCGTCTTAACCCCACCCGTCGTTGTGCCCTCAAAGCGAAATAAAATGCATTTTGTTGTTGCTGCTTCTTTCAGTAATATTTTAGTCCACCGCTGCTCTAATTAAATCTAAGGATTTCTATGCTTTGAACACATCTCGCTTAAATAAAAAAAAAACGAGAAGGCAAGCTAACATCGACTATTGCCGATGTTTTAATAGACTTGCAAAAGTTCCTCCAACTGACATAACCGGTATAATATATAGAGGATATAGATATCAGATATTTAAAATTTTAAATCATTGATAATAAAAATTTAATACCAAAAAAACTTTTCTTAGTAAAACCACATTTTCAAACCGATCGGTCTATGTCAACTTCTATGCTATAGTCATCCGATTTTGATAATTTTTTTTTCAAAAAGAGTGTTGAAAGCTTATATAAAACTAATATATGTCAAGAAAACAATCATTTTCTCGGTAAGTAGTTTTTGACCGATATTTATGGCAGCTATGTATATGCTATAGTGATCCGATTTTGATAAATTTTTGAAATGTGTGAATGCATAAAACTAACATATTTATGCGCTATAAGGTGGATTAAAGTAATCTTAAACTTTGGAACTCACAGAGACTATTTTGGTATCGTTGAATAATCTTCTTCCTCGATCATTTTTGCATTAAAAATATTCAATATATGATACTGCAAAATGGTTAAAATAATGAAAATGTTTATTGATTTTCCAAAGCTTAGGAACAGCACTTCAAGCAACATTATTTCATTGCTAAAGCATGCTAAGCAAAATGTTTTTCCACTGATTTGAAAGAAACCTCCTAGTGCTAGAAACACCACTAAAGTTACACATAAGTAAGGGATAAAACACTTGGATAGCAAGCAATGTGCCAAAATGATGGCTCGATTTAGCAATAC
>JAEIFT010000511.1:0-186993 GCA_018904225.1 Lordiphosa mommai | reverse complement strand
GTGTAATACCTGATACTTTAGATAGGCAAAAGAAACAATCTATAAAAATTAATCTGCTCTTTCTATTGTGCTGAACCAATGGAGGGTATTCTTTTTTTTTCTTTGGGGGGAATAAATTACAAATAGATTTTTTTGAAACGTTGTCTCATAAGCTGTTAGTATTAATTTTTAAAATGTCTTCGCAATCCTTATGATTTTATACTCTGTACCGAAGGTACAAAGAGTATATTGGGTTTGTGCAAATGTGTGTAACAGCCAGAAGGAAGCATCTCCGACCCTATAAAGTATATATATTCTTGATCAGCATCAACAGCCGAGTCGATATAGACATGTCCGTCTGTCCGTCTGTCCGTCTGTCTGTCCGTATGAACGCTGAGATCTCAGAGATGGTAAGAGATAGAGGTTTGAGGTGTATGGAACACATATTTCTTTTACTTGCAGGCAGATCAAGTTTAGTTTTTTTTTTGCCACGCCCCCTGCCTCCCCCCCGCAAATCGAAAAAAACCGTATATCTTCACAATTTTGGAGTTAGGTTGTTCGAACCTTCTAGACATATATTCTACTCATAATTTCTTATCGAGCCTTCATACATCGTTTTCCGATCAGATGAACGATAGTAGAGTTGCCACCCCCGCAATTTCAAAAACATCTCAACTATCCCGCAACTTTGGAGTTAGGTTGTTCGAAGCTTCTAGGCATATATTCTACTCATCATTACTCATCGAGCTCCCATACATCGTTTTCCGATCAGATGAGCGATAGTAGAGTTGCCACCCCCGCAATTTGAAAAACACCTCAAATATCCCGCATTTTGGAGTTAGGTTGTTCGAACCTTTTAGACATATATTCTACTCATCATTACTTATCGAACCCCCCATACATTGTTTTCCGATCAGATAAACGATAGTAGAGTTGCCACCCCCGCAATTGGAAAAACACCCTCGAATATCCCGCAATTTTGGAGTTAGGTTGTTCGAACCTTCTGGGCATATATTCTACTCATCATTACTTATCGAGCTCCCATACTTCGTTTTTCGATCAGATGAACGATAGTAGAGTTGCCACCCCCGCAATTTGAAAAACACCGCAAATATCCCGCAATTTTAGAGTTAGGTGTTTCGAACCTTCTAGGCATATATTCTACTCATCAATACTTATCGAACCGCAATACAGGTACAAACAGTTACAGAGTATATTACAGTCGGGCTTGACCGACTTTCTTACTTGTTTTTTTAAATGTGTTTTTGAAAATAAAATGTTAAGTAAAAAACGTTCACGAGTCTCTGAGGAGAAAAGAGTTAAGATGCCTTGAAAAATGCCACAGTTGGTTAGGCTGTTGCTTGGATAACAGAGTTTGAAAACAGTTTTGGAAAGCAGTGTCGGAAAACAGTGTTATAAAATGGTGTGGCAAAATAGTTTGGAAAACAGCATTGAAAAGAAAGTGTTGGAAATCAATTTTGAAAAGAATATTGAAAATAGTTTTAGAAAACAATGTTGCAAACAGTGTTGGAAAATAGTGTTGAAAAACAATCCTAATAAAAAAGTGTTGGAAAACAATGTTAAAAAGCAGAGTTGGAAAATAGTATTGGGAAAATGTTGGAGGAAAACAGTGTTGAAATTTTCCCCACATTCTACTCCTAGGCGATTGTTTGGAGTGTATGCTGTGTCCGAGTGAACGTTATGCATTAAGATCTATTTTGAAATTAAATTTTACCTCTACCAAAAATCTTCTGTACCAAAATTAAAGATGCTTACAATTGAAAATATATTTCAATGTAGTTATCTTTGAAAATGATGCATGTGTATTCTTTTTGTGGTAAAATGATTCAAACAGAATTATGATTACAATTCAGTACTTTCTAGTCATCTTCACAGAATGATGGAGACCAGGACGAGGGTCAGAAGAATTAATTTATAAATAATCTGCAGTTTTTTAGGAACACTTCTGTTTTAATTTGTTGTGCAAAACTTCATAAACATAAAATTTTGGTCACACACATAAAAGACATTTACACAGATCGGGGAAATTCATGCTGATCAAGAATTTGCGTTCATTATTGAGTCGGAGATGCTTTCTTCTGGCTGTTTAAACATTTGCACCATCTTATTAAACATTTTTTATAAGTTTTCTTATTTGCGAGACATACAGAGCATAAAAGAGTATTCAAATATCTTCCTTGTATCTCGCTTCATTCACTTGATTCCGAGTTAACTTTTCCTCTTTCAGGAAACTTTAATATTATTATTATCAATTTTGGGTGCAAGCTGGTGAAATTGCATGCAATTTTCCAGCAACGCACAGCAGACGTCGCATTGTCGCAAAGCCAAAAACACCAAAAGGTGGAAAATAATATTACAACACATTTGGTGGACGGCATAAGTTATGGCTTAACCGCAGGTAATTAAATGCCATGTAACATGCAGACGCACGGGTACAACAACAACTACAACAAGGCAACACAACATTTTGTTCTACACTCAAATTTCACTTAGCTTTGGGGTTTAACTACTGTTAAATGGGCGCCTGGTTTTGCGTTTTGTGACTTGTAATTAGAATTTGATAGGACTAAGCAATTAATTTGGATTCAAGTCAATGGCCAAGTCCATTTCGGGTTTCCAAGACATTTGCTGGCTACAACAAAAAAAAAAACAACAACAACAAAACAAAATCCAATAAACTGCACACACACACGGAATGTTATGTGCAATCGAATTTCGGACCTAAATTTTCAAGTGTCAAACTAATGGCCTAAGAAATACTTTATAGCTGCAAAATGTTCAACAATAAAATGCACAATTCAATAAAATATCCATTGTGTGTGTGTGTGTGTGTGTGTGTGGCAGAGAGAGGCTCAGCTGTATAGGATGTATCTGTATCTTTGTATCTGTATCTGTAACTTTGTGTGTGTGTGTGCGCGCATCATTCATCCGGCGGCCATATTGAGGCAACATATCCGGCGACAGGATGCCAAGACAAGAAAATTTCATGCTATGCTTTGTACGTTTCCGCAGTCGCTCCGCCTGGCCATCCCTTCTGACCCTTCAGTTGTGCTTATATTTTATTTCATGCCAACAGCACTGTTTAATTACACACAAAAGACAACAGCAACACACACACACACAACAAGGACATTTTAGCCTTTTTGTCTGTCTATGTGTGTGTGTGTGTGTGGCATCAGGTAATGTCTCTGCCCTTGCTCACATGCAATTTATATTTTCTGCCTCGATCTGGTCTAGGTTCTGTCGTGTCCTGTCCTGGTCCTGGCTGCTGCTTCTGTTCTTCGTCCCGCCGCCACACTGCAATTAAGTTCGAGTGAAAAACAAAAGGCATGTTGTTTGATATCAGCAGGCTCGCTTCTTCTTTTCCTTTTTTTTTTTTTTTTGCCTTTTTCCACTATCGCAGAACTCATTTCTCAATTGTTGTTTTTATGAGAAACAATTTTACAGCATTACACACAGCCGGGCCTGATGAATGTTTAGACCCACAACAAAACAACAACAACAACAACAACGAAAGCAAAATAATTGCTGTATATATATAGCATAATAACTGATTAAAGATTCTGTTGACACAAAAGCTGGAGTTAAGAATTTATGTGCTGTGTTTTTTTTTTGCAAAAGCTTTTATTAATGCAGAAATGTGAGAAGAGTTTACCTTAATTACTAAGTGAAATATACACATATATTGTATAAATCGCCAGAGCAAATTTAAATGAAAAAAAAATGGGTAAAAAAATAACGAAAAAAAAAAAAAAGAAAAGTCAAAGATTCTATTTTTAAGATAATTCAAAGGACATTTTAAATAAAAATTTAAAATGTTACTAAAAAAGGCTAAACTGCCTGTGTTATTTACGTGAAAGAGTGGATCTACCTTAATTCGGAAGAGCTAAAAAAAAAAAAAAAAAAACGAGAAGGCAAAGCTAACTTCGACTGTGCCGAAGTTTTAATACACTTGAAAAACTTTACTCCAACCGATTTATCCGGTCAAATATATATAGGATATAGATATTTAAAAATTTTAAATCGTTGATAATAAAAATTTCATACCATAAAAAAACTTTCTTAGTAAAACACATTTTCCGACCGATCGGTCGTCTGGCAGCTATATGCTATAGTCATCCGATCTTGATAAATTTTTTCCAAAATTATGTGAAAGCTTATCAAACTTATATATACCAAGATTGGGGACGCTACGATAGAAAACAAAAAGTTTTTCTCACTAGAAGTAGTTTTTTGACCGACCCTTTATATGGCAGCTATATGCTATAGTCATCCGATTTTGATAAATTTTTCCAGAATTATGTGAAAGCATATAAAACTAATAAATACCACGATTGGTGATGCTACGATAGAAAACAAAAAAGTTTTTCTCACTAGAACTTGTTTTTGGACCGATCGTTCTTATGGCAGCTATATGATATAGTCATCCGATCCGGCCGGTTCCGACATATTAGTTGCGTGCAGTAAAAAGAAGACTCTGTGCAAAATTTCAGCTCGATAGCTTTAAAACTGAGAGACTAGTTCGCGTAGAAACAGACGGACAGACGGACGGACGGACGGACAAGCGGAAATGAACTCAGCTCGTCGTCCTGATCAAGAATATATATAGTTTATGGGGTCGGAAATGAATATTTCTATGCGTTACAAACTTCTGGGCAAAATTAATATACACTTTTCAAGTGTATAAAAATAGAATGCTAACATCGGCTACGCCGATGTTTTAAATACTCTTGCAGTTTTTGAAAGGCGCTACCATTGATAAAAAAGTTTTCTCACTAGAATTAGTTTTTAGACCGATCGTTCCTATGGCAGCTATATGCTATAGTCATCCGATTTCGATAAATTTTTCCAAAATTGTGTGGAAGCATATAAAACTCATATATACCACGATTGGTGACGCTACGATGGAAAACAAAAAAGTTTTTCTCACTAGAACTAGTTTTTGGCCGACCGTTTATATGACAGCTATATGCTATAGTCATCCGATTTTGATAAATTTTTTCAGAATTGTGTGGAATCATATAAAATTAATAACTACCACGATTGGTGACGCTACGATGGAAAACAAAAAGTTTTTCTTACTAGAATTAGTTTTGGACCGACCGTTTATATGGCAGCTATATGCTATAGTCATCCGATTTCGAAAAATTTTTCAAGATTTGTGTGGCAGTATAGAAACTAATATATACTACGATTGGTGATGCTACGATAAAAAACAAAAAGTTTTCCCACTAGAATTAGTTTTTAGACCGATCGTTCCTATGGCAGCTATATGCTATAGTCATCCGATTTCGATAAATTTTTCCAAAATTGTGTGGAAGCATATAAAACTCATATATACCACGATTGGTGACGCTACAATGGAAAACAAAAAAGTTTTTCTCATTAGAACTAGTTTTTGGACCGATCGTTTCTATGGCAGCTATATGCTATAGTCATCCGATCCGGCCGATTCCGACAAACGTGCATCGTATTTGTATTTAAAGATCGATGCATTACTTAGAGCCGTTTACTCATGTTCATGTTTCGAAATCCAACTAGATTTAGTGAAATTGGTTTTTTTTCATCTTCATTGATTTTAAATATAGGTATTGAGTGCAATTGTGATACGGCCACACCGGCAGGGTTGAAAACTCACTAATTATTATTATAGCATAATTGATAAATGAGCGGCAATTGAAATTAAAAATGTTGAACAAGAATAGTAGAAAAACAACCGGAAATGTGATGGTAACAAAGTAGCTGATTTTTGGAGCTCAGGATGTGGCACAAACGCGAATCATACGTTCTGGTGTTCCTGTGTACTCATGATATGCCCACAGCCAGGAGCATCCCTCTAGCGAACCCAAAAGACCTGATTATCGCAACATTTCGAAGATGACACGGCTATAATTGTTTGCATCAAATTTATTACTCAGAAACAGAGTGTATTTTAGTGTATTTTACAATAAATGACAGGGATATTTAACCCTAAAAAAATGATATTGTGGATCTCGTGGGTGAAATAAGAATGTGTGAGAAAACAAATACTCAATCAAAGTGACCTGAAAACAGTCGGAGAAAACCTGTATCAAATTGAAGTTTGAAAAGAAAGGCATTTAAATTAAAACAGCTCCGCGACAAGATTTTCTCAACTAGATTTTCCTAGTCTGTGGACAGAGCACACAAATACCAAACTGGTGGTGAACCGCCTACAAGTGCGAAGTTATCTTCCCTGTCGGAGGGGCTATTTGCTATGACATGTCTTAGCAATGAACTTGTCCTTTGCATTGCTGTCTTTTCAGCCATGTCTGCAATGTCTGACTGTATATATAAAGCCCGTCCAATATTACTCTATTATTTAGATTCTTATTACAAATTCAGTAATTTAGATTTAACAGTTGTTTTGTAGCAGTGGTTCTGTATATAGACTATAAGAGAAGCAAAAATACCTAAAATGCTTTTCAAGAACATGGCTTTTTAAATCCGTGAGCTTGATTTGAGATCGATTGCTGATAAAAGCAAATTTTGCAAATTCACTGGTTTGGAAAAACATGAACATGAGAAAACGACCCTCAGATTACAATAGGCAACAAAGAATCTGGCTTGATCGAAAGCGTTATTTTTGATAGATACAAAAAAAAGTTGTTGATATTTTTGTGGTGAACATTATTTTTGAAGAATTTTCCAATTTTCGATTTTTTTATCTACATACTTTGCCACAGCTTCCAAAATTCTACACCGATTTAAAAATGTATTAGACAAAATCACTGCCATTTAATAGCTCAATAAATAATTCAAAGACTGTAGTTATTTATTTTCCAGATATTTTGAATTCTAAAAAAGGGTATTCTAAGTCGTGCAAATGTATGTAACAGGCAGAAGGAAGCATATATATTCTTAATCACCAACCATAGCCGAGTAAATCTTGACTTGTTCGTCCGTCCACCTAGATTTCAGTGTAGACTCGTTTTGTATGCACGCAAAATAAGTTTGTTATAATTTTTTTCCACGCCCCCTTCCACCCAAGAAATACAAAATGTTAAAAAGAAAATCCTTAAATTTTAAATATTTCAAACTCTTCTTTCCCCTTTTGAGGTTTTCTTGCCAAAATTATAATATATTATAAGTCAAAAAAAATGTACAAAGCCTGCGGCCAATGCGAATGCGATTTTGGCCACCTAGCCTCAAAGTCTATAAGATGTCCGATTTACCACAGATTTTAAAGAACGATAACTTGTTCGACGCTAAATTAATGTAGGTATTTGATCAAAGAGGAAAATGAACCACTTTGGGATCTAAATAACTCCGAAACGAAAGAGAGTTCTAAGTAAAACGCTTTCTACCAAACGTAAAAGAGAACAAAACATGAACGGGGACTGCCGTAAAACAATCCATATCCAGAGGTGGCCTTTTTAAGCCATTAAACACATCAACTAAATTAATCGAACATTTTCTTTTACGGTTTGGTTTGGTTCATAATTTTAATCTATCTTTCTAAACTTTGGCTTGAACTGTTAAGCTTTTGCACCAAGAAAATGAGCAAAGCTCTGCTTTGGCCCTATTCATTTTCGATTTCCGATTTAGAATTCCTATTGATTTCTAGCAGTTGAAAAATATATAGCCGCTTTTGAGAGTGTGTAGCTTAATAACCTGCTAACTAAGCAGCGGCAAAACCTACTCATGATAGGAACGGGAGACCCTTAACATAGTTAAACTGCTCGCTTTTTAATTTAGATTTTTTAAGTAAACAAGGTAATGAGAAAAACTTAACTTCTTGACCTTAAGCGGATAAAACGCGCAAAATTAAACTTTTACCCCCTTACCCAGAGCACAGCTACTTGACATTCAAACATTTTATTAACAACAACACAAAAAAAGGGTTTTTTTTTGTATTAAAGCTTAACAATTTGCATTTGTATTAATAAATCTCAGTCAAGTTTTTGCCCATTAAAGCCGGTCATTATATAAATAATGGCTGCCACTTCTTCTGCCGCTCAACTGCTGCCGGGCACTTGTAAATAAGTAAGCTTTCAAGTGGCATTTGACCTCAAGCATTAACAATTCATTCTCGATTGTTAGTTTAATTTTTGTTGCTGACTTTTCTCACTGGCCACTTGAAAACCCACCGCAAAATGGCCGCCACTCACGTGTAATTGCACACAAATGCTAATAATGCAACTCTGACCAGAACGGGAAAAACTAAAAAGCAAGAGAACGGAGCAATGGAGAAACCAAACCAACCGGCGGCAATCAACCGATAATAACCGACTATTGAAATTGCAAAAATCGAGCAGTCATTTCTGCTTATTCTACCCATTCCATTTCTCCATTCCCCATTCTCGGGGATGCGAGCATTTTTCGTATAACGTTTATTTATAAATCATTTTATTGTCGGATTTTATTTGCAGTTGGACAAACGTTGAGCTGCTCCAAGCTGGAAGCAGAAGTTTGCTTGCAGTTTCTATGCCAATAAGCAGCTTACCGGAAGTTGTAATGCTGTAAATTTAGATTTCCGGCCGCAAGTGCAAAAAGTAAAAAAAAAAAGTTAACTTTTGCCACAATTTCATTGAATGCAATGCAATCCCCTCCTCTCCTTCACACACACACAGGAGTAATTTTTGTGTATTTTTTTGTGTAAGGTAAGCAAAAAGTTGGTTTTGGCCAAAGAAAAAAAAAAAAACGACAAAAAACCGCAACTCTAGCGAAACCTGTGACCAATTTGCAAAAGTTGCTGAGAGGAAAAAAAAAGGTGGAGAAAAATGAGTTTTATTTTTGTAAAGAACTTTGGTAAGACAGACACCAAGCTTAAAGCGTATTTAACTAAAAGTTGAGGTTAGTTGTGGCAGATCGGTATCAACCAGAGTCGGGAATCCACACTGGCTGCTTAATACTTAATACAAGATCAGGGATAAAGGGGATTTTTAAATGATTCAACATTTCCCTCTCTCCAGCAGCTCCTTTAGAAAACTGCCTAAATAGACACATAAAAAAACATGATTTCGCTCAAGTGTAGGTATCAAGTCTACAACCTTCAAAATTCTGTAAATGTTTCGGTTGATCTGTGGAATAACTTCCTAAAATGCCACAATAAGCGCATGAAAAAAAATAAGGAAATTGCGAGCGGAACTGAACTAAAAAATCCATTACCGACGCTCCCAAAAATTTAGCTACCCTTGAAGAAATTTATTTATCTTTTACCTCTTAGACCATATTACACATGTTATTAACACTGCTATCACAACTTCCAGTTTTCCTTGTTTATGGAAAAAGGGCAAAAATTATTCCAGTCCCAAAAACTAATAATGAATTTAGACCAATTTCAATTCTGCCATTTTTGGCAAAAGTCCTTGAGAACCTTATGACCGCGCAAATTCAAATATTTCTCAACAATAATATGCTTCTGAGTCCTCACCAATCAGGTTTTAGAAAAAATCGAAGCTGTGTAACAGCGATAACAAAAATAGTTGAAGACATACGTCAACAAACTGATTCTGGCTGAGTGAGTTTCTTGACGCTTCTGGATCATAGTAAAGCATTTCATACAGTATATAAAATACAATTTCTCAACACTGCAGTAAATTTCCTCAATTCATATCTCACGGGTAGGGATACAGGCAGTTGTTTCTGGATCGATCATGTCAGGATTTAATGTTTTAAAACGCGGGGTTCCGCAAGGATCTGTTTTAGGACCATTATTGTTTTCTGTATATGTCAATGACTTACCAAATGTTTTGTCTAACTGTGAAGTACACATGTATGCCGATGATGTTCAGATATATGTTAGTCGTCCGTTAGTGCAGTTTGTTGAGAGTGTTCGAATTTGTAATAATGTCCTTTCAAAAATTGATAACTGGGCAAAAGGAAATGGCTTAGGTCTCAACCCTTCAAAGTCAAAGTGCATTGTTATCTATAAAAAAATTGTGGATACAAGTCAATTGCCAAGTCTGTTCATAAATGATACTCCCATTCAATACGTGGAACAAGCTATTAATCTTGGATTCACATTCAATAACAATCTGTCTTGGAGTAGGCATATTTCGAGAGCCACAGGTCGGACTTATGGGATGTTGCGGCAGCTCTCAGTTACGCAAACGTTTTTGCCAATAAATGTTAAAATGCTTATTGCAAAAGCTTACTTATTCCATCACTTTTTACGGTGTGGAAGTTTTGGTCACTGCTCTAGAGACAGCATAAGGTAGTGTTGCATTTAATTCAATTGCTCGATATGTTTTTAATATCGGTCATACTGTCAACATATCGCACTTATCACACAAAATCTTCAATCTAAGACTCAAGTCATGGATTGATATAAGGACTTTAACATTTCTACACAAAATTATAATTACTCAGGAACCATTTAGCTATATCAAAAATTAAGACCTGCCTTCTCACTAAGAACAAAATACTTCGTTTCTATAAAAATTAGAATGTTAATCTCAGAGAGACAGTTCTTAATTAATGCGATTCGTCTGTGGAACAATCTTCCGTTTAATTTAAAAACAATTAAAAGCGCCCCGCAGTTTCATGCACAACTTAAAATTCACTTTCAGAATACAGAATAAAATAAAATTAGTAATTAGATAAAGTACACATTTCTATTCTTAATAGTAGGTATCACGGTGAAAAAGTGGTGACCCCGACGTTATTTTACCTTTCGAACGTAAACGCTAAAATTGTTTCGCGTCAAATCTGAGAAAAATCGTGAACACATTTATAAGGCATTACGTCGTCAACATATCGATAAACGAGCAATTTTGCGAACGAGCAGCTATCGACGGTACCGGCTTAAAGAAGATCAAACGAGCGGTAACTAACTCACCCGCTAAAGGCAAGTATGATTTCATCAAACTGAGAAATTGGGTGTAGATTCCGCAACTGAGCAACTACAGCATAGCCTTTGGTTAACATGTTTCCCTCCACATTTTTTGTCCTGGTAGCCATGATTGCGCCAATTCTACTAAGCCGATTTTGATCAGCCATGTTGCAATCGACGCAGAATTGATGTAATTCTGGCCCGTACCTCAATCATGAGAAAAATAATTTTTTTTACTATTTTTTTACACTAAACTCCAAAAAAAAAAACTTGAAAAATCTAAATTTGTTTTGAAATGTCCGCCAGTTTTCCAAAAAAATATTAAAAATTATGATTGAGGTACGGGCCAGAATTACATCAATTCTGATCATAGCCTCATTTACCGTTTTAAATTCCAATAACTTGGAGGCCCGGAATCATGGCCATTACCTCTACACCTTTTTTTTTGAGACCTTAATTGGCAGGCCGATAACTTTTTTGAACAGCCCTCGAAATCCAAACATTTTTTATATATTTTATTATATAGTTAATTAATAACACGAATCTAAAAACCAAACTGATAAAGCTCTAATGATTTTCTTCCCAGAATTTTTTTAAAAAACACTCATAAAACACTGTTCAAAGGTAGAAGACCCCCTTAAGCACTATTCTTTTTTTTCAGCCTTTTATTTTTTCTCGGATATCAGACATGATAATAGTGAATTTTCCTTGAGCTGTTAAATCGCATAGTAAAAATTAAAATTCCTTGAGGAATTAATTAGATGTAGGCCTGAAATTTAGTGAAATTTAGAAAATTATAGAAGTACATTTAAATCTTTCAGCTGCTAAAAAAATATCTATCTTTGAACTAAAAGTGTCTAATCAAACATGGTCACACTTAAAGTAACCAAGGCAAATTAACGTAATTTCCTACATTGCCAGTTATTTTCATTTTCAATTATTTCTTTTAGTTTCTCTCATTCGCACTCTTTGCGTTCAGCTTCACGTAAATAATTAGACACTCGTTGCGCATGTTTAAGCATCTTTTTTCCTGTCATCTTTCTTATTCAACTCTAAACTTTTTATGCCCTTATGAGTACTCAGTTTGGAGTACATCTTGTTGGCCTTGGTGATAAAATCGAGTGCCTTATGCTTTCATTCATATAAAGCGTTAATTTTATGACACAAAATGGCAGGACACTTGAGTGAGTCGCCAAGAGTCCAAGAGAAGTGAATGGAATTTACGCACTCACACTTTGGTTCTTCCTTCTTCCTTTTTTTTTTTCCTATGATTTTACGACGACAATTGAGTGGGAAAGAAGGAAGGGGAATGGTGTTGATAATGATGATGTTGTTGTTGTGTTGGCCTGTCATAAAAGTGAAAATATGAAGAAGCAGTCATCTTTGTGGCATAGACAAACCGAAATTAGGAAATTGACCAAGTTAATGCAGCTGGCCTTGTGTATTAACAAATATATAAAATATGGAAACTGACAATAGTTTAAATAAAAATTTCATATCCAAATTGATGCCATAGACAGAGACCTTGATGCGTTCAATGATTTCCTGATGCAGCAATTGATCGATCTAAAGAAAAGGAATAATTGAATAATTATTTACAAAATGCTTCCTAAATTTTTTCTTCCTTCCACTTACCGTTCTATCGAATCCCGAGTGATAGTTAGTCAAATGAAAATGCCAAAAACTGCGCGACAATTTCGATTTCCATACAAAGATTTCAAATATGGTACAATAGAAGCATATATTCAGCATGGATATCGCCTGATAGTATAAGGCACTTGCACTTGTGGCCGTTAAACAGAATATGGGCAATAGCCAGTAAATAAATGTGCACAACCAATGAAAGCGAAAATGCTTAATCAGCTGCACCGTCAGACGATGTACATGACCACGCAGCACAATCAACTCCTCGGTGACCTTACGCAATTGTTCCACCAATACCAACAGTTGGCCACCCTCCAAAACCTGAGCCTGTCTCAGTGTACGCACATCATTGGATATTCTTTTCGTACACTGATGCAGTTCATCATAGCAGGCAATCAATACCACAAATAAGCAAATATGTATGGTAATCTGTAGTAGAAAGGTGAATAGAGCAGCCGAAATTAACCACACTAAAAACCATTGGTACAAATGAAAGTGACCAAAAAGATTCTGTAAATATCCAATCGTAGACAAAAGTGAACGCAAGAGACTCTGCAGGGCCAACAGCAGCAACAGCAAATGACTCAGCCTGAAGATATTCGTATGTTTGGCCATTTTTTGCAATTTTTTCAGCATTTCCTGCATCTCATTAAGTAACTCCGTGCATTGCCCGCTAAACACAAGCACATGGAAACGCATTACCAATACCATAATAATTCCAGCTAAATATACTTCATAGTAGTAGGAATGTTTACCCATCATTAACAGGGAAATGGTTAGAAGCATCAGTAGAAAGCCAAATATTGTCAAGGCATAATACCGGAGACCACGTGATATACGAAATCCGGGCAGCTGCTTGTCATAGATGAAAATGGTTACACCAAAGAGTTGTGACAGCAACACCGTGAAGCCCAAAAAGAGTTGAGTGCAACGATTTAGCACATTTAGAGGCTTCATTTCGCACCAGAGTTGAGGCTTCGACTGCTGTCGCAGACATTATCCTCGAGAACTCAACAACTTCGCATTTGAGTTATGACCGCACTTTGTGCGCTGATGTGAGCGCATTAATAAGCGGTCAAAGTTTTGATGGCTAAATCGATATGATGTTGGGGGAGGTAGGTAAACACCGCACTTTGTGGTTGCCGCAGTGGCGCAGAAAAGTATGCTAAGCATTTTGGTCAGCTCATGTTAATGACAAACCGATTGAAGGGGCGGCTACGCATTGACTTGGTTTAGGCATATTGGAATGTGAAACCACTTTAATTTAGAGATTGACAAGCTTGGGATTAAGGAATTGTGTAAGGAGCATGCGGTGGTGTTTTTTTTGACTCTGAGTATACTTATAAAAATTGCGGTAAAAGTATAAATTATACTTACACTGCAAACACCGCAACACCGCTTATACCGCATTTACCGCATTACCACAATGACCGCATTTCAATATTGTAAAACCGCAAACTACCGCATTATAATATCTTTGAAACCGCATTACCGCATAATGTGTGTAGGTTAGCTCAGAGGGTAGGTCAGCTGATCACGAGAGGCAAACCTAGCTATTGGTTAAACAAAAGGAATATGGAAATTTTCTTCTTGACCCTGCGAGCTGGTTTCCTGGTTTCGATAGAGCGTCGTATAGATCTTTAAAAATTTGGGGGCCAAATTGTGCCTGGATTTTTGAACACCAAGTTTCAATTTTATAAGCGTATTAAACGTATTACCTAATACGTGGCTTGCTATTTAAGTTTCTGGCCTAGGTCACTTCTAGCCATTTAAGGACCAATTGGCCTTTTCCCAAAAAAAAGTTTGGACTTTTATCGATAAAAGCTCCATACAACTCTTTGATGTGTGACCACGTTTGATATCGATTAACGATTAATCAATCGTGAAAATTATCGTGCAATCATTTTTCACAATTTTTGACGTGGATTATCACAACAAGAGTGCAACGATGAACTTAAATCTTTGTATGGCGATGAAGCACCATCCTTTAGCACTGTGAAAAATTGGTTTAATGAATTCAATCGAACACTGGACGTAAAAAAGGTTTGTTCTCGTTGGATACCGCACAATTTGACAATCGCTCAAAAAAAAGGCTCGTGTGGATTGGTGCAAAGAAATTTTAAAAAATATAATCGCGGTGTGTATAAGATCGGCACAGGTGACGAATCATGGATCTATGCTTATGAGCACGAAACAAAATAGCAATCGACCGTGTGGGTCTTCGAAGACGAGCCAAATCCAACGAAAGTCGTTCGTGGAAGAAGCACTTCGAAGCAAATGGTCGCCTGTTTCTTTGGTAAAACTGGTCATGTGGCAACTGTTCTGCTTGAGCAACGTAGGACGGTCAATTCTAAGTGGTACACTAGTGGAGAAATTCGAAAACCGAACAAGAGAAGACAGATCATTGTGCGCCATGACAATGCGAGCTTTCACAAATCAGCTCACACCAGCGCCTTTTTGACCGCCCAAAACGTCGAATTGATGAGTCATCCGCCGTACAGCCCTGACTTGGCAATTTACCATTTTTCCGTATCTTAATGCATATGGAGGACAATCAAATTCCAATTAAATAGATAAAAACCTGTTTTGTTGTTGCAGCAAAAGGGTATTGCATAAGGTTTTTCAATTTGGTTTGTGCGTATGTATTATAATTTTAAATAGAGGAAAAGCCATGTTCGGCTCGGTTATCGGATTGAAAACTGTAATGAGGGTTGTGATCGATTTATATGGTCTGGCCCGTTCCTCAATCATAAAAAAATTTTTTCCAAGTTTACAAACTTTAAAAAAATTTAGATTTTCGACGTTTTTTTTTGTTATTTAGTGTAAAAAAATAGTAAAAATTTGTTATCTTCATTGATTGAGGGTACGGGCCAGAATTGCATCAATTCTCGTCGGGTGCAAATCCGGCAGATCCAAAATCGGTTAAGTAGAACTGGCCCAATCTTCTACCACGGTCAAAAAAACGTGGTTTAGAGAAAACGTTGGTTAAAGTTTTCCAAGTTCAAAAATACTCACATGCAGAACATTGCTCCACTAAAACGGATATATCTGCTAAACTAAAAAATTGAAAATGGTTTTAAAGTTTTTGGGGATGAAAGGGAAGAATGTTTCGCGCTGTATTAATAACAAAACAAAATATTTTCAAGGTCTAAGACCCCCTTAAG
Source organism: Lordiphosa mommai (assembly GCA_018904225.1). Taxonomy (NCBI): domain Eukaryota; kingdom Metazoa; phylum Arthropoda; class Insecta; order Diptera; family Drosophilidae; genus Lordiphosa; species Lordiphosa mommai. The sequence continues at coordinate 171,390 of JAEIFT010000511.1, read as the reverse complement.
TAAAACTAAATTTAAGCGCTCCCCAACTGCGCTCTTGATGACCCCACGGACAAAGAAGAGGACGTTCTGCTAAACGGGCGGAAAATTGATTAAATTGGGCTGGAAAAATTCCCAAAGCATCTAAGAAGAGGAATTTGTGATAATGTCGTCTTCGATTGAAAAATGGCGATCGTGTTAGCACCCAAACTAACCTCAAACCGCTGTGAAGTAACTCCTTGAGAAGAGCAAGAGTGACCATGAGCAGAGAATACTGCATTTAAAGTAGATTTAACCTATATTTAATTTAACTAACAAACGCTAAGTCAATTGTTTTTTTTTTGTATGTGTTTGTGGCTGAAAAGGAAAAAATCTAAATAGTGAGAGCAGAATACACATGGCAATGCCTTAAAGTGTACCTCCTGTTTTCCTCTTCTAGATATGCTAGCTTCTCTTCTATTCTCCCATGCACCGTTTATTTTTCATAGTTTTGGCGATCACAAAATTTTGGAAATAGAGTGGAAATTTTGGAATAGCTTTTCAAAGCCACAGCTGTTTGGCTGTCATGCATTTGCATTGTTTAAGATTTACTAGCCAAAAAGGCTTCAAATATTCTTTATCTGCGAAAACATTTTTAAATTTTTTTCTTTTGCCACTAATTTCTTCTAAAACGAATCCACACATATTTTCTATTACATTTAAATTTATATCTATTTTTAATTTTATATGAACATTTATACTTAGATGTTCGATTTAGTTTTTTTCTATTCGTTAATATTTCCTTTTGCTTTGATAAGGAATTTTCTTTGCGTTTGGTATGAAGTATCTTTAAAGTTGGTTTCTTAATAAGTTTAAAAATGTCTAGTTTGTATTTTTCTTTGAATATATTATTTGTTTAAATGAATTCTTACTAAAGGGGCCATGCAAAAAAAGAGAAGAAGGAAGATGAGATGAAAACCGTGAACAGGTAGGGTGGGCAAATTGTTTTTCACAGTGCCACATATGTTGTGTCTCCGTGCATTATTGGTGAATTCTCCTTGTTTACTTTATCTCTGTTTGTTTTGCATATCAAGTCTTTCTTTTTGCACGTTAATAAATATAGAATTAATATTATCCAAGTTAGAGCATTGACCCGTCCGAACTCTTTCGAACCTCCCCATAACTTGCCGACGAGACGAAAGCCGGATCAAGAGCGTGCGCGGATGAGGTCAATCCACCAACTGTTCAGCCTTTAGAAGTGTCTCAAAGTGACTTGTCGTACTGTTCGTGATACGCTACACCTTCTCGTTTAGTGTAAATTTGTTGACACCCCCCACGTGATTCGTAACATATGGCAACGCCAAAAATGCTCAGTAAGGTTTACAATTTATTCAGATTTATTATCGAAATTCGTGCTTTTTGAGAAATGTTTTTTGCATCGAAAAATTGTCTTCTGCGATGAATCCCATTTTTCGCTCAATGGTAACGTCTACAAACAGAATTGCCGAATTCAGACTGAAGAGCAGCCAGACGCAGTTCAAGAGCTGACAAGGCACCCTGAAAAATTCACTCTTTGGTGCGGTTTGTGGGCCGGCGGCAACTTTCTGCTCACATTGCCGATACAGTTATCTCACAAAAATTAATTAAAATTAATATCTAACAAGTACGCAAACAAATTATTCACATTCATCTCCGTTGTCGGGCTGGGCAACAAGTGGGCAAATATAAATGCATAAAAAAATACCTGTTAATTATTTAATTAAAACTTTTATCAGCTCACGAGCACTGCACAGGGCACACTTTCTCCCTCTCTTACTCCTTGAGTGTTTTGTTTCGTAGCTTAAGCTTCTACTTTTGTCTGCGTTTTTTTTGTTTCTCTCTCACACAGAAGTTGCAATGCAAATAACCTGAGTTGGAAAGTTTAAAGTTTTCTTATTCTTATCAAGTTGCAGCAATTGCCATTTCAATTGTTGTTTATTTATTTAGAAGGGACGCTCCCCTTTCTAACAGGTGCATCCTTCCCTAATTAACAAGCTGAGCTGCTAAGATTGATGTGTGTTTATATGATTTATCTGTAGTTAACAGACAGACACTCCAAGAGGTTCATTAATTTTCCACACCGAGCACATGTACTTGTAAGAGAGAGCAGCAATTAAATGCTCATTAGCATTGAAAATTTTCACGCTTATAAACCGGAAAGCCTTTGAGATTTGTCTAGCATGAGGAAGGAGATTCGCTCGCTTGTCTAACTTACATGCATATTTGGCCATAAATATTTCTCACAGAGCTCAGCGTGTAACTTTCTCGCGAGGAAGTTTTTATTAAATTTTTTTCTTCGCGCCAAGTTGCTACAATCAATTACGCGGGCAACATTTATGGTTATTGTTTGGCCAAAGAAAAGAAAAGTTATTTTTATAATAATATTTTTGCCAAGGTGCGGTGCCAGAACCACCGAAAAGTGATTGCAAGAGTTAAAATTAAAAGCAAATGTAAAATCATATTTCTATGTGTAAACTTGGCCTGGGTCTGGGCCTGGTACCTATGCTAAAGCCTCAAGGCCTCGTTTTTTTTTTCCTGTTGCAAAAGTTTTTTAATAAAATGTTTGCGTTTGCTTTGCCCGCTTGGTGGAGTGGTGAGGGGGTGAGAGCAAAGGTAATCGAGTATGAAAATTGAAATCGAAGCTCACGAAACAATGGCGCCAACTGAAGGCATTTGTGCCGCCTTCACCTCCATGAAAACTAAACAAAAACGCCTGCAGCACAAATTGTACAAGTTTCATTGTCAATCGCAGACAGGCGAAAAGTTCATTTAATTTTATCTTCGATTTTCTAAATTTGATAAAAATGAATTTTCGCTGCCGCAGATTGAAAATTTATTACATTTTTATTGCTTTAAATGTCTGCGATAATCGAAAATTTACGAAGAAGCATTTCTAATAGGTGGGCGTGTCTCTCCATTTGATTTGTGGCAACGTTAAAGTAAGTAAAGATAGCGAGATTTTCTAGTAGGAAAATGTGTCTACAAGCAGCTTTTGCATGCATAATTAACAGAAACTGAACCCATCCCAAAAGGGTAAGGCGGAAACTGGTTGAGAAATATGACCCAGGCTATCTTAAGCCCGGGAGGCTTGTGAATTTAATTTAAATTTTTGAAGCAATTTACCTTTAAGCTCCGGCCATGCCACGTAATTAGTTTGGTTTTCGTTTTACTTTTTTTTTTGGGCCATTTTTAATTTATTCTTTTTAATGATAAAGCAAAAGGCACAAAACCAATTGTAAAAGGACAATTAAACTTAATTGCACAACGAGAGCGTAAGTTGAAGTATCTTTACAATTGACCAAAGTTATGGGGCTTAGCCATCCGAAAGCCATTGGAAAATTATTAAAGTGTGTGCAGTTGGTACCCATATAAACATAAATAAATAAAAATATATAAAGTTGGTACCCATTTGCGTTTTAAATCATTTTTATTGTCTGAGAAAACATCTCGAGTTTTTAGGTAGTTTTTAAAGTAGTTTATATTATTTTTATTTCTAATAAAGGAAACATTAAGACAATGGAAAATCAAACTTGCACACTTAAGTCACGATTTTTTGCTTATGTGAAATTAATTCAGCAAAAAAAATAAAAAAATATTAGACAATTTTGAGCATTTTAGGGGGAAGCTACATTTTTGATCGCGAAGCACTTCGAATCAAATAGCATTAATCGTCATGTGTCCACAGAGGCATTAGATCAACATTAAGCAATTAATTCTGTTTAGTATACAACCCTTTGGATTGCCTCAAGTGATTTTGATTTTGACTGATTTTGAGAAGATTTTTAATTTTCAAAAGTTAATACTAAAAAAGTTTTTGTAAAAAATTAAAAAAAAGTAAGAGATAATAAGTCTTGATTTTGAGAATATAAATCCTAAATTATGATTTTTCAATCTTTTTCTAGATTGCAAGCTTCTTGATAAAAGAGATTTTTACTCTTGTTTATTGATCGATTTTTTTCTCTGTGTAGGCTTCTCGCAGAAAATACCAAAATAATAGGGCTAAAATAGCAACACACTATACAACACCTACAATAATGTTTCATAAACAGCTGCGTTGAAAAAAATAGCTCTACCCTCACAAATAAATTTATTAAAGACGTCCTAACTGCATTTGTATGTTTTAGAAACCGTTAAAAAAAATTTTTAGAAGAAGAAAACTCTTTAAAGTTAGTAAAGAAAAAAAAAACATAGTTTTAAATTTATGAAAAATTAGGGAAACTAAGCGAAAAAATAATATCACTATATTTCAAATATCCACTTTAAATTACAAAAATCTCTTAAATCATTTCTTAAAGCTAAGATTATTCTTTAAATTTAATATTGAGTTTCATTGGGTTTGTAGGTCATAATAGCTACGCAACGTCTTGGCATCGATTCTACCAAATTCCGGCACCGTTTTAGAGGAATCTTGCTCCAGGACTCCTAAATGACTTCCCATAGTGATCTGATGTTTGTTGGATTAACAGCAGTAAATGCCTTTAGATTTTCAATGGGATTTGGGTCTCCAAAACTTTAGCAGACTTTTTTTTAGAACCATTTCTCAGCATTATTGCAGATGTACTTGAGGTCATTGTGCCATACCAGCGGCATCTCATATTCTAAGAAGGGTAGCATATTCTATTATGGTTTTAATTTAAAATATTGGACATACTCTAAAGTAAGAAAAATAACCCCATTTTATTACACTTGAGCCTCCATGTAAAATGGTTTTTCATTGTATATGAGATTGTTTTCTGACTTAGGGTACGAACGAGAGCATTTTTCACCAAAGATAACAACTTTTCTCTCATCTTTTCATGATATATTTAATCTTTTTTGGGCTGGACGCAATTAAGTATATTTAAGTCCCTTTTCAATTACAGCCTTGAATGGATCTCTTTTGCTCTCGCGGATTAACTTTTTGAAGTGAAACTTAGCTAGGGATCGTTTCAAGTTTCGTCCACGTGTTTCAGTACTTTCTTTTGTAGTTTATTGCGCTTTGAATCATTTTGTTTGAACACCCAACCAATTGACCGACTTTTATAAGGGCGTCTTCTACCTTTGCACAGGGGTTTTTTGAGGGTTTTAAAAAAAGGTCTGGAGAGAAAACCGTAGGAGCTTTTCCAATTCAGTTTTTTGTTTTGTGTTATTTAATAATTATATAAAATAATAAAAAAAATTGTTTAGACAATTCGAGGGCTGTTCAAAAAGTTATCGGCCTGCCAATAAGGGTTTCCCAAAAAAAGGTGTGGAGGTGGTAGCCATTAATTTGGTGAATGAGCTTATGATCAGAATTGATGTCATTCTAGCCCGTACCTCAATATTAAAAATTAAAATTTTTTGGAAAAATTGGCGGACATTTAAAAAAAAAGTATCGATTTTTCACGATTTTTTTTTTAGTTTAGTGTAAAAAAAAAATAGAAAAAAAATGTTTATCCTCATGATTAAGGTACGGGCCAGAATTAAATCAATGTCTGATTAAAATCGGTTAAGTAGAACTTGCGCTCGTTTTAAGTTTAAAGCAACGTATAAATAACTCGGACTAGCGAAAACATTGCTCCACTAAGATGTCTATATCTTAAACTATTTTGAATTTTATTAAAATGTTTGAAGGAGATGAAAGGGGAATGCCCAAGCTATAATAATGCAAAACAAAAAAATGGATAATAACAAATTTCATAGGTAGAAGACCCCCTATTTTCCTTTTCAAATACAATATACATTTTTGAATGATTTCTATTCTTTTTTTTTAAATTTAAAAATCCGTCAATGATATCTGAACAAGGCTTATTGCAGGTGCTTATATAATTTGGTCAATACGAATGGATTGACTAGAAGAACATTTTACCCAATTATACAAATATTTTAAGTTTAAAATCAAACACATCAGTAATGTGCCAAGTCCCAAGTCATGAGTAAACTACCCACCCAAAAGAATTAGGTTTTTTTTTTTTTTCCATTTTTGTGCCAAATTATTAGGAAAAGCTGGCTATCCTTATAAACCTAGGCTAAAATTTGGCCAGGGCTATCTGAGGTCAGATTCAAGAAACTCATAAAATAAAATTAATTAAATTAAATTTAAATATTAAAATACCTGGATCTTCATCCGAAACAATAAAAGAAATTGGTCATTTTTTTTTTAAATTTCGAACCTTTAAAATACCGGAAAAAGTACTTTTCGTACAAATTCAAAAAAATGCCGGGACGAAATTCTTAAGAACAGGCTGTAAGGTTAAGAATCCACAAAATTACGAGCGAGTAGCAAAATGTGGAACCTTTAAAATTCCGAAAAATAAAAAGAAAAACACTGACTAAATCCTTAAGATCGGGCTTTTGGGTTAAGATTCGTTGGAATTATGGGCAATGAAGAGCATTCGTTGGAATGAAGTACCCCTTGAAAGTTCCGAAAAAGTATTGGTAGATTACAAAAAATAATACTTTAATAATAAAGAAAATAAAATATAATAAATTATAAAATTATAATTATAAAGGAAACCTGCACTCAGAGAAAAAATCGACCAGATCGTGCTTGATATCAAGCAGATTTCGTGTCAGAAGTTCGGCAAGTCAGAATTTTCTTGGATTTAAGAAAAAAATACTGAAATCAAGTATGAATTTTCAAGCTCGATTTTTTTGTTCGCTCTCCGCAATGCGAAAGCCTCACCTCCCTTGCCACCAAACTCAAAATCGAGCGCACAAGTCTTCTCCATTTCAAGCAGATTTTTTCTTAAAAATTCTAGACGAAAAAAAACTAAATTGAAGCCGATTTCAGTCTTGCATAATCGTGCTAGATTTCTCTGGGTGTGGTTCTTAAGGGATCCGTAGACTTTCTGAAAAAAATGATATATCAAAAATATTTATATTTAAGTCATTGGCATAATTTCGAAAAGAGTTTAATAATTTAAAACAAACATCTATCCACAATTCCAATGGCAATATTTTCTTCAGGTATTGTAATTTAGACCGTTCTACGTTAGTATGAAAATTGTAAGGTCCTATTTAAAGCCTCTTATCGGTAGCTTTTTGGTGTTAACTAAGCGTTAAAGAAATCTAAAAAAATCACAAATTTTTAACTGATTCAAGAAGGCTCTAAAAAATTATTATATTACTCATACGCAGCGTGGTCCTTTAATACTTCTGTTTTTTTTTCTACTACTAAAAAATAAAACACATTCTCCTGTTCTCCCTCATTTGCATAAACGATTGAAATTTATTTCATATTTTATGGCCAGAATTTCGGTGTAAGTTATACATGTCGTATGAGTAATTTTTTTTTGTAAACTTTTTTCTTTTTCTAAAATTTTTTAATTTTGCAACCAACTGAAACTAGTCCATTCTAAGTATCATCAAGTGTTGCATTTAATTATTTTAACAATGGCTTTCAATCATTCCGCGCCATCACATATGTAACTCAAATCCGTTCAATATCCGCCAGTCCCCTCTGTCTTCTCGCCACACACACACACTAACTTTGTATTATGTATGACAATTTCCGCTTGATTTTCATTTACGTGCCGGGCATCACGCACTAAAATTGTAAAATTGTAAAATACTAAAATTGTCATGCATATTGATGTGGCTTGATTTCCAGCTTCAGTTGTGCATCATTTTGGGCATTTGTGGTGGAGCTTTAAGCAGGACGCAGCTGTGCCGGGACTGGCTAAATGTTTTATGCAAATAGTTGGCATAAATTGTAATTAAAATGAACGAAACTCAAAGTTTATGTGTGTGTGTGTGTGTGCGTATGATTGACGTGGCATCAAACTAAACAAACTAAACATTTTTATGGCCCGTACGGAAAGTTTTTGTGTCGCGTTTATTTGTTTTACACTTAAGTCGCAGCAGCAGTGGGAAACTAATTTATTAGGGCCACGTGTAATGCCCGGGCAATTATTGAACGCGTGAGACAAATAAAAATATATGGGGAAAAATCTCGTTGCCAGGCGATTGCAGTTGCCCGGCACGTTCTTGGCCAACAAATCACAAGCAATTATAGAAATTTAAGAAGAAATATCCTTGGACAAGGACCAGCAGCTGGCGCTGACACGACATAAAAAAAAAAAAAGAAAGAACACGAAGGCGACTAAATCGAAAACGTTAAATATAACGTGACAGCAGCCGAAAATTCGTCCTGACGGGCGGCGTGGCGCGGCGCGTAAGCACTTTGTTGTTAAATGTACATGAGCGATTATCGCCGTGTTCTACATATTTGTGTTCATTACAAGAGATTAGTGACTGCAATCGTTTTGTAATCCTTTACACAGGCCAAACTGTCAGTGTCACTGTGTGTGTCGGTGTGTGTGAGAGAGTCGCGCCCTATAAACTACATTAATTTGCATAATTGCACTCAAGCATGTTTAATTTGTATTTATTGCATTATTACGCATATCAACGCACCGCAAATTCAACGACAACCACCAAATGCCAGTGGATCCTGTTGATGATGACGATGATGGCCCCAGGACACAGCCGGCTGATGATTGCCCCCCCCCCCCCCCCCCCCCCCCCAGGCAAAACCACGTAAATGGCAAAATGAGCAGGTGATATTTTGGTTAGATTTATTGCTGCGATTTAGCATATTGTTTATATATTCTGTTGGAATCATAGGGACAGTTATTACTTTCAGAGCTGCAACGGTTAAATGTATTAAGTAAAATAATTCTGCAGTGCAACTTGATCCCTGTTTATTGATATACTTTCAAGTCATTTATATGAACTACTTTACGGATTTGTTTTTTCTGTGCCTTTATTCTTAATATTATTTCCATACCAACCGGAGAGTATGCCAAGTTATAGAGGCAACTTCTTAAGACTGATTGGTGATCAAGATGCACTGAAAAAAAAATTTAATTTTTCGAACATTAGAGAAAAATATAAAGTTCAATTAGTCTCATAAATATGCTTAACAATTAAAACTACACAAAATTAACAAGATGTTCTCTTTAATAATATTTTTTCTGTATTTACCCTTTTGAGGGCCATCTTAATCGATTATGTATTGACAGTTTTGTTAGACCTCCTTTGACTATCTTTTGAGCAGCTTCAGAAAACCACTCTCGTCCTTTTTAAAGCCCCATCAGAATCGAATATTTTACCATTTAAAGAATTTTCAAGAGATCGTAAGAAATGATAATCTGTAGGTGCAAGGACGGGGCTATGAGGTGGAGTTGGCATCACTTTTAATTTCAGCTCTGATAATTTGTGATTAGTGACCAAAGAAATAGGCGGTCAAGCTTTCTCATGATGAAAAAGCACACCCTTGCGATTGGCCGAATCCGGAAAAAACTGTGCCTGGAATTTTTTGTTTACCTTTTCCTGTCATTGGTATCCAGCAACATGAACGAAATCCACAGTTTGTTATCGATAGTTGACCTATCGTTTGCGTGTGTGGATGCTAAAAATTCCTGACACAAAACACAGGAATATATTTTCTACAATTATTTTTGACGTGATGGGCGAAAAAGATGGAGGCAAATGTGGGTGCAAAACAATAAAAAATGAATTGAGGATTTCCAACGCTGGAGAGCAAACAATGGAGAATGTTTATAACGTTATCTTATATAAAATAATTTGATATTTTTATTATTGCTGCACACCCGCTAATTCATCTTGCCAAGATACAGTTGACAAAGTTCTTAGTATTATTTTGAATATGTTAGGGGTAATCCTTTGGGGTATCCGACCACGAATGTCTTTAATTGGCTATCACACCACATCTACATACTTCATACTTTGGATTTATAAGAGCCTGACGGCTTTTTATGGCTTTTTTACAAACGAACAATGGTTGGACAATGTGGCTGAAGAGGCATATCTGTCTACGGTTTCTGATGCTACATCCTCCTACAAAGGCTGCACTTATATGGGATCAGTCAGCTAGGCCGAATTTAGCATTTCATTCATAACTTTAATTTAATAAATATTTTTTTTATTATTTTTAAATAATAATATTTAAATTATAGCGTCTTACAAAACACAACATATTAACATATTAGTGTGACCTTGCACAGGTTAGGCCTTTTTTACCTTTCTTGGTCTTTTTTTACCGGTTCTGGTCACACTGTTTTAGTTGAGTTCCACACACTTTTAATAAATAGCAAATTCCTGACAGAAATTTTCCGCAGTTGTGGATACTAGCCTTAAATTGGAAAAAAATTATATCTGATTCGTGTGAAATCTGAACAAATAGATTTAAATGTGCTACATTTACAGATTTTCGATATCATTGTGCTTTCAAAAGTTATGGTCCAAAAACTAAAATAATTGCAACCTTTTTACAATAAAATTTTGTACAACTAATTATTTAAAATTTTCAAATAATAAGTAAAATCGCAATAAAATCATTTTTTAATGTCTTACCTTTTTTCTCCAACAATAACTTGATTTTTAATTAAATATTTCCTAATTTAATGTAATTTTGCGTAATAAAAATTATGTACAAAATTTTTTTTGTTTTTTTAGATTTTGTTCTATAACTTTTGAATGCACAATGATATCGAAAAACTGTAAATGAAGTAAATTAGAGGACATTTAAAACTTTTTATTTAGAATGTTAATATTATTCTATTATCATTGGAATTTACAAAAAAATTGTAACTTCGTTAAAAACTTAAAAAAATTTTCGTATGAAACCATCATTACAACTCATAATTAAAGTAATGATGCAGTTCGATTCCTAGGACCCTAAATATGGGGAAACCGTCAAGTTCGGTCATGTCTTTTTTATTTTTGAAAAAAACTATCCCAGTGTTTTTTGTGTGATCCAAAAATTTATGTGCGCAACAGAGTTTCAAAAATAATTACCCATACGACACGTGAAACGGATCAAAATTTTTACAACAACATCTGTACTACGAAAAAGATCAGGGCAAGTCAAAGTGCAAGTTTTCAATTTAATTCGAAATCAAATTACCGATAACAAATGAAATAAATATATGAAAATAAGCAACACTGCGTATAAGTGAGTAAAAAAAAATGTATTTTCAAAAAAGGAACAGATGGCCGGAAATAGTATCGATATATCGAAAATCGATCATTTCGTCGAAAAATTGATATATCAATATTGTATATTTTACTAACGCAATAGATCGTATATCGAATATTTTTTTGAGATATTTTCGGCGATATTTTTTAGTTCTGGACAGAAGAGAAAGCCAAATTGCCAGCGCTTTCCGACTTGGCATTAGCTTATGGTATATCACCGGGAAGCTTGGTGCCATTGAAGCGATTGGGTTCATCTATAAAAAGGGTAAAGCCGAATAACCAGTGAGCACATAGTGTCTTACGATTATTCTAATTTATAATGAATTCTGGAATGCTGGAACTCAAAAAATTAAATTCAAACATTTTTTTATAGACACATTTTTGAGTTAACATTTTTTTTTAGTTTTTTCTGTGGGTTCCCTTAAATTTTAAGCCATATCTTGAGAAAGAAACTTTACATAGAGTCAAGCAAGGTAGTTTTAGATATGTAAAGTAACTGTTTAACTCTAAATACAAAATACAATTTTATTTATATTGGAGCGCACAAATCGTGATGCTTTTTTAAGCGCAGGGTGAGGGTTCGAGGTTTCATCCCAGCCACCTCCCCGTGGAAATTGCAGAGGTTCGTTCAAACCATTAGCCCGAGCATTTAGTATAGTATATTTTTATACACGAAAAGTGTAAATTTTGCCCAGAAGTTTGTAACGCATAGAAATATTAATTTCCGACCCCATAAACTATATATATTCTTGATCGGACGACGAGCTGAGTTCATTTCCCTTGTCCGTCCGTCCGTCTCTCCGTCTGTCTCCCCGTCTGTCCGTCTGTCCGTCTGTCTGTCTGTTTCTACGCAAACTAGTCCCTCAGTTTTAAAGCTATCGAGCTGAAATTTTGCACAGAATCTTCTTTTTACTGCACGCAACTAATATGTCGGAACCGGCCGGATCGGATGACTATATCATATAGCTGTCCCATAGGGAACGATCGGTCGAAAAATAAGTCTTTTTGAGAAAAACTTTTTTGATTTCCATCGTAGCGTCACCAATCGTAGTATATATTAGTTTTTATATGTATCCCCACAATTCGGAAAAAATTGATCAAAATCGGATGACTATAGCATATAGCTGCCATAGAAACGGACGGTCAAAAATCTACTTCTAGTGAGAAAAACTTTTTTGTTTTCCATCGTAGCGTCTCCAATCTTAATATATATTAGTTTTATATGCTTTGACACAATTCGGAAAAATTGATCAAAAATCGGATGACTTTAGCATATGCTGCCATATAAACGGTCGGTCAAAAAAAATACTTCTAGTGAGAAAAACTTTTTTTGTTTTTCTATCGTAGCGTCTCAATCTTGGTATATATTTTTTATATTCTTTTACCATAATTTCGAAAAAATTTATCAAATCGGAGGACTATAGAAAAACCGCCATTTGCCCCCCCGGACGAAAAATTTTTTTTACTAAGAAAAGTTATTTTATTGTATCAAATTTTTATTATCAATGATTTAAAAATTGTAAATATTTGATATCTATATCCTATATATATTTTACCGGTTAAATCAGTTGGAGTAATCTTTTTCATGCCCAAAAATATTAATAAAATCTACTACAGAAAAATTTCCTTTCCCTTTCTCTTTTTGTGTATTGTTTACCCCAACAAAATCCCAACTCTGTTATAAAAAATTTCTAAAAATATTTAATGAATTTTTGCCGCAGTTATTTTTATGATTGCAACGAGCTGGTCTAAGCACCGGCTACTTCAGTTTTATAACCGAAACTTCATGCTTCACGAAATGTTATGCAAACATATGCCGCACTAGAGCGCAAATAAAATGCGTTACTCTCGAATTTCGGAACAAAATTTTTCCTTATTTTTTTTTTTATCATATTCAACAGAGAAGTGCACACAGTGACTGCAAAAGATAAACGTCCACTTGGCGCGCTTGGCTGGCCGAGCGAAAAACAAAAGATATGCGACAAAAAAAAAAAAAAAAAAGGGTCAACAATAGAGAATTGTCTCTGGTCAGGGGAGCTGACGATGGCGTCGAGTGCCGTAAATTGGTAACAATTGAATTTTGATAAAAGTAGCCGAAAATGGGGACTTTAAGGGATGGCAAAAGTTTTCAAGTGCCAAAGGAAACATCTCAATCAACATTCAAATGGCAATGGCACGTGCCAGGTGACAACCAACTTCATTATGAGCCACATTCTAGCAGCTAGTCTGCGTTTTATGGGCTCAGCTGAAGGCGGCTTACATAGAAAGAGACAGAGAGAGAGAGAGAGAGAGAGCTGTTAAACCGAAACCGCATCCGCACCACACACACACACACACGTACCACATGGCATGCAGTTGCTTCCTTCTGCCACCTTTGACATATGGCTCCTTCTCGCCGCAAACTTTTTGCCTTCAGACAAAAATTTACAAATTAGTTGCACAAAACGTGACATTGTGTGTGCAAAAACTTTGTGCAACATGCAACTTAATTAGAAAATAAATAAATTAAGTTGCCAATTGTTGCTTATGATAAAATTTTGTAGGCTATCGATTGGTCGCTCAATTGCCAAGGACCCAACCAGCATAACTCACCCAGGATTTTGTGCCCGTGTCCCTTATATGCCAATTTATTGGCTGCCATTGAAATTGAGTTCAAAGCCGGGCAAAGGCAAGCTAGGAATGTAATTGTGTGTGTGTGTATTTGTGGGTAGAAATCTACTTAGTCAACCTCCCCAACTTAACAAATTGATTTATTTGCTTTAGACTAAATAGGTGAGCTGAAACTTTAACAGGCGGCAATACACTCATAAAATAAAAGAAACTAAGAGTGACTTAAATGGTTAACTGACACTTATCAGAGAATAAACCAACAAGAAAATAAAACTTTAAAAAATTATTGCATCCGATTTAAGCGAACCAAATTTTGAATTTACTATTATCATGACTTCCATTTGAGAAAAAATAAGAGATTCAAAAAATTAGTTCCTAAGAAGGGTTTTAGCATTCTTTAAGGTTTTTTTGGCTTTTTTTCAAGCTGGGCCAAACCATATTTTCATGAAATATTTTTTTTCTAGAAAAAATCTCACGCGAGGAAAAATATTTTCTAAAATATAATTTTTTTAAATAAATAAAATGAAAAAAAAAAATGTCAAAAATATTATCAACCAGGGCGGATATTATATTGTTGCTTTAAAATTACTTTCTCGATTTTAGATAATTGAAATTAGGAGTTCTAAAACCTTCAAAAATAAAATTAATAAAAGTTAAATATTTCTGCTCGCGCATTAATCGATTGTCCCATTGAAAGGTTTTTTCTAGAATATGTATAGGGATATCCTTTACTAAAAAAAAATTGTTTGATAAAAATATCGGTTGGTCATCTTTGAAAAAAAAACGAGAAACAAACATTATATTTCGCTAAAACTTAAGAAAAGAAAAAGATCACAATTTGCGTCGCTTAAATCGGATACATCCTTATGATGCTATAATATTTTAAAGTTGTATGTTCTTTGTCGTTTATCTCGCGAACTGTTAGTGCTGGAGGCGAAGATAGGATTATATTCTCGACCGCGGATAGTGATTTTTATACCCGTTACTCGTAGAGTAAAAAGGGTATACTAAGTTCGTGCAAATGTATGTAACAGGCGAAGGAAGCATTTTCGCCCCACAAAGTATATATATTCTTGATCAGCATCAATAGTTGAGCATGTCCGTCTTCCGTCTGTCCGTCTGTCCGTCCGTCTGTAGACAATCTCAGAGATGGTCAGAGATAAAAAAAAATTTCTATTCTTGCGGCAGATCATTTGTTTTGCCACGCCCCCGCCTCCCCCGCAAATTGAAAAAATCTAATATCTTCCCAATTTTGGAGTTAGGTTGTTTGAACTTTTTAGCATATATTCTACTTATCATTACTATGGAGCCCCCAGACATCGTTTTCGATCAGATGAACGATAGTAGAGTTGCCACTAAACCCCAATTTTGAAAAAGAGACCGTTCAAACCTTCTAGACATATTCTTAACCCTTACCTATCGATCCCTACACCCATTTTCGATCGGTGAACGATAGTAGAGTTGCCGCCCCCAATTTTTAAAAGTACCTCATATCTCCACAATTTTGAAAATAGACTGTTTAAACCTTCTAGACATATATCTTAATCTTTTATTACCTATCGATCCAGCCAACATCTTTTTTCAATCAGATGAACTATATAAGGTTGCCGCCCCGCAAATTGAAAAATACCTTATCTCATTTTTGAAAATAGATTATTCGAACCCTCTAGACATATATTTTAATCATCACTACCTATCGATCCGCCTACATCGTTTCCTGATCAGATGAACGATAGAAAAGTTCACGCCCACGCAATTTAAAAAAATACTTCATATCACCCACAAAAAAATTGATTGGTTGAGCCCTCTCGACATATATTTTAATAATTATTACCTATCGATCAGCCATACATCATTTCCTGATCAGATGAGCTTCATAGTACAGTTACCCCCCCCCGCCAAATTGAAAGAAACCTCTATCTCCCACAATTTGGGCATTTTATTACAAAAAATAGTTCATGGAATGACCCATATTCTAAACATCATTACTTATTCATCCACAGTACACCGTATCCAAATCAGATGAACGATAGTCGAGTTATAGGTAAAAATAATTATGCTGGGCAGCACTGGACGAAATCGTGATAGGCAGCATTTACTTAGTTTTGAGGGTGGCGGTGCCTTTGCGTTCTGGGCGCCCTAGATAAATGATTAAAAGGAAATAATTTAATAATTAAAATTTAAAAATGTGTTGTAATATGAGAACGGTCACACAAAATAAATAAAATTGTAATGTGTAATGGACTTGTAAGGTGTGCGAAATTAAGGGGTATTCTACCTTTTAACAGCGTTTTATGAGTGTTTTTTGTTTAATTTCTGGAAAGAAAACTATAAGAGCTTTTTCAATTTGGTTTTTTGTTTTGTGTTATTTATTAACTAAATTAAAAAATACAAAAAAAAATGTTTGGAATCCGAGGGCTGTTAAAAAAGTTATCGGCCTGCCAATCAAGGTCTCAAAAAAAAGTGTAGAGGTGGTAGCCATGATTCCGGGACTCCAGATTATCGAAATTGAAAACCGTAAGTGAGGTTATGATCAGAATTGATGTAATTCTGGCCCGTACCTCAATCATAATTTTTAATATTTTTTTGAAAAACTGGCGGCCATTTAAAAAAAATATTTGATTTTTTTAAGTTTTTCTTTGACTTTAGTGTAAAAAAAATAGTAAAAAAATGTTTTTTTCATGATTGAGGTACGGGTCAGAATTACATCAATTATGCGTCGATTGCAACATGGCTGATCAAAATCGGGTTTGAAGAACTGGCGCAATCATGGCTACCAGGTCAAAAAACGTGGTTTGGAAAAAACGCGGTTAAAGTTTTGAGCAACGCTGAAAATACTCACGTTAGCAAGAACATTGCTCCACTAAAATGGATATATCTGCTAAACTATTTCAAATATTTGAAAATGGTTTAAAGGGGATGAAAGGGGAATGTCCTAGTTATAATAATAAGGCAAAACAAAAAAATTGAAAAAAATTTTCAAAGGTAGAAGACCCCCTTAATGACACTTAATGACACAGTCGGTCTGTAATTTTTTGTATAAATTTTTTAAAAACGTTTTTAATCACAAACCACGACTGCAAAAAATAAGTTTCGTTAAGTATTGATAAGTATCGATAAGTATCGAGAAGCAAATAATCCACAATCAATCGAAATCGGGCAGCTTTACTAGCTTTGGCTGACCCCATTCACCTCTTTCTTACAAACAAAAACTTCATGAAGTTAACTTCGTTTTTGAAAGTCTTATAAAGAAAGAGATTCAACTCTGATAAGTGTCAGTTAACCGTTTGAGTCACTCTTAGTTTCCCTTCTTTTATGACAGAATTAATTTGGCCTTCCTTGAAAAAAAAACCAAAAAACCCTTAAAGATTGCTAAAACCCTTCTTAAGAACTAATTTTTTTGAATCTCTTATTTTTTTCAAATGAAAGTCATGATAATAGTAAATTCAAAATTTGGTTGGCTTAAATCGGATGCACCATTGTGAGGCAATAATTTTTTAAAGTTTTATTTTCTTGTTCGTGGTGGGAATCTAAAAAAATATGATTATTGTATGAGTTTTTGTTAAATCATAAAATTAAATTGGGTGGCTGAGTTTACATGGAATGACGCTTCGAACAATCTAACTTCAAAATTTTGGGAGATATAAGGTCTTTCCAAATTGCGGCTGTGGCAACTCTTCTGAAGTTCATCTGATCGGGAAATGATCTATGGAGGCTCAATAAATAATAATGAGGGAAATAATTCTATACAAGGTTCAAATTATTTACTATCGTTTATCTGATCGGCAAATTATGCGGATCGCGAAGTAATGATGATTAAAATATATGGACGCGTTCAGCAGAGACATTTGATCACTGATCAGCTTAATAAAAATGCTCTTATTATTTAGCCTACTTTTAGGGGGTCTTGTTAAATTGACATTTGAAAAAGCTCCAAGTAAATACCATATTAAACTTAGGAGGAAAAGTAGGCTACATAAATTTCCAAAAAATAAATCATTGATCAGGGAGCAAGTTCTTCTGCTGAACACGGCCTATGTCTTGATAGTACGAACAATCTATTTTTAAAATTTTCAAATTGCGGGGGTGGCAACTCTACGTTCGTTCATCTGAACGAGAAATTATGTATGGTAGATCGATAAATAATGATGAGTAGAATAACTCTCTAAATGATCCATTCAATCAAATTCCAAAATAGTGGAAGATATGCGGTTTTTTTATATTGCAGGGGAGGAACCCAAGCTAAAATGTGATTATGTTTTTGACGACCTCTGGTTTCTCTTTATATTTAACTTTTAAAAAACAAAACACACACATAACTTTGCCTTAACTGTCTGTGTTTCTGTCATGTTTGAGAATTTGACTTTTCAGTTTGGTTTTAAAACGTAGCCAAACAACATCTATATACACATTCTCCAGTCGGTGTGTATATATGTTTTTAACGTAATTCGAAGTGCCCTGAAATTTTAACAATCGTCGCCCGTTTCAACCAAAAGACGTGTTATTTATAAATTCCACTCGGTGTGACATTTTTTAACCAAAAAGACAAACTAGACCAACTCTAAGCAAAAATGCTCGTGGCCAAGCAAGGCAGCACCAATATACCAAAGTCACAGACGGTGGACAGTGAGACGGATATGTTTGGCGATTCACCCTCCAGTTCGAGTGCCGAGTTGAAGTCGCTGGCCGATATGGCCGAATTGCGTAAGCCTATGAATGAGATGGCTGACTTGCGCTTTAAGCATCCGCTGGAGCATACATGGACACTGTGGTATCTGGAGAATGATCGCACCAAGTCCTGGGAGGAGATGCAGAATGAGATAACAAGTTTCGATATGGTCGAAGATTTCTGGAGTCTGTACAATCATATTAAACCGCCATCGGAGATTAAGATTGGCAGCGATTACTCGCTGTTCAAGAAGGGCATACAGTGAGTGGATTTTATATGTAGAGGTAAATGATTCTACATTCCTTCCTTTTTTTAAAGGCCCATGTGGGAGGATGAGGGTAACAAATATGGCGGCCGTTGGGTAATCAATATGGGACGCGGCTCTAAACTGGAGCTGGACAAGCTCTGGCTAGATGTGGTAAGTTTTTTGGGGGGGAGCTTTGTGTCTCTGGGCTGTCATTTACCCCTTTTTTGCCCAGCTGCTTATATTGATTGGCGAGGCCTTTGAACACACTGAGGAAATCTGCGGCGCCGTTATTAACTTGCGCGGCAAGAGCAACAAAATTTGTAGGTATTAACACAGACTCCCCACCTTACACTACTGAATTCGGCGGCTCTTATTCCAGCGATTTGGACCGCCAATGGCCACAACGAGGAGGGCGTCATGGAGATTGGACGCAAGCTGCGCGATTTGCTTTTACTGCCACCGCAGCAACTGCAGTATCAATTGCACAAGGACTCAATGACCAAACAGGGATCACTGGTCAAAGCGGTTTACAGTGTATAAGCCGTCCGAAATCCTTCTCCTCGTTCCTGTTGCTATTGTCGCCTTGGCAGCTGCCACACAAAAGCTGCTGTCCTGAGCGCGTGTATTCCAAAAATGTAAAAAAAGAAGCATAAATATGTAGAAATGTGGTTTTAAGATTTTGAATAAGTTTTAAATTTATCAGATGACTGTACAATAAACTGCAGTAACCAGCATAATTAATTGGGTTTTTTTGTTTAGTGTAAAAGTAGAAAAAAGTAATATTTCGGCATTCAAGAAATAAAATATCAAAAAAAGATCAAAAATCTAAAAGGAGGGCGAAATTCAATTTGTGAGTAACTCATATTTCCAAGCAATCGCCGGGCCAAACGGAGCTTGAGTCCTACACTCAAAAAATGTTGATTTTTAAATAAAGACATTTTTTCTTAAATTAAGAAAGCATCTAATAAATCATAATATTTAGAAAATGTTTCCTTAAATGTAAAAACTAAGTTTTTTTTCTTAAATTTTATGGTTTTTTTTTCTAAATAATTTTCTAAAATAAAACAGATTTGCCTTTGAAATTAGAAAATAATTACATAGCACTCATTCTAAACACAAAGGCGCAACCATTAGAATAAGTAAAATGCCTTTATTTTAGTAACACCTTTCTTAAATTTAGGAAAATTGATTAGAAATTCGCCCAAATATTAAGAAAATTAATTTAGAAATTCGCCCTAAAATTTTAGAAAAAGATAGAGACAGCAGAACAAAATATGTATACCCAAAGCTGTCTAATTTTCGTTTTTTTATGCCGAAGCTACGGCGAAGTGTCGCATTGTTGTTGCAACATGTAACATTGTTCGCTTCGTGACTTTGGGAGCAACTGCATGCATTTTCGGCAATCCTGAGGTGCATAAGTGTTCCTTCCGGTGCTTCCTGCCACACGCTATACACTGCTCTGTGAGTTAACAATTTGTATTTTTTTGTGCAAAAAGAGAGCCGGAAAAATGACGAGCTGGCTATATTAAAGGAGCTCAAGGGGGAAGTGTTGAGCATGTTTTTAGTGGTAAGTACTCAATCATCAATATATTGAAAAATTTATGTAGGTTATGTGGATGTAATGTTAACTTATGAATTTTTATGCAAATATTTTTTTTATTTTGCAGATCTTAATTTTACAGAGAAGACACTACAAGTTTTGACATGGGAGCTTCTGCACCATCATCCCCAAAGACCTGACTCTCCCAGCAGAAATATTCTACCAAATCTGCAATTCATTCTAAAGCGTTCAGCAACCCATCTACATAATTTCACATTTGGATAACAACATTAAACCAAGTTCTTAATTTTAAGTCATATGTAATCCAAAATTATAAAAATAAAAAATAAATACATATATAAATAAAAAAATTTGATATAAAAAAATATATTTTTGGAAGAAAAACGCTTTTCTTAAATTTAGGGAATGCTTTCTAATTTTTAGAAGAATTTTTGGGATTTTTTCAGAAAATGTTTCTAATAAGGAAAGACTTTCTAATAATAAGAAAAATCTCGTTTAATTTAAAAAGTTTTTGTCCTGTTTTTAGAAAGTTATTTTTACAAAAATTGCGGCGAATCGCCTTTGGACCCCGTTTTCAGTGGAATTTCTAAATTTTCTGCGGATTTCCCCTTTTTTTTTGAGTGTAGCAACAGAGCCACTGATATTCTTTTTCGTTTTCAATGGTTTGGCAGAAATCAAAAAATTATTGGGATATAGCAATTATTGAATTGATGGCCTGAGCCTTTGCTTGCTGGACAAATAAAACAGAACTGTGGAAACTGTTGAGAGCTTACCAACAGAATCAAATCAGAAAGACTTAAAAACAACGATATAGAAGAGAGAGAGAGAGAGTTTGCCAAATACAGTATGTGTTTGCTGATGTTGCTACTACTCCCAGTTTGATTAATAATTTTTTATTATATCCATTTAGAGGATCTGCTGAACTTGGAAAGTACATCGACAAGATTTCTATAATAACACAGTGATAGTTTTTTTTTTTCAAAAAATAATAAAGACATGACCAACTTAAACGGGTTTCCTAATTCGGGCCTTAGGAATCGAACTTTCAAGTAAGATTAACTTATTATCATTTGCTGACGCGAATATTAATTGTCAATAGGTAGATGTTTGGCCTTCAAAAATATCAAAGCCCGCTGTACCTACCTATGCAAGAAGTTAGCGAAAAATGGGTTGAAAGGGAACAATTAATTAAGGGGGAAATTCCCACTATTTAGATAAATCTATTCTAAAGATATCTATTAATTTGTTAAAAGTGTTTATGGACCTTTCTATTGTTTAGATAGTGAGTCTAGCCGGCTTGAGGTCTTGTATGTTTTGTTTTCATAACAAAAAATAGAAGGCTAACATGGGCTACGCCTAAGTTTTAAATACCCTTGCAGTTTTTTCATTAGAACTAGTTTTTAGACCGATCGTTCCTATGGCAGCTATATGCTATAGTCATCCGATTTTGATAAATTTTTCCAGAATTGTGTGGAAGTATATCAAACTAATATATAACACGATTGGTGATGCTTCGAAGGAAAACAAAAAAGTTTTTCTCACTAGAACTAGTTTTTGGACCGACCGTTTATATGGCAGCTATATGCTATAGTCATCTGATTTTGATAAATTTTTCACGAATTGTGTGGAAGCATATAAAACTAATATATACCACGATTGGTGACGCTACGATGGAAAAAACAAAAATTTTTTCCATAGAACTATTTTTGGACCGACCGTTTATATGGCAGCTATAGGTATAGTCATCCGATTTTGATAAAATTTTCTTAATTGTGTGGTCAATCAAACTAAAATATACCATGATTGGTAGCAAAACAAAAGCGTTTCTCACTAGAACTAGTTTTGGACCGACTTTTATACGGCCGATATGCTATAGCCATCCGATTTTGATAAATTCCCAGAAATGGCGGAATATAAACTCAATATTTTACCACTCGATTTCTTGATGTTGCGATGGAAAACAAAAAAGTTTTTCCCACTAGAAGTAGTTTTTGGACCGACCGATTATATGGCAGCTATATGCTATAGTCATCCGATTTTGATAAATTTTTCATAAATTGTGTGGAAGCATGTGAATTTAATATATACCACGATTGGTGACGCTACGATGGAAAACAAAACAGTTTTTCTCTCACTAGAACTAGTTTTTAGAGCGATCGTTCCTATGGCAGCTATATGCTATAGTCATCCGATTTTGATAAATTTTCCACGATTGTGTGGAACATATAAACTAATATATACCACGATTGGTGATGCTACGATGGAAAACAAAAAAGTTTTTCTCACTAGAACTAGTTTTTGGAGCGACTGTTTATATGGCAGCTATATGCTATAGTCATCCGATTTTGATAAATTTTTGAGAATTGTGTCAAAGTATATAAATCTAATATATGCAACGATTGGTGACGCTACGATAGAAAACAAAAAAGTTTTTCCTAGAACTAGTTTTGGACCGATCGTTCCTACGGCAGCTATATGCTATAGTCATCCGATTTTTATAAATTTTTTCAGAATTGTGTGAAGTATTTCAAACTAATATATACCACGATTGGTGATGCTACGATGGAAAACAAAAAAGTTTTCTCACTAGAAACTAGTTTTTGAGCGACTGTTTATATGGCAGCTATGTGCTATAGTCATCCGATTTTGATAAATTTTTTTGAAATTGTGTGAAGCATATAAAACTAATATATACCACGATTGGTGACGCCACGATAGAAAACAAAAAGTTTTTTCTCACTAGAACTAGTTTTTGGACCGATCGTTCCTATGGCGGCTATATGTTATAGTCATGGCAGGTTCCGTTACAAATGTGCAGCGTATTTGTATTTAAAAAAAATTTATACTTTTTGATGGTCAGGAAATGCTTCCTGATATCTAAAGATATCTATAAATCTTAAACCGTAGAACAAAATGTTTAGAGATAGTTTATTCTCGAGAAATTGCTAATTGGAGTCGATTTTAAAAGCATTTCTGTATGCCGTCTACCCTCGTGTTTGTCGAGTTCATTTAAAAACCCATAACTTAGTTAAGGTATCAATCAATTGATTTACAAAATTGAAGGAAAATGTGCCTGATCATCTGCCATCACTCAATTGAAGCATAAAAGCTTACACCATATTTCAAGCTTCTTTAAAAAAAGGTTCTTCCCCTTTTGCACCTTAAATAAAGTCAGATGCCTGTATTTATGGATTATCTTTGTCCCTATATATGGGCCACGAAATTGCGGCCAACGTCCAGTGACCAATTTATGCAGTGTCATCCAAAACCACAGACGAGCTCCCCACTCCCCCCCTCCCCCTGCCACAGTGCAGTAAATTGTAGCCAGAGCAGCGTGAGTAATGAGCGCTTAATAAGGCGTCATTGGCATATTTTAAAAACCCTCACCAAACCCCTTCAGCCCCTTTTGGCCTACGGGGTATATGTTTCATAATTTACATACTGCGAAAATATTTATGCTCATTAAATATGCGCAAATAAATTTGCAAATGCGAAACTGCAACTGAAATTGTTTCAAAAATTGCATAAATCACAGAGGTTAAAAATGGCTGATGATGAGCTGAATGCCTGTTGGCTGTCAGCCTGAGCCAGCGGCAGTTGATAAACCATATCCGGTTAATGGAACGGTAGGGCGGTGGGTGGCGGCGCGTGCGTGCGTTGTTTACACATGTTCAAAACGCAAATGAGCCGTAAAACGCCGATAATGCAACCAACTGACAATTGATGTTGCCTGCTCCCCTTCGGCTTTATGTTTTGAATTGAAATTTCTTTCTTAACTTTAGTGTTTTTTTTTTCCCCATTGTTTTCCTCATTTCATCTTTGACTCAATCAGTTTGCCCTGTTGTTAAAAAAATATGCCTCGAATGGCAAACATCGAGCAGCATCTCATGCATGCCAGAGCCAAACAATGGCGCGAAATGTGTAACGGAAACCACAGCTGAGTGCACAGCAGAGATCGAAGCAGGATGCCCGCGTCCAAGTCCGGAGCTCAATAATGCAGACAATAAAATTTTAACGTAAATGTTGCGTAATTAAATGTGTTGGCCTCGCAGCAGCAGCAGCAGCACAAAATGAGATTGAGTTGGTTTTCCCCCCCACCCCCCTTCAACCATATTGAGGACTGCACGAACAAGAAAGAGGCGGATACGGCAGGCCATCCAAAATCGGTTTAAAGAAACCCGCAGCAATAAGATGAAATGCATCATGTACGGAAAGCAAATGAAAGCCGATTGAGGTCACCAGGAAACTTGTTGTTTTTTTCCCCCACAAAGGATTAAGCCATTATCTCTAGTGGAACGGGCTTGTGTTCAGTATTCACTTAAACAAAACTGCTGCCAAGACAAAAGATTCTATAAATTATCAAACACAAAACATGTTATCGTTAGAAGCGTGATCGCTTAGATAAAACCTGGACTTCAAGCAGCGGGACTGCGATGATCATCAGGTTCATAAATCCATTGGGTTCTCAATTATACTAGCTAAAAAATATTTTGGTCGAAATCGATTTTTTTTTTTGGGGCTTCCAATGGACGAAAACATTTTGTCCGATTTTTTAAGAGATCTCAAATTGTTCCTTTTTTTATTTTGGTTATTCTTGTTTGTGGTTTTATATATTTTAACATAACTTGCGTAATCCTAAAACGATTTGAAAGTGAAGTTTACGAAATTACTGTAAATTAATAGGCCTACAAATAAGCGCCTATAACAAATTCATCAAGTTTACACTTAAGTTTTATATTTTCCAAGACTTAATTATGCTCAAATTTTTGAAAAATTTTATGTTTTTTTTTTTTTTACCAAATTTTAAATAAAGAAAAATTCACTAAAATTCAAAAAAAAAAAAAAGTGGTTAATTTTCTTCTGTAATCGTGGTAATGCATCAATTTGACGTCTAAAACGATATAGAGTGGTCCAATCTATAAATAAATGGCCAAGATATACCCATCTGAGCAAGCCTACCTTCGAGTTGAATTCCATATAAAACTCAGCAGCAGTTCTCTGTTAAGCTACTGTTAAAAAAGGCTACATTACAGAGCCTGCCGCTCTCCACAACTAATATAGCTTTGACAAGAACGAATTTTCCCGATGGTCCGAGCCATTTCAATAATAACAATATGTTTAAAATGTTTAAAACGTGGTTTTTCTGATAGATTTTAACCTCAAAATCACGAAAAATTAAAACAAAAAAATGTTGCCAGATAAGAACTATTTTGAAATAAATTTTTCTAACATATTTCGATTGAGGATTATGAACCTTGGTTTTGGTTCGTTTTCAGCGGTTCACGCTTCCCATATCCACTGAGCCTGTTTTCGGCTTCGAATTTCTCAAAATTATAATTTCTCATATGAATACTTCCATTTATAATATCCTTAAAAAAAAAAACAATTAGATACACAGAAAAAGATCCGAGATATTTTGATGAAAATCAATTCCAAAACCAAAGTAGGTCGATCTCTGAATTTATCAAACCAAGTACGACAGGACCTTGACTTGAGTTCAGAACTAAAATATTTACTAATCTCAACCAACTAAGTAAGAATTTTGGGTTTATGAATATATTGAATTTATATAGGTAAAGAAGGGAGCAGGGGCTGCGGACGGCATTTCCGGTCGATTTCGGAGTTAATATAAGAATATTATTAAATAAATAATATTTTTAATTTAGAAATTATTTCAGTTGGTTATTTTAAAATGTTTAATGTTTGAAGATATGATGTGATTGATTTAATGAGGTTTTTATTATTAATAAGATTTATAGTGGATCCGAACTTAAAATGAGGCTCTTCGGATTGTCACAAGATTTTTGGAATTGTTCCAAGTCTTTATTACTCGAAACTTCAACCTACTTCGAAGGTCGGAATCAGAATAAATAATTTTATAACTCGAATGCAGCCGATCCATTTTTTGCGTAATAACTACAATTTTTCAGTTATCAAGCTCGTGTTTTGCATTTATATGTATATGCCTAATAATTCAAATTTATGAAATTTTCAGAAAGAACGGATAATATTTGGTTAAAATGTTCAACGTTTGTCAATGTCAACTGACTTATATAAAATGCATAAGATTTTATATAAGTCAGCCAACTCAATGTTCATCTTTACATTGGATGTAGATATTAACATAAAATGTTTAATTTAACATTTCATTTAGCTGCTCCAGTTCAGAGCTTATATTTTGTATATTTTATTTCCGCATTATTTTCCCATTTGCCGTTGGTTATATAACTTTGGTGATATAGGAATATTGATTAATAAGAAATTTAAGAATTTGCATGGGATTCAAAGGAACAAGAATAAATAAGTGCAGCCGAAGTGATCACTCACGTGCTCATTAAGTTTCAAATTAATTTTTTTGCACTGTATACTTAGCTTTTCAATCAGATCATCTGATGTACTAACAATGCATATTCTATTAAAATGAAAGTACAAATCGAGCATAGTATTATCTTTTTTACATATTTTGTATTAAAGCAGTGTTCGGCGCGACGGCATCGAATGTGCATAGAAAACTTCGCTGCGACTACAACTTCGGCACACCGATACTACACCGATTCGTATCGGTTGCACACACACACATACACAAAATGTGATTGCACTGCTTTAAAGACATTCATTTGTGTGTTTTGATGCGTTTCTAGCATTGGGCAGAGACACTTGATCACTGATCAGCTGAATACAACTGCTTTTATTATTAAGCATACTTTTAGGGGTCTTGTTAAATTGACATTTGGAAAAAGCTTTTTATTAAATATCATACTGAAACACAAGAGGAAAAAGTAGGCCACGTAAATTACCAGGAAACATATCATTGATCAGAAGGCAAGTTCTTCTGCTGAACATGGCCATTGTTTCCAAATTATATGGAAAATATGAAAATATGATATGAAAATACTTTTTGACTCGCCGGAAATTAATTTGGCTTTAAATGCCACGCGGATTAACAAAAGATTATGGACTAAAAATTATGGAGCAGTAGAGAACTTAAAAAAAATTTTTTTTTATAAAAACAACAAATATTAAATAAATAAGAATATAAAACTATATTTTTGTAACCAAACCCTTTTTAGCTTATTTTTGTACACCGTTCAGTTTACATCGAAAAAAAATAATTTGCTTCGGTTCACATTCGGTACCTTCTTCCACTTCGAAACGGTTTATAGCCCTGATTATCATATTTAAGTTGATCAATTATTTTAATTCGTAAATTTTTA
The DNA here is from genome assembly GCA_018904225.1 of Lordiphosa mommai. Taxonomy (NCBI): domain Eukaryota; kingdom Metazoa; phylum Arthropoda; class Insecta; order Diptera; family Drosophilidae; genus Lordiphosa; species Lordiphosa mommai. The sequence goes on along the minus strand of JAEIFT010000511.1, from coordinate 144,133 downwards.
AACTGCAACTTAAGCCTTTAATTCTCTGCTTAAGCTTTACACTTTTCCTGCACAATTTACTGCATTTTTATTTTTTTAATGCAGATGGCTTAAGCATTTCATATTCCCTCGAAGGCAGCATCCAAATTTGCATTGCAAATAATCATTTTAAAGTTGCTAATGATGGCAAAACAGGCCGAAGCTAGCCGAGACCAAGAGGGCAGCGGATAAAATAAATTAAGTCATTAGTTATGCGTGGCATTAAAAAAAAAAAAAGAAGAAAATTAATGCGCTTGTAAAATCTGAAAAGTCACAGAACTTTTTTAATTGCAATTATAATATTTTGAGGGGCATTTTGTTAAGCACTTGGCAAAATGGTTGCATTGCGACGCACTCCGAGACAAGCTCATCAAAAACTTAAATTGCAGCAAAAAACTTTTGTAGCCGGACTTGGGGAAATCTCTTGGCAATTTGTTGCAGCTGGTCAGCTAAATTGATACCAAATTGAATGTGTCAATTTTCATGCCATGTCACAGGCATTTAAATGTGTTTTATATTTATTTTCCCAAAGCGCCAGCTGCTGTCGTGCAGGAAGGAGGCAAACAAATAATATATAAATAAATAATATATATATATATTTAAGTACAATTCCTGCAAAAATGTGTAATAATTGTAATTAATTGCATATGTTACGGAATTGTATTTCTACTTAATTTGGTTAAAGGGGTTTAGGTATCATTGGATCGAGATTTATACAGAAAGGTCTCTGAATACCAAATACCGGTATGGAACCGGTTCGGTTTATGTTTTGAAGTCTTTTGAACCGTATTATGAACCGTAGCATTTTGCAATTTTATTAACCAGTCGCTACGTCTGCTTTTTTGGTAAAAATGTGCTCGAGCAGAGCAAAAGCGGCACAAAAAACACAAGTGAGTACGAAATTTATATCCTCAAACGTCGATTTCAAATCTCCATATATTTTTTACCATTTTAAATATTAATTCCACACTTGAACGAATTTGCAGCGAACTCCATTTACCGGAATATCTCTCATTAACAAATGGACTCTGCCAACAATTCACAACACTTGCGCAACTGTTGTTGTCCGCCTTCCTGATTATAATGCCCATTTATGCATATTTATATTTATTTAAATTAAAATGCTCTTAATTTAACTTTTGCCGCTTGCGTGTTTTATATATATATTCAAATTGTAATAAGCAATTAATAATTCAAATGCTATGAAGCATATTTTAAAATGCATTGCAGCCTTTTCATTGATGCTGTGCATACTTAGCACTGAATGCCTGGGATATGATAATATTTATTTAATGAATGCCATAAACTTCTCGTGTAAGGCTCGTAATTGCATAATTCTGTGGGGCCGGCCAAAGGATCAAGCATAGTTTCAGGATAGCTTCACATTTTTATAATGCTTACACACATGCGCCATTTTGCGGCTTAAAAATTTCAAAAACAAACAACAAATTTTTTGGCTCAACATAAGCGGCTTACAATGTTAACACACACACACACACACACATAGACACACTCACTTACACACGCAGATGAGCAAAGCAGCAGATCCTACTGGTACCCGCTGTCTGTCGTTTGTTAGCAACTTATTTGCAGTTGGTTACCTGCAGTTTAACACAAATGTTTGAATAGCCAACTTGTTGTTTTTTTCCTCGGTCATCCTTTTTGATGGCTGGGCAAAAATTCCATAAAGCGTTTTAAGAGGGAGGCATGGGGTGGGTTCCATAAAGTTTCGATGGTCGTGGCATATTGGTCAGTTTTAGGCCAACAAAAAAAAGAGCAAAATTAAACAGATTTCTAGCATCAAGCTTACAAATTCCCAAAGAGATGGGATCAAAACTAAATGCATGAAATGTAAATGGTTTGACCATTGAACTACAGTTTAAGTGAGTATTCAAATGTTTCATTCAGAAATCAAATCGTAATCGTAATCTTTTCTTCATACGAAATAACTCGATTAGAATATTTGGAAAATCAATTATTTACTAATATGATTGAAATAATTTTTTTTTGCAATCTCAGTTGAGAAAAGTAAAATGTCAAATTCGAAAATTTTTTAAAATCAAAGATTTATAAAGAAAATGTACCTTTATTTTCCTTAATTTTTTTCTCAAAATTTCTAATGGTATCCAGGAATACACTTTATAAAGCTGCAAAAGGGCATCTCAATAGTTTCGGAGTTATGAATATTTTTCTCATTTATTTAAATTATTTAAAAAATATTTCTCATTTATTATTTTTTGTAAACTGCGATTTTTGCTAACGTGTATATGTTTTAAGTTCACAATGATTTTTTTAATAGTCGCAGTATCCCAAACTACTCACACTTCCAAACAAATAAAATAAATGAGAAAAAACGCATAACTTCGAAACTATTGAGGTGCCCATTTATAGCTTTATTTAGTAAATTCTTAGATACAAGAGGAAATTTTGAGAAAAAAAAAAAAAAATAAAATAAAGATTCTTTTCGCGGCAATTAATTTTTGTGCTAAAATTTTTGCGAATTTGTTGACAAATAAAATTGGGATAATTTTAAAGTGCGAGTAACTAAAAAAGTTTGAGACAAGGTGCAATTTTGCAGATTTTTCCATATTTTTTTAAAATGGTTTTCCGTAGTAAGCAATTATAAACAGGGTGTCAAACCGGAACCCGAACCGGAACCGTATACCGAAAAGAACCGATTGAAACTCAGAACCAGAACCGAAACCGTTATTATTTATTTTCTGAGTACCGGTATTTCGGAATCTTTATTTTTGGAACCGAAATGACCGAAAAGAACCGAAACATTGTACCGGTACAGTTACGGTTCTGAGTTTTTTTTTGTTATTTCATTTTTATTGCTTCAATCAGGGATTTCTTCAGGGTAAAACGCAGAATAAACGTAAGCAAAAACTTACAAATGTAAAGTTAAGGGACCATCTGGTATATACTGAAATTTTCAATAAAAATAAAAATTTCATCTTATTTCGTTGCATCTATTTTGGTTCAATAAATTCCAAATATTATTAATTTATCCTTAATTTTTGCATTTACAAAGGAAATGAATTAATAATTGGCCCAAATGGACTTAACCTAATAGCAGGGTTAAATTGTGATCGGTAACGTTATCTGAAAACAGTGTATTTAACATTTCATATAACATATCAAAAGATCTTCTTGCTCTTCTATTATTAGACCATTTTTTTCTTAGGTAAAGTTTATTATGTTTAATTTTCCTTCTTTATAACTACTTTCTGTTGTGTAGGTTGCTACCATTTCTATTATATCTTCGGATTAAAGGATTTTTAAATTATACCGGTATATACCGGTACGTACCGGTATACCGAAATAAAAACCAAGGTACCGGTACGGAACCGAATACCGAAATAAACTAGAACCTAAAAAGAACCTTTTACCGAAACATTAGTTTCGGTACGTACCAGAACCGGAACCGAAATTCGATTCGGTTTGATTCCCTGATTATAAATAATTACGTTTTTTTTAAGTCTCCAATTTTCAAAAATTTGTTGACCATGAATTAGTCATATTTGTGGAAAACCCTGAAAAAAAGTACCCCGTACTTTTCAACAAAGTTTCCAAAAAAATGTATATTAACCCAAAAAAAATCCGAGCGGTAAATCTTTTATGGAATCTTCCATATATTTCATTTGTCCCTGCGTTTGTCACTGATCTCCTCCAAAACCGCTGAACCGATTTAAATACAAATTTTTGTGAATATATTTGTGGGTCCGTAGAAGGTTGAGGTTCACAATTGAACTCGTTAGGTGGCGTTTCTATCGAATTAAAACCAGTTCAAGCATTATCTTTGAAAACATTTACCATTTTTGTATAATATGGAGTTATTTATTTTCCCGGAGACCAACCGGTTTAAAAAGTGGTTCGGAGAAATATTTAGGAACTTGAAATTGTGCCATTTCTCAGAAATGATCTAAGAACTTGTGAGGGTGCGCACGATAGTGCAGTTATGCAAAAATCGAATGATTTGCTTTTAGAGGGGTACAGTTGATTTTGCTTAAAGGGGTCTTCTACCTTTGAACAGGGTTTTATAAGTGTTTTTTTTTTAATCTGGAGAGAAAACCATAAGAGCTTTTTCAATTTGGTTTTTTGTTTTGTGTCATTTATTAATTAAATAAAAAAAAGTTAAAATAAAACATTTTGGAATTCGAGGGCTGTTCAAAAAGTTATCGGCCTGCCAAGAAAGGCCTTAAAAAAAAAAGGTGTAGAGGTGGTGGCCAGGATTCCAGGACTCCAGGTTATCAGAAATGAAAACGGTAAATGAGGCTATGATCAGAATTGATGTAATTCTGGCCCGTAACTCAATCATATTTTTAGATATTTTTTTTTCAAATTTATTATACTTTTCATAATTATGAATACTTTTCTTTTAAAATAAAATTACGCATCCGTCATGTGGTTCTCTAAGGGTGGTAGGAGTAGCTGTGATCGGATTGGTATTGTGTACTTGTACCAAAATATTGGAATTTGAAATTACATAATTAAAGGAAAATAACTTTCCAAAAAAGAATTCTTCCCTTAAAGATAACAACATTACTCTACCAAATTTTTTCTATAGACAAAACTTCCATACACAAAGTTGGCAATAAAAAATGTTTGTTTTTTTTTTGGCCAGGCGCCACCTCAATTTCCCACGATGCCAGGGGTATATTCGCATTCACGTATTTATTTGTTTATTTATTTATTGCAGGGCCTGCATTGTTATGCACACCAAGGCAGACAGAATAAATACCAACACTCAGAACAATAAATTTAAAATCTAATTACGCGCACCATTTAATATCGACGCGGCGACGCAAACGGAAACGGAAGTGGAAACTACAGGAGGAAGAGTAAGAGAGAGAGAGAGAGGAAAGCTGAACGTGCGCTAGCTAAAATTTGGCCAAGTCTCTGGAGTATTGAACAACAAACTGAAATAGATAAGTCGCGTCCAAATCTCAGCAGCATCACTGGAAAATGCAATTAAAATTTTGATAAACACAAAAAAAAACAAAATAAAACCCCCCACACACGCACAACAACAACAACAACAACTCGTATAGTTATCTTTTGTGCAAAAAATTTAATAAAATTGCTTGCGGTTGAGCTTTTGACTTGTGGCTGGGCCGCTCTGCTCTGCTGCTCTTTGGTCAGTGTGGGGTTAAAGCTACGGAATACAAATGAGTTTTCTTTGTGCCTGTAATTTACACTGCGGGGGGTAGGGGGGGGGGCCAACCACATCCGCAACCAAATGGTCAAACATAGCTCAACTTGTGAAAAATACATTATGGTTTCAAGTATTTAATTGCTCGCAATTTTCGGGGTTACCCAAAAAAAGGTCCAAAGTCAAACAAAATAGATGTGCGTGTGTGTGTGTGTGTGTGGGTGGGTATTTGCCAAATTTCAACTATGTAAGAGCCTTCTACACAAAAAAAAAAACGCAATTAAAACTAATAATTAATACGGCAACAAGCACACGCTTTCCCCTACTGTGCCGTGACCTTCCCGGCCACGTTTTTCTTTCTAATAAAATTATGCTTAATTTATATGCAGGCTGCGTCATTTGACTGATGCCTACTAATGACTTCCTAACAATTTTTAATATCTATGCAAATGAACATAAATTGCTGGACTCGCCTCGACTTGACTCGCTGTCCAAATTATGTGGCGCTAACTTTGGTTAACCGTTTAGCCACCGTTGTCGACCGTCGACCCTCCTCCTAGAAGTCACTGACAACTGCTCTCTGGCGTTTAATTAAATGACATTATGGGGCCCCGAACGACGCCAAGTAGGCAGTGAAAAATGCTACAACATTTGCGCCAGCAAAAAAGCCAAATGTGTGCAATGGGAGCTGTATTTCAATTTCTGTTATGCGTCTCGTGGCTGTCTATTATGAGTAGCACCCGCCCACTATGATGATGTTTATAGAAAAAGTTACGTACAGGCGGTCATTGGGGGATGCCTTGTGTTTTTAGTATTCACAGACTGAGCAAAAGTTGGCACCTCGAAATGTGTTGAATGTCCTTGATTGAAATGCACAAAATTTTGGCATGACGAGCTGAATAAATGGAGGGGGGGGAAATTATATTGAAAATTGGCTCAAATTAAAAAGAATGGACAGTGAAACATTGCTTTTTGTTATAATATAAAAACGCTTCTGGCATTCAAATCGCCATCCCTCAAAATGCCAATAATTCTTGAGAGTCAACAAAATTATGCTGAAATGAGAAGTGTGATTTTTCATTTGTAAATATCGAACCTGATCAGACTTTATGATTAATTAATTATTCATTTATTTATTTGATATTTTGTACTTAGTGCTCAAAGTACAGGACTTGTTTTAAAGCACCAATCGCTACGACAATTACATAAATCGACGGGTAGCTTAACATATTCAGTATATTTTGTATAAAAAAATGATAGAAATAGCAGAATTTAAAATTTTTTTCATATCAATTTCACTTCGATATGAGGAAGATTAACTGATATGATAAAAATATCAATACGATTTTTTATAAAAAAAAGAGAATGGGGGGTGGGGAACTCGAGACCTTGCACTTAACACTAATGAAATGACGCCTCAACCAGTCACCAACAAGACAAAAGTTTAAGAATAATTTAATTTAAAAGCAATAAAAGATATTAATTTATTGATTTTTTTTTCTATGTGTACACTTAATTGCACTTTAAAGATACAGTGAATATCCTTATATCAAAGTATAATGCAACATAATTATTTTAAATAAGAAGAATTTTAGAATTTAGAATAAGATACCTCAACTGGTTAGGGAAATTTGAAAGCAAGAAAAATCTTAATTTAGATTTTTCGGTAAGATATATTATTTTAGACGGTTGAACTGGAGAGATGGTTTTTTATTCCAGCGAGTCTGGATGCTTGGAGCTGGCATTTCCAAGCACTACAAGAACTACACATAAACTGAAAAGTTTGGGTGCGGCTATAGTTATGCACCATAAAGAAAGTAAGGTATTGTACTTATGTTTATATGAGTCCTCATGTATCATGTACCTCGGTAGATATCTAAGACCCCATGTATATAAACACACAAATTTAAGAAAATGTAATAAAAAACTAAAATCAAATTATTTGTTGTAATATTTTTTCCAAAATTTAAAAATCTTGATAACTGAGGAAAAATCATGTAGAGAAAACTCGCTATGTATTAAACAAGAGAAGACTTAATTATTTACCAGTATAGATACTATGTAAGAGGGCGGAGGTTAATTCCAGAGTGGGCATCAAATCGATTAACATTTTTATACATTGACAAGGTATAATAATGCCCAGAAGTTTGTAACGCATAGAAAGAGTCATTTCCGACCATAAACTATATATTTTTGATCAGAGACGAGCTGAGTTCATTTCCGCTTGCGTCCGTGTCCGTGTCGTGTCTGTTTCTACGCGACTGTCTCTCAGTTTTAAAGCATCGGGCTGAAATTTTGCAAAGTCTTCTTTTTAATCACGCAAGTAAAATCGATAATATATCAAATATAGGAACGATGTCAAGACAAGTTAGTTAAAAAGTTTTTGTTTTCCATCGTAGGTCATAATCTTGGTATATTTAGTTTTTATCTGAATAATCTGGAAAAATGTATTAAAATCGGATCACTATAGCAATAGCTTCCATAGAACGATCGGTCGAAAAATAAGTCTTTGTGGGAAAAACTTTTTGATTTCCAACGTAGCGTCAATCGTAGTATATATTGTTTTCATATGTTTCACACAATTCTGAAAAAATTTATCCAAAACATGACTATAGCTGGCATATAAACAATCGGTCAAAAATATTTTGTGAGAAAAACTTTTTTGTTTTTATGTAGCTCATTGGTTGATATGCTTTCACTGCGAAAAAAATTATCAAAAATCGGATGACTATAGCATAGCGCATAATATTTTTTTTTAATTGACTAAAGTTTATATCAACATTGATTAAATTTTAAAATATCAGATATCTATATCCTATACTCAATAATTTTTCGTGTACTAAATAAGTCAACTTTTTTAATTACAATTTTAACTTTACAACAGTAAAATCAACTTTGAATAATTTTAACTTAAGAAAAGAAAAAATTCAACTTAGTTGAAATTTTCAATCACAGTTACAGTATCAACTATTGTTATTGACTTAAGTAAAAATAATTTTTGATTCAAGCAAAAGTAATGGAAAAACAATTCAAAAACAAGATGACACATTTTTTCAAATAGATTATCTTTGTCGACGGACGCTGTATTGGCGGCCCTTTATTACTTCTAGCGAAATATGAAACAACGAAGAAAAAAATATTTTATGTCGTCGTCTGGACCGTTGAAAATAATGTTTTCTTTGAAATTGGTCAATACCAAGATCAAAAAAAGACGATTTGTTTGAAGTGGAACGCTTTATAGAATCTTATTTCTATTTATAAATACGTTTAATCAAGTTGAATTTAATCAAGTTGATTTTTAGTGTTGACTAAAATTCAACTTCACCGAATAACTAAATAGTTACATTTTTAAACTTCAAATTTCATTCTAAAAAGTTAAGTTGATCAATTATTTATTTTCAACTTTTAATCAAGTTGAAAATATCCTAACTCTGGTTAATTCAAATATTATTATACTCTGCACAATGTATTATTTTTACACACTCACATAAGATAGAAACAAATTTTAACTTTGTAGAAACAGAAAGTCAGCTGATTATGTGTCGGGAAATATTTCTCAACTTTGAATTCGTCTGCTGAAGAATTAAAAGCTATACAAAAAGTGTAAAATTGCAAAACGTTAGTTCAGGTATGTCAAATTATGGTTGATTAACACATTTGTTGTTGTTGTGTGTTTTTATCCGATTGTGCTTTGTATTGACAATTAACTTAACTAAAGATGAGCGTAACAAAAATAGTTATATTTTGTAGAAAATATATCTTTTGTGAGGCGAACTATTGTGAAAAAAGATAAGTGCTAAATTATCAACAAAAATGTGTTGTTTTAAGAATAATTAACACATTTTGCCCGAACTTGCCCCTTTTATAAAATTGCGTTTATTGTATCGTGAAATCCAACAAAATTGGTGTTAGTCTATGCTCTTCAGCTAGATGAAGTAATTATCCAATCCAAACCAAATTTTGCACGTCATCTTAGAAGCTAAAACTTTGAGCAAAAACCGAATTTAAGTTCAACATCTTAAAAAACAACAATGTTGGTATAAGTCGGCCTGATTCATTATATTGAAGCTATATAAAATAATGGTCGAAACCTTCTTAGAAGTAAAAACTTTTGGAATAATATGAGATTGAAAGGCTTGGAGCAAGCATAAAAGGTTTGAAGCACTTGAAAGCATGAAAAGACTGAAAGAAATATGGAAAAGAAAAAAAGAAAATTCTTTGCAGGCAAACAGTTTTTTTTTGGCTCCCTTTGACGACTTTACCTCTATTATTATTTTTTTTTTAATGTGACTGTGCGATACTCCATCAAAATTCGATTTGACAATTGAAATTGTTCTGAATTGAGATCATATGAATAAAAGGAACACGAGCTAAGAGATTGAGAGAAGCTCGGCTTGGTGTTTGGCTCTGTAACAGACAATTTTACATTAACAATTTAAATTGTTCAAATAACAACAAAATCTCAGTTCAAGTTTCACAATGTCAAAGAGATGAAATTGTTTGTGTATTTCGCATTATTTGTACTCGTTTGCGCAACCTGTGCCTGAGGGCATATTTTTTGCCGTCTGTCGTCTGTCCGTCTTTTATGAATAGTCCCTTTAATAAAAAAATTTTGCACAGAGCTACTTTTGTACCAACTAATATTGGACGGCCGGTCGGTGATTTCTGCTCATAGGAACGATCGGTGAAAATAAATCTAGTGAGAAAAACTTTATTTTCTTTACGTCAATTGTATATATAGTTTTAGGTGATTTTACATATTGTGGAAAAATTTATAAAGAAATAGCATATAAACGGTTCTCAAAAACAAGTTCTAGTGGGAAAAATTATCGAAGCGTCACAATCTGTATATAGTTAGAAGATTTTAATTTTGAAAAAATTATCAAAACGGATGATATACTTCTCATAAGGGTCGGTCAAAAACAAGTTAGTGAAAATTTTTTATTCATCGTGCGTCAATCTGGTATATATAGTTTTCTTCACAAATCTGGAAGATTTATAAACGGAGGACTATATTCATAGAGATCGGTCGAAAAAGTAGAAAATTTTATATCAAATTATATAGAGTATATTTGATTATCACTTAAACAAAATGTTATAATTTTCTTTAATTTGGAAATATAAAAATATTCATTTGATATTAAATAATATTTAATTGATTTTAGTTATCAAATCCATCAGCTTTAAGTAGACATTCCATTTCGTTGATAAAATTCATTACGTGTAAGTGTGAAATATATCCGAATGTTTTCCCCTGGTTTTGTTGTTGTCCGATTGCGTATTTGTTTCCACTTACCTTAAATCAGTTAAAGTTCACATTTTCGTTACATTTTCTTAAGCTGCTTATGGCAAAAAATAAATGTTAAATTCTGTTTGTATGGTTTCCCCTTCCATTTTCACACCTTTTCAAAAAAGTAAACAAGTAAAATATATTCCGGGGATTTAATCCCAGTTCGATTCAGATTCATGCCCGTGCCATGCTTTCAGCTACAGTCTCCATTAGCTTTGGTTATTGTTGGGCTATATTCTGGTTCCCTCATGCATACATCAACACTTTTCATATAGCCAAGCACCGAAACCGCATTCAGCTACAGCTTTGGTTTTTATGGCCCTGCCAGCTGGACACACTATAGCTGCTGCCCGCCTCCTCCTCCTCCATCTGCTCCTCATCCAATAGCTTTTGTTTATTTTGTGTATTGTTGTGGCTCGCGCTACTTCGTTGGCTGCTGTTATTTTGTTTTTCCATTTTTTTTTTTTTTTTTTGCAAAACAACACTACACAACATAAAAATAAATTGCACTTCTGACACTTGAATACAGTGAAGGGAGTGGGTAATGGAGGCAATGGGACATGGTGGAGAGGGGAGAGAAGGGTAGAGGGGGCGGCGCAGCTACACATGATTAAGTGGAGTTTGCGGTTCGCTTTGGCTGGTCGGGGAATACGCATGTAAATCTATTTCAGTATACATTATCGTCGTCCAGTTGAAGCTTAACTTTTATCATATAATAAAATGTAATTTTCCAACTCGTAATTCTCTGGTAATTAGAATTTATAGCAAACTTAATCGTTTTTGGCAGACAGAGAGCAACAGAAGGCGGATAATGCCCAGCTTTTGTATGTCAGTCCGTCTGTCTGTCTGTCCGTCCGTCTTTCGGTTTGTTTGTGTCTGTCTGTCTGTGAGTGAGAATTTCATTAGCCGCCGTAGGTTTTATTTACGCAAAAACCACACCAATGTCAGGCATTTGAAATGAAATATTAATTTGCAAAATTCCAAAGCAAGGTTTTTTTTTTTGCTTTTATACCCTGTACGAAAGGTGCCAGAGGGTAAAATGAGTTTTGGCAAATGTAAGCAACAGGCAGACGAAAGGATATCTGTCATTACATTTGTTCCGAGGAACACACCGATTTTAGAAATGGAAAGAGATAGAGGAATAAAAATTGGTAAGGGGACTTTTGCTTAAATACAAATATATTTACATATTTGAGGGCATTTACACACACACACATGCCTTAGTTGGTCGCTTAGTTCCCGCAGACCGAGCTACAAAAATCCTTTCATGCATAACATCAGTGACTTTCGAACGATCGTTTTCGTTTCAGAAGAGATAAATATTAATCAAAAATATTTATGCCCTGAAATGTAGGCAATGCAAATGACAGTTCGCAATGCCTAAGGACATTTGGACCCTAGAAGTAGGCAATATAAATTTTGGTTCCTTTAAACGCTTAGCATTAAAAAGTAGGCAATATATATTAAAATGTGCTATTTCAAGCAAACTGACTATTCCAGGAATGGAAAATCTATAGCGATTCAAACGATTTTTGGCAGCACTTGATAAGAAAGTGTTTCCGAAAAAAACCGAAAAACAGCAGAAGCTACGAAATATTTCTGGACACTAATTGGGTACAGTGCTGCCAAAAAAAACAAAAAAAAAACGCATGGTTTTTCCATCCTTTAAAAAATATACAATAATATTTTATCAATATCAATAGCACTTTTTTAATTTCATTTTCGTCTTTGCCTTTATGTATATTTTACATTGGGTAATTAAAATTTAATAATGCAGTGCTACTTCCCCTTAATATTGACAAGTGTAAAATCATGACCTTTCACCGTATCAAGCCGTATTTGTTTGATTATACTATTAATGGGGAGCCTTTGGATCGCATTTATACAGTTGACGACTTAGGTATTCTTTTCGAACCTAAGTTGAGTTTTATCAGCCACATAGCAGTCATTTGTAATTAAGCCAAAAGTGTCCTAGGCTTTATCAAGATATGGTCCAAGGAATTCGATGATCCCTACACCACCAAACAACTATACAATTCACTTGTTTGACCAAATCTGGAATATTGCTCCTGTCTCTGGTCTCCGCAATACATAACATACCAAGACCGTATTGAATCTGTTCAGAAGCAGTTTCTGATCTTTGCCCTTCGTGGCCTAAACTGGGATACCAGCAGGCATATTCCTCCTTACGAACAGAGATTACGTCTGATTGACCTTCCTTCTCTTAAGGCCCGAAGAATCTGTCACGCTGTAGTATTTATTCACAAACTTTTAGCTGGAGAAACTGATTCCGTTGCCCTGTTATGCCTAATTAATTTATCAGTGCCGTCTAAAATGACTTGTAACTTCATTCCTATATACCTTCAAACGCGCCAAACGAACTATGCTCACCGGGACCCCTTCCGTAGCCTTTGCCTTGCTTATAATGAGCACTATCACCTATTTTCAATGCATTTCTCGACTTTGGATGTAAAAAACTCATTAATTTCGTACCTAACATAAATTGATGTACACCTGCTAATGCACTTTGACCACCCTTGCTGTGAGAAGGACCATAGCTGGCATTGGCCAATAAATTAGTCCCATCGGGTCAGAGCTGCTAACGCGGGTTTTATTTACAGTTGTTTTTAACTACTACTATTTTTATGTTTGACTGAACATTGTTAAACTTACTTACAAATAAATAAATAAATAAACATATATATAAAAAATATTTTAATTATGAATTTTCTAGGATAACTCTAATACATTATATTTGAATAAATCAGCGAAACGCAAAGTTTGAAACAAAAATAAATTATTCTCGTGGACTCGCGCTGTCTTCCATCTTTAAACAATTTTTTTTAGTTACATACATATGTTCTGAATTTGAATAAAAATATTTGGCAAATATCGATTGGCCCTTTCAAAAAAAAAAAAACAAAAAAAAAAAAAATTTTTCTTTAAAAACCCGTCTATAGATAACTTTAAGAGTTGTCCCATATTTCGAAAATTTTACGCGAAATTTTTAAAAATTGGTCTTTGGATCGTTTTAATCCGATTTATCGTTTAAAAGTTATGAATTTTTGAAAATTTCAAGTCTTTTCGCATTATCTTGAGAACTATCGACGGTGGGGGAAAACCATTTTAAGGTATTCTCATGTATATACAGTCCATTTAAATGATAGCGATAAATAATTTTTTGGAGGCAAAAAAAATTGGGATGGCTGAGTTGATATGGAATATCCCATATGTTAAAAAGGCCTTTTTCTCCGGCGGATAAGCACCATTGGGACCATTTTAGGAGCCTCCCTAGGAGGGTATAGGGACTTCCATGGTTGGGTGGGAAAAAAAGGAACAAGGCATTGAAAAAACCAAAAATAAAATAATTGTATAAAATAGAAAGAAGGAAAACGTGTGCTTCACAACGAAATCGTCACACAACTGAAATTTATTGGAAACAAAATGTAGGCAACAGAATTGATGTCTAGGCCTACTAAGACACAACATTAATAAACCTATTAGTAAGTCATTAATAAGGCCTACTCTGTTTTAGCGTTCTGTTTTATATGTGCGAACTAAAGTCTTCTCAGAAGACATACAATTTATTTTCGGCACTATGCTTCATGCAAATAAGACAGTTGTTCAAAAGCATTCAGCGCTTCAGAGCTTTTAAAAAGTGTTTCTATTCATATGAATCATAGTGCCGAAATCTGATTAATCAGTTTAAAAAATTCAAAGTTCATTAAAGTGCCTACACCAAGCCAAGTACAGGGTATAAAACAGTCCTGCTTGACCAATTTTCTTACTTGTTTTTTTTTGTTGTTGTTGTTGCCTTCGCCTCTTCAACAAATTTTTATTATGAATTAATAAGAATTTATGCTGCTCTACGACCGCAAGGTTTTTGAATTTACCTCACAAAAGATATTTGTCTACAAACATTAGTGCAATTCGAAATTTGTAGTCCCTTTCGAAAAATTCCTAGCAGAGCAAATATTTCTGTTGGAATGCCCACGCAGCCCCCCAACCCCCCGCCCACTGCGCCTGCTGTGTCTATTTCTTAATATTTCGCTTCATAAATATGTAAATATGCCGACACGAAAAAGAAAAGAAATCTTCCTTGTGTTTTGTAAGCAATTTCCCGGAGACGTTTTCTGTGATAGCAAAACTATAAAGGAATCCCACAAAAACCGCATGGAACACTCACAACGGGATATTAAGCACAAACGTTGGCCGCAAAAGATTTTCGGACCCAACGCCAACTTAATGAAATAAAGCACTCGCTTAGCACACACACACACAAACACACACAGAGGACCAAGGACCTTAACCTAAACCTAAAGCATAAGAAGTCAGTCATGAAAATCGTACGTGAGCAATGAAAAAGTCGCAAACACTTTATTATACATGGTGAGGTGTGTTGGGGGTGAGCCACATCAAAATGCTACGCGCTGCGTATACGTAATAAGTTCTATGGAGATGCAGCCAGCAGCAGACATTACTCATACGCCGCGTCATTGTACACGGGCAGTCAGATAAAGACAAAAACAGAAGATTCACTGGCCATGTGGGTTGGTTTGGTGGCGGGGGGGGGGCGGAGAGTGAATGGCATTGCACATTAACGTGTACGAGTTGGTGCGTGCCCACGTTATTTTGGTATTTTAAACATGTGCCCGGCAGCTAATGCATAGTTTATGGCTTAGACGGCCTATGGCCCCATGGTCAGCGATTTTTGAGTGAAAGATGGGCCAGAGGAAGATGAGAATTAGCTGCTAAATGTTAGAAAACGAAACGAATTTTTTTTGGTGGCAGTTTACTTAGACTTAAATGACTTTGGGGCAAGTTTGGGCAATTTGTTTTTTAAAATTTAATTTTATTGGACTAATTTGTAAAGAAAAAAAATTTATCGGAAAAAAATTTGCCTGAAGCTTTACTGATAAAGTAAACTGTAAACGAAAGTCAATAAAATATTGTTTTTATTTTGTTCTTAGGTCGTTAGGAACTTCATATGATGGTTTTTAAAATTGAAACATATTTTTTTTACTTTTCCGAATTCGCAGCTGCGTTTTCCAAAATTAAAAAAAAAAAACGAGCTAGCATTTTTTTTTAAATTTCTTTTGGTGGCAGCTTATTTAGCATTTAATGACTTTGGGGCAAGTTTACGCAATTTGTTTTTTAAAATTAAATATGGTTAGACTAATTTGTACAGAAAAAAATTTACCTTAAGCAACATTAGCTTGAAGCTTCTGGGTTTTTTGCTTTAACTTAAAGTAAACTGCAAACGCAAATCAATTAAATTTTGTTTTATTTAGTTCTTAGGTCATTATGAATTTCTATATGATGGTTTTTAAAATTGAAACACATTTTTTTTACTACTCCGTATCCGCTGCTGCGTTTTCCAAAATAAAAAAAAAAAAACGGCTAGAAATTTTTTTTATATTTCTTTTTGGTGGCCGCTTATTTAGCATTAAATGACTTTGGGGCAAGTTTGGGCAATTTGTTTTTTTAAATTAAATTTTATTAGACTAATTTGTGTTAAAAAAAATTTATCTAAAGCAACATTTGCGCGAAGCTTCTGGGTTTTTTGGCTTTAACTTAAAGAAAACTGCAAACGCAAATCAATTAAGTTTGGTTTTAATTAGTTCTTAGGTCTTTAGAAACTTATATATGATAGTTTTTAAAATTGAAAACACATTTTTTATACTATTCCGAATCCGCAGCTGCGTTTTTCAAAAATTAAAAAAAAAACGAGCTAGAAATTTTTTTTATTTCTTTTTGGTAGCAGCTTATTTAGCATTACATAAAATTGGGGCAAGTTTGGGCAATTTGTTTTTTAAAATTAAATTTTATTAGACTAATTTGTGTTAAACAAAATTTATCTGAAGCAACATTTGCGCGAAGCTTTAGCATGTTTGCTTTAACTTAAAGTAAACTGCAAACGCAAGATCAATAAAATTTGGTTTTATTTAGTTCTTAGGTCATTAGGAATTTCTATATGATGGTTTTTAAAATTGAAACACATTTTGTATACTATTCCGAATCTGCAGCTGCGTTTTCCAAAAATTTAAAAAAAATAACGAGCTAGAAATTTTTTTTTATTTCTTTTTGGTGGCAGCTTATTTAGCATTACATAAAATTGGGGCAAGTTTGGGCAATTTGTTATTTAAAATTAAATTTGGTTAGACTAATTTATAAAGAAAAAAATTTATCTAAAGCAACATTTGCGCGAAGCATTAGAGTTTTAGCTTTAATTTAAAGTAAAATGTAATCGTAGGTCCAAAAAATGTTGTATTATTTAGTTCTTACATCGTTAGAACTTCTATATGATGGTTTTTTAAATTGAAACCAATTTTTTAACTTTTCCGCATTCGTAGTTCCGTTTTCCAAAATAAAAAACCATTTTTATTAGCCCAAACAGACTCTGGGGTACATTTGTACCCCCATAAATTTTTGACGCAAGATTTAAGAACTTTCAAACATTGTGTGAAATATGAATAATTGTTTTTTATTTTTTAATTAAATTTCCATTTATTTGGTCAATTACTTATTTCTTAAAGTTTGACCTTTAACCCACAATTTTCAAAATTTTAAAATAATTTTTTCTTAGAACCCAAATTGTAAAAAAATGGTCCAAAAATCACCTTTGACCTAAAAAAAGCTACTGTTTAAGTTTTGTCTTTTCTTTTCAGTTTTAACCATTAAGACGGTGCGTAAAGATTGACCTTTAACCCAAAATTTACCAAATTTTTAAAGAATTTTTTCTTACCACCCAAATTTTATAAAAAAATACAGTCTAAAAACACCTTTGAACTAAAAAATCTACTGTTCAAGTTTTGTCTTTCCAGCTTTTACCATTTAGACGGTGCGTAAAGTTTGACCTTTAACCCAAAATTTTTGAAATTTTTAAAGAATTTTTTCTTAGAACCCAAATTGTAGAAAAATGGTCTAAAAAACACCTTTGACCTAAAAATAGCTCCTGTTCAAGTTTTGTCTCTCCAGCTACATTTGGAAGGTACGTAAAGTTTGACCTTTAACCCAAAATTTTCGAAATTTTAAAAGAATTTTTTCTGACCACCCAAATTTGATGAAAAACGGTCTTAAATACACCTTTGACCTAAAAAATCTATTGTTCAATTATTTTCGCTCCAACTTTGACCATTTGGACGGTGCGTAGATGGTCAATCAGTCAGTCAGAAAAAACTCTGTTATATACAGAGAGATCAACTTTATTTTAAATTTTTAAAGAATTTTTTCTTACCACCAAATTTTATTAAAAACGGTCTAAAAACACAGTTTTGTCTTTCCAGCTTTTACCATTTAGACGGTGAGTAAAGTTTGATAACAAAATTTTTGAAATTTTTAAAGAATTTTTATAGAACCCAAAATTGTACAAAAATGGTCTAAAAACCACCTTTGACCTAAAAAAGCTACTGTTCAAGTTTTGTTTTCCAGCTTTTACCATTTAGACGGTGCGTAAAGTTTGACCTTTAACCCAAAATTTTCGAAATTTTTAAAGAATTTTTTCTTACCACCCAAATTTGATGAAAAACGGTCTAAAAACCACCTTTGACCTAAAAAAGCTAAGTTTAGTCCCTCCCACTTTGACCATTTAGACGGTGCGTAGATGCTCAATCAGTCAGTCAGAACAAATTCTGTTATTTGCAGAGAGAACAACTTTATTTTTAATTATTAAATTTTAAACTTGATCCATAAAATAAATGTTTTTTTTTTTTAAAAGCATAGTAAAAAAAATAAATAAATAAAAATAAATCTTGAAACAAAATTTAATTTCTTTTCTTATTCCCCAGAAACTTTCTTGGTAGCTGCCTTTTTAATTTCACACACAATCAATTTGTGTGTTTATTAGCTCATTATAAACATTTTAGTGCTTTTTTCTCACCACCCCACCCTTCTCTCCAACCCCACCCACTTAAGAAATGGCCTGCCTTAACAGTCCACACACGTTGCTCTCTCTTTCCCATACTTAATTTGTTTAGTCAACGAAGCAAATCATTGTCCAAGGACGCAGGACGTGCGTAAAACGGTTGAAGATTTATTTCGTTGGAAATCGAAACTACAAAGTCCTACCTTACTAATTTGAGGTGTTGAAAGGACTTGAACCGCAGGCTTTTGATGTGCACTGAAGGATTGAAAGGTAGGATAATCAAATCAAGGCCCAGATGGTTTGCCAGCTAAAAAGGTTTGATTTGATTCCTTTGTTTGTTTTGCGGTCTGGCACCTTATTTGACATTCGTGCCACATATCTCGTTCGAGTTTGCTTATTAACCCAAAGCTTGAGCATAATTTGAATATATAATTTCCAGTTGGGGCTCAAACACAACTGTCAACATCATAATTTTTTTTCTTCTTTTTTTTTTAATAAGTATGCAAATGCTTTTCTTCATTTGTTGTTTTCATCTCAAGTTTCATGTAATTTGAGAATTTTGGCCAAGTTACGTCTAGACGTCTTAAGCGCGCCAAAAGATTATGTGAAATTCATGAGAGCGCCTGATGAGGGAGATTGGGGAATGGGGAGGGGGGGACGATGAGAATGTGAGAGACAGCGTTGTTGTGGGATTAAGGATGCCAAAATGTTGGTTAACATTACAGCTGAGGAAATGTGAGAAAGTGATAGCGGTTTAGCGGGCAAAACTGATTCACTTAAGTACGGGATATCGGTTGGAGCAATTTGGGAAGAAGAAAAAATTGTTGGGGTTTGGGGAGAAGTGGCCACCTTCTGTGGAGAGAGGTTGTTTTTTTATAAAAATCTTTTTTAAGCTTTTTGTCCAGTGATTTCGGCCATGGACAATTTGCTGTCTGGACGATTCTGTGCGATCATGCTCCAAGTATCGTTGAAGCTTTTTTTGTTGCCATGGATGAGGACGCATCTCCTCTTGATATTACGAATATCTTATGGATTTAAGCTTATTATTGACCCGAGACTAAAACCAAGGCACTTTGTGCACTTTGGACGTGTATTCAAAGCCTCAAACGCCAGCCATTTTGCAAAGGCTAGTATTGAGTATCGAATTTCGTTAATACTCCAAGTATCAAGTTGATAATTCGATAGTATCAAAATGTTACTAATTTGGGCGGCATACACAAAGGTGTGTTTAACGGCTTAAGCTAAGTTCACACAGGCAACTAATTTGTCCAAATTTTGTAGAAAATTTGTCTGAATTGAAAGCTATGAATCAATCCGAAAAAAATATGCTCAAAAAATTGTGCAATTTATTAGCCTGTGTAAACTTAGCTTTGCCGCAAGACGACAAATTGGTAAGAGTACACAGATTGATGCAAATTGTTTGCCCGTATCACTCACCTATCTCTCCTTGGCGCTTACTATCAAGTACCCTATTATATCATCAATGTGCTGAATACCAACTTGAGAATTACAAGTGTAAGTATTTATGCGATTTGCTTGGTAGAGAGAAACGAGCATGACCACGGTTGCCAAATTGGGGTCCAAGTTTTTTTTATCATTGGAGCACTGGAGCCTTTTTCTAAAAAATGGAGCTTTTGAGCAGGGCAAAACATTTTTTTATAATTTTAAATTTAACTTAATCGAATAGAACAATCAGATAAGTAAATATAGCTTAAAATTAAACCCTAAAAGTACAAATTAATGCAGGAATGCTCCATGTTATAAAAAACACAACCCGTCCTAAAAAGGCCAATTTTCGACACGAGAAGGCAAAGCCTTCCTCTGTGACAAAGTTATAATACATATAGTCATTCGATTTTGACCAAATTTTGCAGAACTTTTTTAAGCGTAAAGTATTCATATAAACAAAAAATATTGTCCCATTTTCTGACTGATCGGTCATACGGCAGCAATGATAAAGCGGAACAATAGTTTTCAAATGGACAAATTGATATTTTGCCACTTCTTAAGGGGGGCAGCCTGCTTTAGGAGGTCTTAAAAAGGAGGTTTTTCTAGATTTTTTGGGAGTGAATAAATTAATTGAGCTCTACAAAATTTTCGGTGTGATTTAAAATAATTTTGACGAATACAAAACAATTGTTTTTAGTTAAAATACCCCATAAAATTTTGGGGGCAAGGAAAAAGTTTAACAATGGCGGGAAAAATACAGGTCGCAATTCTTATCTGTACGATAAAAGTCGAATAGAATTTTAATTATTATATTTTTGAAACAAAATAGCCAAAAAGGCTACTGAAAACTGATTTTTGATTATAAATATAGGTTACCAATAGACGAAAATATTTTATCAAATTTTTCTGCTGTGAAAATTATTTTTAAAGAATTTGTAAATTTTCCGTTTTTTATTTAGATAATTTTTTGGTGATTTTACATATTTCGCCATAGCTTGACATGGAACCGTTGTAGAGTTCTTTATGGAACCCTGCCTGAAGGCAGGCTTGCTCAAATGGGTATATCCTGTGCATTTATCCACATATCTTTTAACTACGATCAAAGATAAAAAACCACTATATATTTTTTTTTTTGATTAAAATTTACAAAAAAATCTATGTTTTGAGCTAATTAACTCAAAAAACTATTTCCTTAAAATATAAAGTGTCTGACTTATTTGTAGGCTTATTTAATGGCAGTAATTTTTTACTGCATTTTAAAATAGAGTAGGGTTTCGGAAGCTAAGGTCATATATATAACACCACTGACAAATAAATGGCCTGAATAAAAAACGGATAATTTTTAAAAATCTTAAAAAAATGGATTTTGTTATGTCAAATTTTAAAAGAATTTTAAATGGAAAAATATAAAATCATAATTCCATATACTTTTTTGACATAATGTAGTTTGGAATTTTTATAAGCATTGGAGCCATTTTGGAGCATTTTTTTCTTAAATGGAGCATTTTTAAAATTTTTGGAGAATTTTAAATTTTTCAAGTGGCAACCATGTGCATGACAGTGGTAATTTTCAAACTAGCATTCGATAACATCGAAAAATGTGAGTTTAAAAGGTTTAAAAGACTTACCCACTGACTGGTGCTTGGACTGCAAATTCCTTGCTTTATCATACAGTCGAATTCTTGCTTTGCTTTTGCGACTTTTTTAAGCTTAAACGTTGCTGACAGTTTTTTTTTTGCCGACTTAAGGTTTTGAAATCACAAGCCTTGCCTTGTCACCTAACTTATAGTGGTTTTGCTGCGTACGATTTTTTGTAAGATGTGCCTGACTTGAGCTGGTGCAGTTATTTGCGTAGCTCATCGATTGCAGTCTTAAATGAAGAGTTGTTGGGGTAAATGCGAAAACTGATGAATTACAATGTACTTCCATAATTTTGTCAGCTTGAAGTGATTCTGATTGAATAGACGTCGACAATTGAATATTAAATGGAAAGCGATCTAGCCAAAGAGATTTAAATGCCTTGTCGGAGATTATGTTGCCTGCTATATCTTTAATGCGACGGCTTAAGAGCGCCCAATTGAATCTCGCAGATGAGCTTGTTTAGCTTGCGGTGGTCCGAAGCCGTGCACTCCTCGAAAAACCTTATGTACCGAACACGTTTTCAGGTTATGAATGGGAATGGTTGGCTGTGTAGTTCTGGATTACGTCGATTCTAGATAACGCGCCGCTTGGTCTACCATGTTTTTTTTTTTTTTTTTTTTTGATTTTCCTCCCGAAAGTTGTACAATTTTTTGGGGGTGCCTTGAGGTACTTAAGTGTTTGTGGATGCGTGCGTAATGATCGGATGTCACCAATGTTTGAATTGGTCCCAGTTTTTTTCAAGAATATATTTAAGGTTCCAATTAACACTTTTATTAAATTAATATAGGATTAAAAGGACCTAGAGCTTGCTAAAACTTGTGGGTTTGAAAATTTTCTTCCAAAAAAAAAGGGGAGAAAAGAAACAGAACTAAAATTTGAAATGTTGGGTTCGGGATCGAGAGGAAATAAACTTGTATTCATGACGCGCGTCAAGTAATTGAATGTTCACACTGTTCGACTCATGAGACATGACAATCTAGTAGGCTCTTATGTTGCCTTGTTTTCATTGTGAATAGCTTGTCATTTGTCATTCAAAACAATACAACATTAAGGCTTACTTACTACTTACAGCCCAATTGACAACGTTTTTGCTTTATTCGAGTACATAATAAATGATTTTTGCACTACCAAAAATATTTTAGAAAATATGTAAAACAAAAAAACTTGTCTTAATGAAAAGCCTTTAGATGTGCACTTCTTCATGTGGTACCATATCATAAAACGCTATTGCCAGCGCAAAAAAAAAAAAAATAGAAGAGCTCAGCACATAAATTTCATAATGTTATCATCCTTTTCTTTTGCATCTTTTTCTTTGTGTTTTTATATTTCTGTTCCGTTTGCCAGTGGCAAAGCAAATTGAATTTGTTGCACTTGAGAGCGAGGGGCGGCAACTACGTGTAAAACGGTATAAAGTAATAGAAAGTAGAAGCCGGCAGGAGCGGCGGCAGGAGCAGGAGCTGAATGCAGGATGCAAGGAGAAGATGTTGCCTGGCTGGGCAAAAGGCGATAAAGTGCCTGCAATTTGCAGTAAACGAAAAATTCGAGCCAAATGTTTGTGTGTAAGCAGATAACCTGCTCGGGCAGCCATTTTCATATTAAGTTAATTACAGCGCCTGGGCTGGCATAATTTGCAGCTACCTATGCAGGGCCTTTGCTTATTGCATTTTTATATGTATATGTATAAAAATGAACACATATACATGTCTGGGTTCTGGGTCTGGGTGTCGCTTACTTAAGCTAAAAGCTTTTGTGTATAAATTTTAATTAAAATGCAACAATTAAATGCACAGGCAGGCCGAGAACCAGCTGGCCATGCGTGTAAGTTGTAGTTAAAGCTGGCCAAGCATAAACCAGTGTTAAGCTCAAATTAATGACATTAATTTATGACCCCACACCAACCCAACCCAACCCAACCGCGGCGCCTTAACAGAAATGTATGGCCTACTTTTCAGCGCATTTTGTAAATTGAAATTGCTTACGCAGACGCAGGCGGCCACTTGAATATCGATGCCACCTTGGTTGGTTGGACGCCAACTGTAATCAGCACTACTTAAAGCCAATTAGCCGCAAATATGCCCCGGTAAGCCAGCGCATCTACCCCGTACCCCTACCCCTAGCCTCTGTCAATGGGGCATGAAGCGCGTTTGTTCAAATTTTTGTTCAGGCCACGCCTCTTTGGGCACGTTTGCGGTTAGCTGGTGCCTGGCAATTTTGTGATATGGCTGGCCGTTCGTTCCGCTTCGACATTGTGCTAACGCCAAACTGTCCCTTGTGTGAATGTGTTTGTGTGTGTGTAAATAATTGGCAACATTTGTGCTGCCCACACACGCCACGCCCTGCTGGATACCACTGCAAAATTGCACAACGAAATGAAATTTGCAAACTCACAAAAGGTGTTGACAATTATTTGCATAACAAAGCGCAGCTCTCACCCCCTCTCCACCCCTCCGCCCCTCTGGCAAAATATATATATATATACACGGCAAAATCAACATTTGCCATTTAAAATTTAAAGTTTTGTCAAAAATGATTTAGTGAACAAATTCGAATGGCATCTGGTATGGCTTTTGAAGCTTGATTGGTGTGAGCTCAATAATTGGAGATGTCAGGGGTGGCGAGTTCAATAGTATTTGATTATAGTGATCTTATATTGTTTTTATACTAGTTCTTATGCTCGAATTCATTGATTTCCAATAAGAATGCTGTTGGAAATACTTTAACTAAAGCTAAGGTCCCACAGGCAAATAATTTGCCCAAATTTTCATGAAAATTTGTCTAAATCGCCATTAACTTAGATTTTTCAGGACTTAAAACTAAAGCTATGGATATATACATACGCTACTAATCTGCATAAAAAGTTACGAAAAATTTCCTATTTAGGGCTATTTGGCAAAATTGTCCTCAAAATTTCGGAAAATAATTTGCCTGTGGGACCTTTGCTTAATACAACAATTCAACAATAGTGTTGGAAAACTGTTTTGGAAAACAAAGTTCAAGAAAAGTATTTGAAAACAGTGTTGGAAAATAGTGTTGGAAAAGAATATTGAAAAACAGTGTTAGAAAAAATGTTGGGAAAACAAAGATTTAAGAACAGAGTTGGAAACAATGTTGAGAACAATGTTAATTAACAGTTTTGGAAAACAATGTTGAAAAAAGAAGAAAAACAGTGTAGGAAAACAATGTGATAAAAATTGTTGGAAAATAAATTTAATAAACAGTGTTAACAATGTTTTAAAAAAGTGTTGCAAACGATGTTGGAAAAACAATTTGGAAAAACAATGTTATTAAGCAGTGTAAAAAAACACTGTTAAATAACAGTGTTGAGAATAGTGTTGGAAATCTGTTTTAGAAAACACCGCAAAGTGGTCTAAAACATTTCAATACTAATTTTAAATTGAAATGCCACGGTTGGTCAGGCGATTGCTTGGAGTGTATGTGTCTGTCGTGAGCGTTATGTACGCGTGACACTTATGCGTTATTTGCAAATTGAATTTTACCCCTACCAAACAACCATCCGAACCGAAATTAAAAATATTCCACATCAAAAAATTCTTTGAACTTTAATTTTTACGAAATGGCTTTGAAATTTCCACAAAAAACCCCTAACAAAATCTCTTTATAATTTTAAAAGCAGTCAAATTCGGATTTTAATCGAGCCATATATGAAGCAGAAATCGAATGTATTTTTGGTAGATAAATTAAAACTAAACTCCAAAGAAGCCAGCCCTTTTCCACCGAAGAGGTCGATTTTGTTCACGCCTTTCTTTTGGACCCAATTTGTTAGCCTGTTTTGGTGGCTGTCAGCTTGGTAACTCATCAGATAAAAAGCATTTAAAGACTGGGATTTTGACGATCATGTTAAAACGCTATACTGTTAAAAAGTTTGCATCTTGTTGAACCATGCGTAAGACATTGAGCTTCTTTATTTCTCATACCGCCTACTTTTTTTTTTTCAGTTGGTGCTTAGATCATTCGTGGAGGCTTAGAAAATTTTGAGTGAGACTTAAAGTCATTTGGCGAAAGTAAAACCAGACCCTTAATAATTCTACTAAAAGTCAATTAAAACTTAGGTGGTTATACCATGAAGCAAACTTCATAAAGTTTTCTTAGTAGGCGTGAAATTTAAAGGAAATCTTTCAGACCTTTTTAACGAATAGTAAAGAAATACATAAATCTCTCGCCACTAGAAAACTCATGAAGTTTGCTTATCATGTAAATCCGGTCTTACTCAATCGCGAAGTAATTATCAGGAGTTGCGGTGCTTTATATTTTTTATTAATATTTCTTAGAAAATTGTCTAAGACAATGTCGACAAATGTTTTAAAAACGGAGTCTCAAAAATATTGTGTTTACTAACTCAAGTATCGGTTGATCGAGTATTTTCAACACTAAAGTTTATTCCTTTTAATCTAAAAGCAAGTAGAAAAAAACATCTTCATCTAAAACTTTAATTAGGTTGGATTAGGTAAGATTAAAGCGGTTGCTGGGGTTTCGCTCAGCACACACTTAAGACATAATAACCTTACTCTATTTTTCCTACGTTTCAGTTTAAAATGTGTCTGAAAAGTGAGATTAACTACTGGACATTTTGGAGGCTTGGATGAAACCAGATCGATATGACACGTCCAAAAATTGAGAGGGCAGAAAAAGTGGGAGACGGAATCCTTCTCTGTCTCGTACCTCGTGCCCACAGAGGTCTGCCGAAACTGTAAAGGTCTGTTAAGGGCTTTGCGCATCAAGTTGACCATGTCTGCCTTTCGATTCTACAGGTTAAAAGCGCATGTCATTTCTGGTTTAGTTTAAGCTTGAAGATATTTCGTAAAATTAGCCTACACGTTGCCATAGGCATACCTACGTTCTGCCTATCGGGAAGGAAATTGGCAAAAAGCTCTGCCTTGTAGTTGCCCTTGATTTCCCAGGTGTTCTGATGGAGGTTGATGTCGGACTGCTCTGACAACTCTTGGAAAGGATTGCTGCAATCGTTTACTACAAATATCGAATTGCAGGTTATCGATCCAAGCGTCTTGATTGCAGCCTGGCTGTCAGAAAAAAAATTATACGTATTGAGTGCTTCCTTTTAAGCGACTAAAACTAAGCAAATCTTAAACAACTATTTCATTTTTTTAAGTGGGGTTCAGGGGTTCGAGGAACCCTTAGACTCCTTATGGGTTCGAATTCCCAAACCGAACCTCATCTATAATTTTAAGGGTAATTGCAGCCTTGATAAGGATAGGTCAGACGACCGCTGGGTAAAACCAGTGAATGATATACGGTTGCAGTCCTTATCTCCTACCAGCAGTTTATGTGCCTTTCTTATTTGTTCCTCGAAGTTTCTTTTTCAAGAGAGTTTCGAGTCCAGAATGCTAAGAAAAATTTATTTCGGCTAGAAGTAAAGCATAGTTTTGAATGTGAGTATGAGTAATTTCCAACACTCTTAAACATAAGGACTTAATTACACAATCAGATAAGTCACTACTGAAATTGGCTTATCAATTCATGAATATAATAACATTTATTTAAAATTGATTTTTAAATTAACAAGCAAATTTTCAACAGTTATCCAATAATTTTGTATATTTTTTTTTTGGTATAAATTTTCGATTCCAGTCACAATTCTTGTGTTTTCCTGCCACGCATTGCCATTTATCAAGCCTTCGCTTGTAAGTACCTCCACCACCTAAAACTGATGTTGACAAATTCTTAAGCATTCGCTGCTGATATATAAATATAGAGGTAACATTTGTGGTTAGTCTTGTTGTTGTTGTTGTTGTTGTTAACCCATCATCAACAATCGTGACAAAAGGCTCAAATCTGTCACATTCAAAACACGTGAGTTTTCATCATTTATTTTGTGGTCTAACCCAAAGTGAATGATGTGTGTAAATGTGTTTTTATTTCCACTTTTGCCTTTGCCCAGGTGTGTGTGTGCGGAGAGAGTGTATAGAGTGCGTGTGTCAAACGCATGGGGAATTTATAAAATTCGAATTTCAAATGCCATATTTTATTTTTATTTGTTTTCTATTCTTTTTTGCCATACCACAATCAAATTGGCTTTGATAGAACAAATTATATGAATAAATGAAAAGTTTGTTGGGAATTTCATCATTTTAAATTAGATTTTAGTTTGATGATCTCATCTTCATTTAAAAAGTTAATTTAATATCAAGAAGGCTTACACAGGCCACTTCCAGCATTTCGACACGGGCTTTGTGTCAAAAAGAATCTCGTTTCCCTTTTCTTTTTCTTTTCTTTTTTATTTACTGTCAGCCACTTCGGGCCAATTAATTGCTGTTATGGTTGCTGTTGTTGCTCTTTTTTTTTTGTGCCCTGTCACTACCAGCATGGTTGAGGAGTTAGCCACGCCCCGGCCACGGATAGTGTGGGCTTGTAGTACCTGTGTGAACTTTTGCGTCATTAACTGAACACGACTGGCAGGACAACTGAGCAACAAATGCCGTCACCATCAGTTGCCGCTTGTCCTCTTTGGCGCTTCAAAAGGAAACTCAAACTCAAGCTGTTGCTTCGGCGGTGGAGCATCCTTTAGACGAGTTAAGTAGACTACTAAATGATGACGACAACGGGGACAAGGGCAGCGGTGGCGTCAAGGCAAGATGATGATAATGAGGGTTGACTGTACAGTTTGGTGAAAAAGGGGGGGGGGGTGGGGAATGAGGCTCTGTACTTAAGTGTGTTTTCAAAATTAAAGCCTGTTAATGAGATTCGCTTTGCTGACTCACGTTAAGTGGCTTAGAGTGTATCGTAAGTAAGCACCTTTCAAACGACACTGAAAATGCAGGCAAGCGGCAGGTCGATTGTTGAGCTTATTAAAAGTAATGCCAAATTAAGGTAAAATCGGAGAACAATGCAATGGGCAAGGATTGTGATCATATGCATATTGATATGGCATTCTGGCAACCCATTGGGTTCATTGGGTGCTTAATTTCGGGTCCATGGCCCACGTTTGGATTAATCTCTGGCTTAAATAGGCCATGACCAAAAATAATAAATATAAATTTAATTTATTTGGCTTCGAAAAATTGTTTACAATTTTAAGCCTTTAGTCCTGTACTCAGTTATCATAAAAATTTATTTTCCAAGGCGAGGAAAAACTTTCAAAAAGTTTGTTTTTCATCCGATTGACTTTAAATTCGGTTTGTAAGTAAAGTATGCCAAAAAATTCGGCACGTATTTTCCCCGATTTCGAAAAATTCGACCACAAAAAAATGGACGGAAAATTCTCTTCTACCTTTGAACAGGGTTTTTTTTTTTTGTAAAAATTCTGGAAAGAAAACCATGAAAGCTTTTTCAATTTGGTTTTTTGATTTGTATTATTTATTATTTATATAAAAAAAAAAAAAAAATATTTGGCATTCGAGGGCTGTTCAAAAAGTTATCGGCTTGCCAATTAAGGTCTCCCAAAAAAAGGTGTAGAGGTGTTAGCCATGATTCCGGGACTCCAGGTTATCGAAAATGAAATCGATAAATGAGGTTATGATCAGAATTGTTGTATTTCTAGCCCGTAGCTCAATCAAATTTTTCAATATTTTTTTAAAAAATTGGATGCAATTTAAAAAAATAATTTGATTTTTCAAATTTTATTTTTGTAGTTTAGTTTAAAAAAAAAATAGTAAAAAAATGTTTTTCCTCCTGATTGAGGTACAGGCCAGAAATATATCAATTATGCGTCGATTGCAACATGATTGATCAAAATCGGTTAAGTAGAACTGGCGCTATCATGGCTTCCAGGTTAAAAAAAGCGGTTTCGAGAAAAACGCGGATAAAGTTTTGAGTAACGTTGAAAATACTCACGTTAGCAAGAACGTTGCTCTACTAAAATTGATATATCTGCAAAACTATTTCGAATATTTGAAAATGGTTTAAAGGGGATGAAAGGGGAATGTTTAAGCTAAAATAATAAGGCAAAACAAAAAAATTGAAAAAAAAAATTTGAAAATTTTGAAGGGAATGAAAGGGGAATGTCCAAGCTATAATAATAATGCATAAAAAAATCGACAAATTTTTTTTTAAAGGAAAAATTATTTTTTAACCGATTCAAACTCGGTTTGTAAAAATAATATTAAAAAAAATAGTTTAAATTTTATTAACTCCTTAAAATGGTTTTTAAGACATTAATAGAGATTTTGGTGCTTTTAAATGCATTTTTGATAAAAAATAAAAATAATCTATTCAATTTGAGTTATTTGTGCATAATTCCAATTCTTGTGGTTCTTATAATCATCTTTGTTAGCTTCAGCTGATCAATATCTATACACTTTTTTCCACCCAAGTCATTTTCCTTCAATTTATCTAACAGAAGAAAAAAAGCCCTACTAAAAAATGTTTCCCAAATAGCGTATTTTTTATACACCTTTGAGCAATCCTTTTTGTGTGTGTGTGTTGGTGTGTTCCACTTGGGGAACCACGTCCTCATCACCTTCGCATCATCATTATCATCATCAGGCTCGCTGATCACATGCCAAGACATTTTATAAGTGCCATCCAAATGCTCAACATTCGTGTCACGCAGCAAAGTTGTTACTCAAAAATTTTCGACGAGGGCCATAAACGTGCGACAACTTGCTAAGAGGCGGAGGGGTGGATTGGGGAAGGGGAGGAGTAGTTTTGTGCTGCAAATTGGCAGTTGTGTAAGGCAAATTGTAGTCTGTCCATGTGTCTATATGTGGCTTCCATTAGTCCAACAGCATTTGACCATAAGGCTGTCAGTTTATTTTGATGATGGTTACTCAGATTATAACTTTGAATGTTATGTAATTAACAGATAGAAAACTTTTGTTGTTGTTTTCCCTGGAACAAAAGATTACCAAATTGATTCACTTAACGCTATACGCCATCAATCTGCCAATTTTGGTTGGTCCACGTGTGTTTGAGTGAGTGAGTGAGCGGTTGGCAGGGGTGGGGGTGGGTGGAGTGGAACGTCGGTCTATTTTTACTTTTGCGGTCCTTGGGGCGTCTTTAATCAGCATGGGCTCTTTGTGGTTTGTTTTTTTTTTCACCGACAGTCAAAGCTACCTGCATGTGTGCTTCAGTTTTGTGTTAACATTTCAAAAGCGGCCTTTGTGTAGGATGCGGTTGGGATTTGGGGAGATGGAGATATTTTTCGCACTCAACAGGATGGCATTTCGTTTGTGTGTGTGGGTGAGAAAGTTTTTGGAGGGAAAACTGAAACTGTCACAGAAATTATGATCAAGGTGGGTTCTCTTAGATTTGATGGGAAGTGTGTAAAGTAATTAGTATTCGTTATGTCATACAGGGGAGTAAAATATACATTTAATGGAAAAGGGTATGTGAATCCAGGTAAACCTGAATCTTGAAATATTTATTTTCAATATTAATTATAAATTAATCTTCTGACGTCCCAAAAATTTTCAAGTATTTCTAACCTGCCTGAAGAAGCATTTCAGTTTGAGTCCCGCGAGGAACCTATCCGGAGCCCCTCTCTAGTGTAGAGTATCAGATACATGTTCCGACTGACTGATTCATTAAAGCGCGGGCGAAATGTCTTAAGCTATATGCTTCAAATTTCTTCTGTTGATTGCTCTTATGACGTTCTGCTTATTAATTACGAATTGAATACCCTTGAGCTTTAAATTGGGGTGCTTAAAGTTAATCTTGAAAAAAGTCGTCTTCTTTTTCTTAACTCGAAACACGTCTTTAAGTTTCTTAATTTAAATTTTCCAGATGTTATCATGGAGCTGAAATAAAAATCAAATAGAGTCAATAACTAACAATCAATAACCGCAAATATATATGTAATTAGCGTACTGTGATATAGGTTTTAAAGGATTTTTGGCTTTAGTACATTTTATCAAAAAATTAGCTGAAAACACTAAAAATAAGAATATTTTCTAATAAAAAAGTAAAAAAATAAATTTAAAAAAAATACCAAAAATTTACGTATTAAGGGCCCCCTTCCAGATGACATATAAATAAATATTTCGTTACAATACTTCATGTAAATAGAAATACTTTTGGAAAGCTCTGAATGCTGAATGCTTTTGAAAAGCTGACTTATTTATATGAAATATAGTACCTAAATAAATTTTTATTCTGGAATGAGGTCTGTAATGTTTGCCTCAGAAATTGGACTAACCTAATAGGCATTAGCTCTAAACAGCAAAATGCATAACTTTTATAAAAAATGCATCTTGCTGGTCCTCTGGTTTGCAGCTTAAGCATTAAAAAATTCGCCAAACGCATCAAACTGTAGAGGAGAATATCTGAATTGTAGTATTAATGACTAGATGAATCCATGAATTTTGTTTTCTCGTTGACTTTATGATTTTTCCTTCAGGCCCGGAAATCGAACTTTCGCATAGTGAAGTATTTGGTTTGTCACCAATCTCTCTTTCAATATATTAAAGAGTGTGTGCTGACTGACTGATTTGGCAATCTACGCGGAGCCTAAACGGTAAGAGAAAGAATGCTGTAGAAGTTTCCATATGAGTTGAAAATGGGGAACTTAGTCGCGATATGCAAACTAATTAGACATGTGATTTTACAATGTTGAAAAATCCGCCCAAAAGGTTGGAAAATTACAGAAAATGGTATATGAAAAATCTATTTTCCATCAGATGGACTTTAAACTTTTTTTTAAAAAAACTTCAGGAAAATTTTGTTTTTCATCGGATTGACTTCAAATTCGGTTTGTAAGTATAGTATACAAACTAATAAGACATGCGATTTTCCAATGTTGATCATTGGTTTGGAATGATAGCACACTAACTAATAAAACAAAGGATTTTCCTATGCTGGAAAATCCGCTCCCAAGGCGCGGAAATGCCCGAAAATTAAATATTGAAATCTATTTTCCATCCGATTAAAAAATATATTTAGTCAGGAAATGTCCGAAAAATTCTATATATAGAAACAAAACAATATTCATCTGATTGACTTCAAAATCGGTTTATGTAAAATAATAAGAATTGGTCAAATTTCCAATGTTAAAAAATCCACACGCAAGGCGGGAAATGCCCGGAAAAAATTCTGTATGGAAAAAACAATTTTTCATTTTGAAAAAAATTATGCAAATTATATCTTGGAATAACAATTAACCATGGTTAATAATAAAGTGGTAACCCAACTAAAAGTCCAAAATAATTGAAGTTGAAAATTTCACGGAATTTTGAAAGTCTCGGATTGCATTTTAAAAATCAGAAAAAATATTATGAAGTGTTGACACGTCAGCTATTGCAATACAAAATTGTGAGTTTTTAGATGGCCCGAAAAACGCTTGTGTTGGAAATGATAAAAATCGTTAACTAAAATTTAGAGTTGGTACTAGAAGCACAAAAAAATTTTTCAATTAAATGACTAAAGCTAAGGTCCCACAGGCAAATATTTTGCTCAAATTTTAAACAAAATTTGTCTAAATCGCATTGTTCTGAGATTTTGCAGGACTTAAACCTAATCCATATAAACTGCTCAAAAAGTGCCAAAAAATGCTGCATTTGGGCATATTTAGCTAAATTTTTATCAAAATTTGGGCAAATTATTTGCTTGTGGAACCTTAACTTTAGCTTTTGCTTTTATTAGCAATGCTGCTAGGTGAAGCGCCGGGAAAGCTACCATAGAGCATCATATTTTTATAAATTCCAAGAATTTTTGTAATCGCTTTTTGTCAAGTGTGACCGTTCATAAATCGGTATATCGTTATACCACCCAGGAACAGCGGCATTGGAAGCTTTCTTTGAACATATTGTAATTCATTGTGGGCACCTCCTTTTCTCAATGGCATTCGAGGCGTACAAGGATTACAAATTTCTTAGGTCAACATGAATTATATTGTTTGTTTCTTCGATTAGGGCCTGAGAATAAGATATAAACTTACTGAAAAATGTGAAAAGATAGATTTGTCACTGTCTGAACTGCTTTATGGCATTTTAGCTTAGTCTCAGCTTGTTGCAGTGCCTTATGTACTCAGCATAAGAAAGGATTTAAAAAAAAAATCTGTGGGAATGTGTAATTGAGTATTTTTGGCTTGTGAACATAAAAATAACTTCACTCACAGTTTTATTGATATTATTTTAAGGGCTCAACATTTTTAAAAATTTTAAAACTTAAAGTGACAAATTTAAATTTAGAAAACTTACCTACCTTCTTTTTTATTAATCTGAAACATATGCCCACAATTTCCCCAAACCCTTCACATACGGCCTTTGTCTCTTTCTTTAACTTTATTTCTAATCATTGGACAGAGACACATTTTTGAGCATTTCTTTGATGAAATCTAAATTCGTAACCATATAGCCCGGGGGGCCCTGTGTCCCCTTCGCCTAATCTAATCATTGTCACGTATGCGCTTTGGGCAAATATTTGCTTTATGCCAGGAAATTAATCATAAACACATGATGGAACGGATGGATGGAACTGCATGACATTTTTTTTGCTTACTGCCAAAACAAAATTTTGCAATGAAAATTTCAATTTGTTTTCGCCTGCGGCCAAACTGTCTTCATCTTTAATTTCCGCCAGCAAAAAAAAGAAAAGCGGTACAAAATAAATAATAAATTTGTGTGCATAATTATTTTTGGCCAAATGGCAGCTCGTGTGTAAAAATTTGATATGGAAAATGAGCAAATGAAAGTTGAATAAAGAAAATAGCATAGCTCAGCACAGAGTGGCTGCTAAAACGTTCACTTAAATAAGGGTAAGGAAACACCCGCATAAGTCGTCCATTTGGGGTCGAAGGTCAAGCTTTTTAGGCGCGTTTTGGCCTTTTGTTTTGTGAGCTGCAAAAAGTTTATTTTTGCTATTTTTTTGTTGCTTGCTTACTGACTGCATAAACAGCATCAAATGGCTAGACTTTAATGTTTTTCTAAACGAATCCACTTAAAACGTTTTAACAGTTGCCGCTTTGATGTTTTGTACACTCCGAATCTATTTTCTATTTTCTGACGAATCATTTCATAAACTGATTTGGATAAGGAACTTGAAGGAAAGGGTCGAGAACATAAAAATGATTCAGCTTAATTTTGGACATAATTGGCATTGTAAATGCTCAACCAAGTCAAACACTTAACTTGTTTAGCCAGTCAAAGATCAGAGGAGAGCGTAATTAGGGCTGTCACTGCCTCTGCCTCTGCCAAATCAGTTCAATTGCCAATGCCAAGTGTTTTCACCTCGAAAGCCTCTTATGGTTAGACACTGTGTCACCATAATCTGCATATCTGTCTATGTGTGTGTGTGTGTGTGCAAGCATCTCTAATAAACATATCTAACATTATTATGTAACCAAATGTGTAAGCCACAATATTTGCTGCTTTAATGAAATTCCATTGTTTTGTTGTCTGATAATTTACACTATATATATATATTGACCATGCCCTCAATTCCAAGACAATTGAATTGTGTTGGCCTAATTGGAACCTGAATTCATATTGAGAGAGAGAGATATGGGAATGTCATATAAATTTGTTGTTGCCAGGCAACAATTCAGTTTAAAAAGACAGACTGTCTCAACAGGCAAATTTCCATTTGATTTTCTCAACGAGTCTTGCCAAAAACTGAATTGCTTATAAATTTTCATAAGTCTGTGTTCTGTTCTGTTAACCTACCCCCTTTTTGTGAGCAAATACTGTTCCCACTTAACAGCAAAATGTTAACTTAAATAGGGGTTGCAAAGTTGCCAGTGGAACGTGTATGCTCCTTTTTCAGGGGCAGGGGTAAGGCCAGGCTGGCTAACAGTTTTTATGGCAGCTGTAAGAAGGAAGCTGTAATGTTAATGAACAGAAAGCAGTCTGTGTTAGGGGTGGCTGTTAAAGCGAAATGTGTTTGAATGTAGTTTAACATTTTTTGCTCTGAAATTTACTTGTTATGATTTTCTTTTATAAATCGTTGTTGATTGACAATGATAAAATTTAACTACCTAAAAAATTAATTAATAAATAAATTTATATATCAAATAAATGATTAAAAATACATCTAATGATGTAATATTGTGCCTAAAGGCCTGATCTTAGATGACATAAATTTTATTTTCGGCACAATGCTTCACATGAATAGAAACACTATCGCAGAGCTTTAAATCAGCATGCTTTTGAATAGCTGTCCTATTTATATTAAACATTGTGCCGGAAATAAATCTGACATTTATTTGGGTGAATTTTAAAGTTCCTTAACTTATAGCCTATTTTCAATGTCAATATTTTAAGAATTTTAGATTTTTATATTTTTCACTTTTTTTTAACATTTATTTTTATTTTTTTAACCGATTTACAAAACGGTAAATTTGTTGGCTTTGTTGATTGATTCCGATTTATATCATTGTGAGTATCGCTAAGTATTTCAGCAATTAACAGAACAATGGCTGCAAAGTCCTGAAATTATGAAAAAAGATTAGCTCAGTGGGTCAGTATGTTTAAATGAATTAAATTAGTAAAACAAAATTTTATACAGTAATAGTAATAATAAAAATATCACAAAGGAAATTTACAATATTTTCAAAATAAATTACAAATATTTCATTAAACTATTATATATGTACCAAATTAAAGGTTTATCAAAATTTATCATATTGTATCGGCGTAAAGGTGTATATCCTGTTATTTCGTTTAAAAAAAAAAAAGAAACACCACACAAGATATTAAAAAGAAACAACCTATGATCGTTTGGGGGGGTAATAATGATATAATATATATAATTTAACCCAATTCGAACGTCGCTTAAGGTCCATTATGCTCCCCTTGTAGCTATGAAGATGTGGTAGATAGGCCAGTGACAGTCAATGCTCTTGCTAAGGAACACAAATTGAGTTCTTAAAGAATGCACTAAGAATACATTTAATGCTCGAGAAAAGCACTATTGAACACTCATTTGCAACAAGTATCAAAAAATCCAATTCATAAGAAAGGCGCCTCAAATGATCCTCGTATTTATAGCGGCATTTTTTTCATAACTTGCTTTGTAAAGATTCTAATAAGAATTCTAGGCTTGTAATGAACACCAAGCCGGCTTTCGGAAAGTTTATTTTACAGCAGACAAATCTGCAACCCCCACCTCAAATATCCATCTCATTTGGTATACCCTTTCTTTGTAGATTTTCGAGCAGCATTTGATTGAGTGCCAAGTGATCTTTTAATTTACAAACTCCACAGATTGGGACTTTCCAGAGATTGGAGTAAGGCAAGGCAATTTGTTATCATCTCTGTTATTCGTCCTAAATATTGATGGCCTCCATGACACTTTAAAGTGCGTCGTAGATATAGATGTAATGAATAAAAGGCTTCTATTATATGCCTATGACCTGGTGATACTTTCGGATAACCCAATCAATTTGCAGTACTTGATCGACCGCCTAGAGCAATATTGTTTTGACTGGGGAATGGAGGTTAATCTCGATTAGTCGCAAATCATGATATTTCAAATCGGCAGCAGAATGGCAGTATTAAAACAAAGGTTCTATTTGGGCAGCGCTTGTGATTGTATTTAAACAATATAAAATACCTCGGCGTGAACTTAACTCCTAGCCTATCATTTTCCAAACACGTCACGCAACGATTTGCACAATCGAATATCAGTATGAACTCTACGTGAGGCATTTTGTAGCTACTTGCAGATCCATATTGAAGCATATGGGGCTCACAAAAAAAAAAAAAAGAATTGTAAAAAATTGTCCTTTATACAGGAGCGGTATAATCCAAACACGCACGGACAAAAATTTCGTTAACACGTCACGACACGACAGACGACTTTATTTATACGAAAAAATTTAATATTTTTATTTATATTTTTTATTCAGATATAAATGTTTGTGGGTATTTAATATTCAAATTTACAGTTAATCCAGAAGGGATAAGGAGTTTCTGAAACAAGATTCGAGTAAAGCTTCAATACTTATCAAATTCAAAAACTGTTAAAACTGTTAAATTTAAATGGATTGTGTTTCTTTCTATAGTATATATTGCCAAAACAATAGAGAATCAGAATTAAATATTAATGAATTGGAAAAATATTTTTTTGGGCAAAAAAAAGTGGGAAAATTTTAATTTTTTCCGTTGTCTAAACACGTTCTTGAATCATTGTATTTATTTAGTATTTTTGTTCTATTTAGTCGAATCTAGTAGTGTCGAATTGTATCGTGATTTGTTGTGTTGGACCGTGTTTGTGTTTTAGGGTATTAAAAATTGACATGCACGAAATCTGATGTTGATCTGATCTATCGAGTTGAGTCGTGCGCGTTAGTATCACGAATAAAAACACGACACACGCCCAACTCTAATCAAAAGTCAGCATTGTATTGAACGATTGGTTTTACATCACAAAAAAATTTGAATCCTTTCTCTATTCAAAAAATAAACCTGCTTAGAAAAAATATATTTTTTTCTTAGGGTGTACGACACGGCCATCCTGATATTTACACGTCTTCGAGTAGACATCAAATTATTTTTCAAATACAGCTATTAATGTTCTAAAAACCATAATTTTTATTCTCAATAGTAGGGTAATTCCGTTTGTTTTTGAAGGGTCAAATATAATGTAATATAATTTTTCTATTATTAACCCCGTACCGTGCATCAGACTCTATCAGGGTTTATTCAACTCTATAGACAGATATTCATTGGAAACTTTCCTAAATTGTAAATCATTATTATTTTTCTAACTGAACAATATTGCATTCCCAAATATCTTTAAAACATAACATAACTTAGCGACTTACTCATCAGATGGATTACTATCTTTCCAACTGAATTTTTCGCTGCTTTGGACGGATAACATATTTCCAACTGAACTAATTAGCCTTTCTACTATGGATAACTCAGCGCTCCTCTTTTGTCTGAACTCACAGGCGGGTCTCATTAAAAATATGACCATCAGGCATCTTTCACATTCTCTTAGTTTGCAATTATTTCCAGTTATTAGGGACGGAAAATGCAGCCTTCTGCCTAAATTCTTAATAAATGCATAATAATAAATGCACATTTTGTTGCTCTTTAACAAAAATTATAATATCATTGCATTGCATAATTTCCAATTGGTAACAATAACTGGATCGAGATCGTGACATAAAGGCACACATGAGAATCAGATTCAATCATGGAGTAGAGCCCAAGTAAATTGCCATTGGACGCAATTCAATTGTGCGACATAATTGGAATATTAAATGTTTACAAAATGCAATATACAAATACGAAGCAATGACAATAGGAAAGGGATTGTGGGAGAGGGGGGGGGAGGGGGCGGTGGCAGGGCACAAACATGGCTACAATTTGCACTTAAATGCACACGCAACGGGCATAAATCAAATAACAATAATAACAACAACAATGCCGCTCATCCTGCCCAAACTCGGTGGACTCTCCTGTGTGCTGTTTAGTGGCCTGTTCAAATGATTTGCATTTGTAACAATGACAGCATTTTGACTGACTGACAAACCTTATCCCCCCCCCCACTCCCTTCATGGAGTGTGAATTTAGTGCCTGAAATAATTTATTTTAATAATAAAAAAAACTTAACCAAATATTTACCACATATTATTTTGCACTGCCACGCCCCATAGCCACATGTGCAACTGACAAATACAGAGCCAAGAAAATTGTTTACACTCGCACATAAATAAAAACAAAAGCCAAAAAAAAAAATATTCTTTTAGTTTTGTGCCCAACAGCGTTTTTAAGTGCGGATATTTTATGAATTTTATACGCTGCTTGACCTGCTCCCCCCCTGCACCCTTGAGTTTGGTCCACTTACTCTTATTGTGTTTGCTTTGGGCTTCCGCTTTTTTGGCTCCTTCGGTTATTTTCTGGTCATTGTGTGGCTTTGTTTACTCAGTAGCCTTCCAACCCCAAAAAACGCCAACTGCTGCTCTGCTCCGAGTTAGTGACACTCAATTTAAATTTATGCCGGTTTATAATCATTGCCCGCCCGTCAGAAAGTCGGTGAGAGTTCCCTTTTTTTCTATCCCAGCCTTTATGTAAATTGTGTAAACTGCTTAGGAGTTTACATTTGGTTGGGGATGAGCATTGGGGCCTAGGTCTGCTCAATTACATGATTATATGGCATTGACAGAGAGTGAGCCGAAGCGTGTAAATATATATATATATATATATGAGATTTCTCCTTAATTAACAAGCGACACTTAAGGGTGGCAGTGCAAGGGATGTCGACAGGTGTGTGTGTGTGTGTGTGTGTGGGAGTGTACCTAACTTTTCAGTATTTATAATTGTATGAAAAATCTTTTAATAGGATTAAAGTCAAGTATGATTATGTAATTTCAATTAACATTTAAAGAAATGTAAACAACATGAAGAGATCAAAACTTAATGCCATTTTGTACGTGTCTTTGTTTGGAAACTAATTTAATAAGGGGTGGGGGTGTGACAGTAATTGGATTAGATAAGAACACAATATTATTTTCAAAAAGGTGTGTGTGAAAAATTATGGAAATTAGATTTAAATTATGTTTCTATTTGTCGTATTCAAGGGAAATAGTTTTAAAGAATTTCCTTTTTGGAATTTCTTCAAAATTCACACTCCGCTTTAATTAAATAGCACTTCGAATAAAAACCTTTTGAAGTCTAGTTTATTCTACAAAACTAGCTTTGTTATAATAAGTATAAATGGCTTAAAACAAACAAACATTTGACTTTAAGATACTGCTTGAAGAGCATAACAAAATTTCTTCAGCAGCAGATTCAAAATTGGGTATCTAAAGCGATGTGATACTTCCAACTGTTTCTTCAACTTTTATTTATTGTAGATTTCAAGATTAAGTTTGATTCAGATTTGAAAAAAAAAAATATTAAATAGACCTTAATCCAAATTGTGTTAGAGAGTTTACAAAAATTAACTTCAATGTCAAAAAACGAGTTAAAACTAGTTTCTCAAGCAGTGGAACACTGGCAAATAATTTTTCCAAATTTTAATTCAAATTTGTCAAAATAAGGAATTTTTCGAGATTTTTTGAGCAGATTATTCGCGTATAACGATTTAGACAATTTAAGAAAATTTGGACAAATTATTTGACCTAGGGAAGCACAGTTTTTCCTCAAACAACTTTTCACATTTACTTTTCATATCAAAGCATTGTAATTTAAAAACTATATAGTTTTGCGAATATCAGAGCACCAACTTTTTGCAATTAAGAGACGAAAAAAAAAATTTCGATTTTTCAAGTCTTTTTTTTGTAGTTTAGTGTGAAAAAAATAGTAAAAATATTTTCCTCTTGATTGAGGTCCAGGGCCAGAATTATATCAATTATGCATCGATTGCAATATGGCTGATCAAAATCTGTTTAGTAGAACTGCCGCAATCATGGCAACCAGGTCAAAAAGCTTGGTTCCGAGAAAAACGCGCTTAAAGTTTTGAGCAACGTTGAAAATACTCACGTTAGCAAGAATATTGCTCTACTAAAATGAATATATCTGCTAAACTATTTCGAATATTTGAAAATGGTTTAAAGGCGATGAAAGTGGAATATCCAAGCTATAATAATAAGGCAAAACAAAAAAATGGAAAAAAAATTTTTAAAGGTGAAGACCCCTTAAAGAAGTCTGTGTTTATTCTCGATCCTCGAACTGCTAAAAAAATCACAAATAGGTTAGAAGTAAAACGACAGGGAAAATACCTGCTTATTGGGATGGATGTAGGATTTGTAAGTTGAGGCCTATAATTAGAGAACTCTTTTTTAATCTTTTATGTAAATAGGATTAACTGAGGCTACCTTTAAATGTCTAACAAATTTCCTACCCGCAAGGGGGTAGGAATGCTCACAATTCCTAAAAATAAATGAAAGAAAAGTACCGTCACTATTAGGACTAAATAAATCATCAAAGTATATAATTGCTTTTAAAACGGTGTCTTCCGGATAGGAAGTATTCCGACATTAAGGCCCGATTTCTAATCTTCTCGATAGCTGCTATGTGTCAGAAAATCACACATTTTTCTCTGATATTTGTACGTTTATGTAAAAGATAACTATATAGGAGATGAGAAATCGGCCCTAAGGAGTGTGGTATTAGAAACTACTCTTTGGTACAAAATTGGCACTAATAAGTGAAGCACAACAATTCCCAATACCTTCATCCATGTTAGATCACAGCGATCCAAAGCGGATATTAGATGAATAGGAAGATGTTGATCTTTACAAATTAATAAACACCCAAATTGAGTTCGGATTGATATTGTAAATGCATTTACAAAACTTGTTGAGAAACTCAGATTTTTGTTTATGCAACTTATATTTTTCACCATTGGAGGTGTCGTGGTTTTCAGTAAAAAGAGCTTGTAAATTGCATCACAACGATTTTTAAACTTTTTTTTTCTTTTTTTAGAGCCGAAAGCCCTGGCAGCTAGGGCTTTCTATATTAACAGTAGGTTAGAAATTTATTAACCTTCTCTTTAATAAATAAAAAAAATAAATAAAGAAGAACGTTTGGTGTACCAGGAAAGTTTATTAGAGCCATGTTTCATTTTCTTAGCCTTATCAGAATCGAGTGTTTTACAGTTTAATAAATTTTGATGTCATTCAAATAAATGAAAATGTGAATTTGCAAGGTCGAGTTTATACGCTGGATACGTCATCAGTTTCCAATACAGCTATGATCATTTTGGACGAGTGACTAAAGCTGGTTGTGGTCGACCAAGTATGCAATTGCGCTTATTTAATCCGGAATGATTTGCTTTGATTCTTTTGGTGTATGTGAACTTCCTTCACAAGTATGCAGTATTCAAATATCAAGCTTGTTGGCATATCCCAAATTTTTATACCCGTTACTCGTAGAGTAAAAAGGGTATACTAAGTTCGCAAATGTATGTAACAGGCAGAAGGAAGCATTCCGACCCCATATCTTGATCAGCACAAAAGTCGATATGAACGTGGTCCCGTCTGTCCGTCCGTCCCTCCGCCGTCCCGTCCGTCCGTCGTCCGTCTGTCCGTCTGTCTGTATGAACACCTAGATCTCAGAGACTATAAGAGCTAGAACTACCATATTTTCAGTGTAGACTTGTATCTTCTGCACGCAGATCAGAATTTGTTTCCAAAATTTTGCCACGCCCCCCTCACGCCCCACAATTTGAAAAAAACCTCATATCTCCACAATTTTGAAAATAGACTGTTTCGAACCTTCTAGACATATATTTTAATAATTGTACCTATCGATCAGCCATACATCATTTCGATCAGATGAACGATAGAAAAGTTGCCGCCCCCCCAATTTGAAAAAATCACTCATATCTCCCATAGTATTGAAAATAGACTGTTTCAAACCTTTTGAACGTATTTTTAATCCTCGTTACCAATCGATCCGCCGTACATCAATTCCCGATCAGATGTACGGTAGTAATGTCGCCACCACGCAATTTGGAAAATACCTCATATCTCCCAAATTCGAGGATAGATTATTCGAACCCTCTAGACATATATTTTAATCATCACGTATATCGATCCGATACATTGTTTCTGATCAGATGAACGAAAGAAAAGGTTCCGCCCCCGCAATTTAAAAATTCCTCATATCTCCAGAATTTTGAGAATGGATTGTGTAAACCCTGTAGACATCTATTTTTAATTATTCCACCTATCGATCAATCACATCATTTCCTGAAAAACACCTCATATCTCCCACAATTTGAATGTTGAGTATTGAACGGGGGTATATCGAAGTCGGGCAGGGCCGACTTCAACCTACGCTCGTTAATATATATTCAAGAAATAAATAGATAGGAAAAAACAAATTTTTTAAATTTCTTTATCTTCACAAATTAAGGAAGTAAAGTTGAAAATGAGTTAATATTCGATTTTTTTTTGTTTAACAATTTTATTTTGTGAAAAAAACACGCATGGGACACCCTTTCTCTTCATTTACATCATAAAATGCTTTTGGACATTCAAAGTCGAATCTTCGTATGTGTTAGATCAAAAATTGATATGATAAAAATAAAATTTGGGTAGTATAGGGTTAATAGAATTTTCGTTTATAGATTTTTAAAACTATTAGTTTTACCAAAATATTTTTAAATTTATAAACTTAATTTTTGGATAATAAAAATCCCCTTCTTAGCTGCTCGTCTTACTTCAGTAGGCTTAAGTCAATTTTCTGGTTACGCCTCCCCTTCAATGGTAATCAAATTTAATGGCCTACCTCGAAAAAACCAATTCAATTTACACTGAATCAAAGTGAACTGCCCCCTGTTCAGCTGTTTTTTGTCTTTGACCTCTACCGAGTCAACGTGGCGTATGAGCAACGCTTTGAGTCTTGTGATTAGCAGGCACTTTGATGACTTCATAGAAGGTCTTTTTGTTTTTGTTAAGGCCTTACTACCTTTTAATAGTCAGTTTCAGTTCCTTCTTTTTTTTTTTTGCTGGTTAATGTGCCATTTAATGGCAGAGCAGGCAAACTCAAAGTCAAGTTGGGTGTAATTTCCTTTAATGGCTTTTCATTTCAAAAGCAACAACAACAACAATTGAGATGAAGTGCTAAACAGGAAATGATTTTCTGGCCAAAATGAAAACGAGAAGGGAGCAGGGTGAGAGAGAGAGAGAGAGAGCTTAGACTCGTGGTAATGAAATCATGAATTAGATTTTGAGCTTGAAAATTGTTATTGTTTTTGGTCAACTGGCTGGCTAAATGACTTTTTGTATGGCTCTCTCTGTCTGTGTGTGTGTGTGTGTGTGTGTTTGGCTTCTGCTGAATCCTGTAGTCTTGTAGCATATTCCCCAAATGTCTATAAATCCTTTTTAAATGTTTTTAAGCTTTTGTTGGACATTTTCAGACTGCAACAGCGCTGGCTGTAATAAGAGAGTGAGAGAGAGAGAGCAGGGGGGAAATTCCAACTCACTCACACACACACACAAAACCAAGAGGGAACAATATTAACGTGTCAACGAGAATTTATGTTTACCGCAACTGGACAACTTTCAAAAGCAGCTCCTGGCCCCGAGTCCTTGTGTGTGTGTGTGTGTGAGGAAGTGGCAGCAAATGCTTTACTGTCTCGCCAGTTGGCATTTCTTTTTCTGCTCTCCCATTGTGGCCAAAACAACTACAACAACAAAACACAGTGGAGCCAAGTTTGGGTTTCTCGTATGCAAATGATCCATAAATATCAACACTTTTGCCTGCTGGACCACGGGCAATTGAGAATGGCCCAACTCAAAAGTGGCCAAGGATTTATCCTATTCCTCATCCTCTCTCCCTCTCTCTTTCTATGTGTGCTTATGGTAATTGTGCTGAAAACTTGAAGCATTTTGTGTGTGTGGCCCATCCATAAATAAATTACATTTGTTGCTCATTAAGCGTTGAGTGGCCACAGCTCAAAGCCCCGAGAACCGGGTACGAAGAGGTAAATGTGTGTGTGTGTGTGAGCCTCAAGTAGATCCATTTAATATGGTTGGATGTGTGTGTGTGTGTGTGTGTATGGGTGTGGGTCAGTTTAAAGTGCCATTGATTTAAAGCGGAAACACATTTTCGTGGGTGTGGATAATTAAGGGTTCGATAATTGAGTGAATACCAAAGTGATTATTTAAACCACAATTATCAGATTGAAGCAAGAATTTTAATTACCCAAATTGCGCCTAAGAAGGACTTAAGGGTGATGCATCTGACAATGAAAATTT
Source organism: Lordiphosa mommai (assembly GCA_018904225.1). Lineage (NCBI taxonomy): Eukaryota > Metazoa > Arthropoda > Insecta > Diptera > Drosophilidae > Lordiphosa > Lordiphosa mommai. The sequence continues at coordinate 99,147 of JAEIFT010000511.1, read as the reverse complement.
GTTGAATATTAAGCAAACAACAAAACTAAAAATAAATAAACTTTCTCTAAATCGTACTTTATGCAAAGTGTTGGGAAGTACCTAGCGGTTCACGAACCAAAAAAGACAACAACTAAAACGCAGGAAAAAAACAAACAGTATTGGAAAACAAAGTTCTAAAACAGTGTTGTAAGATAGTGTTGGAAAACAATGTTGATAAACATGGTTAAAAGCAGTGTTGGAAAAAGTGTAGGAAAGCAGTGTTGGAATGCACCTAAGAAGGACTTAAGGGTGATTCTTCTGACAATGAAAATCTGTTTAATATTCAGCAAAACAAACTTTCTCTAAATGACCAGTGTTGGGAACCAAAAAGCCACAACTGGGGTGTGGTTAACACTCACAAGGCTTTGAAGTGATATATGTGATGTATATACAACGTAAGAAATGCCACGGTTGGTTAGGCGATTGCTTGGAAAACAGAGTTGGAAAAAAGTGTTGGAAAACAGACTTGGAAAATAGTGTTGGATGTGTTGGAAAACAGTGTTGGAGCACAGTGTTGGAAAACAGAGTTGGAAAACAGTGTTAGAAAAAAATGTTTACAACAGTGTTAGAAACTGTGTTATAAAATGGTGTTGGAAAATAGTGTTGGAAAACAGTATGGAAAAACAAAGTTCAAAAACAGTTTTGGAAAACAGTGTTAGAAAACAGTATTGGCAAACAATCTTGAAAAAGAATGTTGGAAAACGGTGTTGGAAAATAATGTTAATAAAAAAAATATATATTAAAATCAATTTTGAAAAATAGTGTTGGAAACCATGTTGGGATACAATGGGCCCTGTTCCAAATTTCGAGTCGATTTTCGTGTAAACGTTTGTATTTCGAATTCAAGTTGAATAAAAGTATATGCAAGTGACAATCAAATCTGTGGTTAGTAGATTCCGTTGTCCTTTTCTCTTGAATTGAATTCACTTGGAATTAAGCAGCCGGTTTTAGCTGCTCAAACAATTTCGAGTTTTCTAATATCTGATCTAGTAACCGTAGGTTTATTAGTCACCTTCTATACAATGCCATGGAATTCGATTGCAAAATACTAACGTTTGCACGAAAATCGACTCGAAATTCGGAACAGGGCCGTAATTGTTGAAAAATCAGTGTTGAAAATAGTGAACGAAAGCAATGTGGAAAACAGTGTTCGCTAAAAGTGTTGGACAACAATGTTCATAAATAATGTTGAAAAACAATGTAGAAAAGCATTGCTGGAAAATAGTTTTGGAAAACAATGTTGGAAAAACAATGTTTGAAAAACAATGATTGAAAAACAATGTTTGAAAAACAATGATTGAAAAACAATGAGTTAAAACAGTGTTGGAAATCATGTTGGAAAACAATGTTAAAAAACAGTGTAGATGATCAATGTTGAAAAAAGTGTAGAAAGACCGTGTTGGTAAACAATGTGGATATCAGTGTTGGTTAACTTTGTTGGATTATAGTGTTGGTAAACAGCGTTGTAAAATAGTGTTGAAAAACAATGTTAATAAACAGTGTTGGAAAACAATATAGAAAGCAGAAAGCTGAAAAACAATGTGTCAGAGAACAATGTTGGAAAACAATGTTTCGAAAACAATGAGTAAAAACAGTGTTGGAAATCATGTTGGGAAACAATGTTAAATAACAAAGTTGATAAACAATGTTGGAAAAGATTGTAGAAGGGCAGTGTTGGTAAACAATGTTCATATCAGTGTTGGTTTAAAGTGTTGGTAAACAGTGTTGGAAAACCATGTTTGAAAACTTCAAGTGGCCTCAAACACTAGCAAAAATTTTCAGTACGTAAAATAAAGAAGTTTTAAATCAAAAAATGTATGTCGGATCTTGCTGATATTACCAGCAATTTGCAACAAAGCCGATCCGATGCATAAAGATGGCGAAACGAGCAGATACGAAGCATCACAAGCATGGAATCAGCGAGCTTATCCTCTATACTGCGGTCTTATCAAATTTATTTTTTATTTCTGTATCGCTTCTAGATATTGCACGAAATGAAAACGTTCAACAATTTCTTCGAGAACCCTTGACTCCTATGTCAATGTAAAAATGTGAATTTATGTACATTCCCCTCCCAAAAATACATTTGCTTAATATCAAAAATAATGAATCATGTCTGGCTATTTTTTTCAATCCTTGAACTACTCGCTGGCGCATTCTGTTTTTACACTCACATAGCTGGATCGCTGTATCCGGCAGAACCTTTGCCGCACAACATGTTCTTTTGCGGCACCTTTGGCGGCTTCATTTTGGCGTCTCTCATTAGGATATGGAAACTGTTGAATGGTCAGCGTACACTACTGTATCCAGAACTCTATGTTTGTGTCTCTGGTTTATTTTTGCATTTCATTTGTGCATTGCTCTCCATGCACTATGCAGAAATGGACTTTCATATGATGTTTATGGGACGGAAACAGGAGACGGCACATATTTTCTTTATTTACTGCAAGATTCAGAGTATAGCGAGTCTTGTAACGGGAGCGATATATCTACAGGAGGGTGTACTAGTTCTAGACTTTATACTCAAAATGGTGCCCTATGACGATCACAAGGAATTGCAGAATGTGGTGAAACTGCCTCGGCCTGAAAAGATACACGAGATGAGTTTGGATGAACTGGATTATATGGCCCTGACAGAGGCAAAAGTTTATTTGTTTGGTTATGTATGTGATTATTTTCTGCAGAAGCGTATAAAACTGGTGCGTCAATTGGCTGGTAATCAGGATATAAGAATGAAGGCACCAAATTGGAGAACCAAGCTATTCAATGCCATGAGCGTTGGAGCCATGAAAGATTACTCGAGTATCATGAGGAGGCCCGCTTTCGATGAGGATTACATTGAAAATGTTAGTCAGGGCGCGTATTTGGATTCATCTGCAACTTTAACTGCTCCACCAAGGGAATCTTCAACTGAAGAGGACGAGGACTAATATTTATTTTATATTTCATTTTGTGTGACCCAAATTGTTTGGGTGACATGACAGGCCTCGCATTGTCTGCCTGCTGCAAACCATAAAATAAATTATTAAAAAATCTAATTTTCCAACTGCCACATTTGGTAAGAAGCCTTAATGCAAAAATCGCTTTCTGAGTGCTGACAGCAGCAATGTTGTCGCGTGTTGTAAACTGCACAAGATTTATGTCAAGTTGAATACGAAGAAAAGCATTATAAAATATTTATTACTTTTGTTCCGGGGCCAATGAAAAGCATTCCATTTCCACCTGCCTCTGTGCGAAAAGTCAATGGAAATCAAGGCAAGAGTCATTTCAGTTGGCCAGTCAGTCTATTGGTATGGTACATGGAAAGGCCATTAGGCTAGGGTGGGGGAGGGGGAGCATGTAAGTGTCGATTGTGTCAAATTGATGGGGCACAGGATGTGCATCAGGATGAGTGAAGACCAAAATATGCAACCACATTTTCCTTTCTAGTTGATAGGTTAATATGATGGACTTATTTGTAACTCAATTTGGATGTGACTGAAAAAATGGGAAATAATTATTTTCGTTTTAATTAACAACCTTATTAATGCATTTTCCATTGCTATTAGAGCGCATATCGGTGTTTTTTAATACCAGGTATGCCAACAACGGCGCACATAAATGGCGCTTTTTGCACGATATGCTGCCATTATATTTGGAGCCGTGGTCAGTAGCCACTACTGCATCGTCTCGATTAAGACAGAACCCGAATTCTTCCAAGCAGCTTTCTTAGACGCCTTTAAGTTTGCACCTGCTCATAAGACAATTAGGTTATTCACGACAACTTTCTAATTTGATTATTAAAACTCAGTAAATCAGAGCCAACTATATTAAAAAATTTAAGTTAGGAATTTTTAAAATATACTAAAAGATAATGGCTTATAATAATATTTTATGTAATTGCAATCGTTTAATGGTTCTTGAAGAAAATTAATTATATAGACCGACCTTACTGAAATTTGAACTCAGGTCTTGTTGACTTTCAGTCTCACACCTTAAACTCTACAGTGTAGAGTCTACACCATTGCCACCAACGTGAAGTGCCAGCTTGTGTGCTTTATGAAATAGCGGCGCTTTATCAACAAAATATTACAATTCTGGCATACAATGAGCAGCACTGTTTGAAATGTTTACCAACACTGAAATTGAATTTTAACCAGGCAACCACATGACCCAGCTCTAGGCTGGCGATCTCAGCTTATTTTTCGGTAGTACATTTTATTGTTGGAGATTTCATTTTTTAACAGGTTATCTATTAAGCAAGATGTCGTGAATACCCTAATTATAATAAAAAAAATAAAATTCCTGTCGATGGAAAACCTTTATTGGACTCTATTGACAAGAGGCGGCTTATAAGTTTTTCCTGTAGAATATAGTAAATTGTCACCGACACTTATCCACATCTTAAAATATTGTCGGTCCACGCATCTGTTGTTACGCTTTATCCAATTTGATTACTTCTACTAGAGGTATTTTATCCATCACCTTTTATTAACACTTTCCCTGTGGTGGGTGTACTGGTACAAACCTAGTGATTCCGCTAACTCTTCGTAATGAGGACCGGATACCGACCTAACCACCCGCCATGCAATTTGCTAACGAATTTTGTATGGGCATGTCCGCCAAATTCATCGAGCGGTATAAGGCTAACCACCAATCGTTAACGATATGACTGGTGCAAAGGAGTTACTGCAGTAGTCACTGCAAAACTGAATGAGAAAAAATTGACTTTGCAATTTTTTTTTTTTTTTTTATATTTTGACTTGTCTGGTATTTGAACTCACAACTTTGGGTAGTTTGAATGCGAGCGACAGCATCTTAGCGCATTCGGCTACCGACCTTCACGCGTGAGGCGCAGCGAAATGTTACATAAATGCGTGCAGCACTGTAAGTAGTCGGGCGATGATGGCTTAGGGGTTAAGACCGTTGCCCAGAAATACCGAGGTCGTGGGTTCGAATCCTGTAGCAAACTAGTAAATGTTTTTATTTTTTTTTATTTGTGGTGTTTTTAACCATTTATTTTATTTTTAAAAACACTTTTAGACCTAAATCGATTTTGTGGCCCATTTTTATGCAAATTAAAAGGCAAAACAAATAATGTGCACACGCCACAACAGCAACGCCGATTTTGTCCGTGCTGCCGCACACTCGCTGCATCATCCGCTGCATTACCTGCCGTTAACGACGTGACTAACGATCAGTGATGCATGGATTTCGTTAGGCAGAGTGTGACTTGACCCCAACAGAACTACAGGGTTACCATATATTGGTCCACATTACATAATATAGTGTTTAGTTTAAATTTGAATCGAACTTGGCTCCAAGCTGTATCATAGCATCAGAAACTTTTCTAGTCCTGAATCTGCAATTATTTGAAATAGTCGACAATTTGAGACCACTCATTCTGCGATTTCGACCACTTTTGGTTTTACTTTCCGTGCCTTCTCGTTTGACTTCTTAATGAAAATATAAAAATTTAGATTTCACACTTACTTGACACTTACTTCGTTTGTATGGTTCCACACATAAAATTGATCAGTTATATACAAACACTAACAGGTTCAGATTATATTACAGTTAGGCTGTATGAAATTTCTTGCTTGATTTTTTTATTGGGATTTTTAAAAATATTTTTCAAGAATCTTACAAATCTTAATGCCGGTTCAGTCTACTTTAGCAAAAGTCAACTATATGTTAAATGCAGGATTTAAGGCATTTTCCATTCATATCTTGATAATAAGCTTTTTGTGAGTGCATGCAGCAGAGCTCCTTGCTGGAGCATTGGAGCGAGTTGCCAATGCGAGCAGATAATTTCGAAAATATACAAAAAAATTTCTGATTGCCAGATTATTTGGTCGGTTCTGGTGTACGACTTCACTTGGTAAATATGATGTTTTTTTTCTTTATTTTTGAAAAGTGTAAAAAATTACCTTGATGTCAACTAACTTGAAGGGAGGATGATCTGCCCGCTAAGTTAGCATCCAGTTAGACGCTACAATGGCAGTGTGGCTCTTTGCAATTCTCGCTCAGAGCCTAGAGCTTTAGATTAAAAACCAAATTCCAGCTCTTAACTTGCAGCTCGCTGAGCTGTGAGCTGCAGATGGAGAGCCGATGCTCAAGAGCCGTGAGCCAGCAGCTAACATACGATCGAAAACAACATCTCTCGGCTCTAAGCTGCAAGCCACATTTCTAAAACCGGAGCAGGCTCTTCAGTAGCTATCAGCTCAGAGCCGAGAGCTGGAACTCGGTTCTCAAGATGTGGCTCACAGCTCTTGAGCGAGAGCGGTGGCTCACGAGTAGAGAGCCTGCAGCTAATCTAGAGCCACAGCTTCCCGATTCTCGATCATCTTCTCTCAGCTGCGAGCACAGATCAGTTCAGATCAGATAGTTTTTTGTAAAAGCTTTAAGTTAAGGTAGTAGTCTGGTAACTTGGGTTCAAAAAATCGAAAAATTTTTTTTTTGCTTAATTTGAAGTACAATGTCTTGAGAATCTACTTGTGAAAATTTCAGACAGAAATTCGAAATATTTCAGGGAGTTATATCGAGTTTCCTAGAGGGCCTCGGAGTCCAACCTTTAAGGTTGTTGAACTTTAAACGCGTTTTTCTCAAAAGTCATTGTTTTTCTGGTCGGCCGTCATTTGGTTATTGTCTAACTTTTTTTAAAATTTTAACAGGCTCTTCTACACACTTATAGCTCTCGTCGGTACTAACGATGATTTTTCACCCCTTACTTTTTATTTTACAACCCTTTCTTTGCTAAAATAAAAGTACGTTTTTTTTTCAAAGTCCGCCATTTTGTTATTTACCCTTGAAATTTAACTTCAGTAGTTCCGACCAGAATGACATGTCTATAGATTAAGAATAATCAAGAATATTTGATTTCAGATAACATCAAGAGCCAAAATCACCCGGGCCACCCACGTGCATTTTTTTTTGAGGTTCTAACTTCGAGTGACAATAATAATAGTAATAAACTATTAAATTTTTTCAAAAAATTTTTTTATTTTTTCAATATGTAAATAAAAACACTCTAAATATTCAAGATAATTCATTTTTATTTTCCTATAAAAAACCACCCTCCAAAGAAGTCATAAAAATAGGCATAAGTTACCAGACTACTATCTTAAGTTCGCTTAGAAAATAAATTGGCCAAATTTTTAAAATATTGATGATAAAAGGGAATTTATGAGAACTTTTTTTGTTCATACTAATTGCGGGTGGATCCATAGATAATAGTTATTAATACAATTTTCCACAAAATTTGGACAAATTATTTGCCTGTGTGAACTTAGCTTTAGTTTGGACCAACTGATATGGCAAATGCAATATACTATTTAAATTGTTCTTTCTTAGTTTAACAACAAATATTCCATTTTTAGATAAAGCTTACACTTTTATTTAAACATGAAACCAAATAAAATTCTTTCATTTCTACAAAATTTGGTCTTCAATAAATAAAAAGAAAGTCTTACTTACAGATCAATTTCCATTTAAACTCTCGCTTTTTCTTTTCTGTGCTGGCAATAAAATAAATATCCTTTCCCCCTCCCCCCCCCCCATCTCCTGCCAGCAAACAAATCGAAACTGTAGGCGGCTTTTCCACTTTGACACCTTTGTTTGCAAGTTTAAAAGCTGCCCTTTAGAGAGCTCTGCCCCATGTGTGAGCTTGTGCATTTCCGGTTTTGCGCTTGCAACGTCGTCGTGTCGTCGTCGTCCATTTTGTTGTAGTTGTTGGCTTGTTTTGTGCAACTTAAAATGCAAAAAATAAATACCACGCAAGTTCCCCTACCCTTTCGCTTCCCTTCCCTTCCCGCTTGGCTTTGCTTGTGAGCTCAAGTTTATATTACGCTTGGCCTGTTAACCGCAGCTGCAATGTGAGCGAGTGTGTGTGTGTGTGTATGTGTGTGTGTGAGCTAAGCACTGCTGATTGAATTCTTTTGTGCTGTGATTTTGCAGCACTTTGGCGTAACCCCCTCCTATTCCCCTTTGCCACATTTAAAGTAGCACGTGATGCTTGTGCTAGGTGCAAAAATGTGCACATAAAATTTGCACCTGTTTGCTGTCGTTTTTCACTTTCACTTTGGCCGCCAAAAACAAAAAAAAAAAAAAAAGGAAAAAGGAAATGCAAAACAGCAGCTGCAAAAATGTCGTGAGGCTCATAAAAACTCAGGCGCAAGTGTTTGGCCAAGACATAAAACATTTTTGCAGTGAGTGAAATTAAATGCCAGCATGACACTGAAATGCTGCACCCAACAGAGTTTCCCCCCCTTCCTTGCAAACCAGCGCCAAGACAAAGCCATTAAAATGCGCCAACTTGGCGTTGCGGTTGCGGAAATGTGGCCCATATAATACATGGAGATATATAGTCCAAGTTCTGTTAGATAATTTTGACTGAAAAAACGTGCAAATTTTAAGTGAAATTTAAACGAAATTCGTTGGATACTTTTTACTTTTAACTCAAAGTAAAGTTTGTTATATGCTTAGGTTGCGCTCGAATTCAACTTGATAAACTAAGAACCGATTTCTCAACTTACAAATATCAGTGTAAATTCTAAGGGCCGATTTCTCATAGTAGATGAGGTAGATGATAGCTGCTATGGGCCAGATTAACTTCTTATGTAGAAGATGAAAAATCGGCCCTAAGTTTATCTGACTTGAATCAGCTATAAAGTAGATGATAAATCGGCCCTAAATGAATCATTTTCTGAAGAAAAGAAATGTTAAAAAAAAGCGCGAAAATAGAAGCCATTCCTCTTAAAAGTCGAAGAGAATTCACTCCGGTGTTTTTTGCTTGAGATTTTCGGAGCGGATTAAGTTCATCAATTATCCAAGGAACAGATTTTAACCCTGATTTAGGTAGCACATACTTTCAAATGCATTGCCCATTATAATATCCATTTTCAGTTGCAACTTGATGTTAATTAGTTACCAGGGTATTTAAGTAATTGCACTATGGTCCCCAAGTCGATTGTCCTGGGCTTACAACCTCAAAAAACCAGAACCGAATTTCTCTCCAATCTCTTTCAAAGTCGCTTTGGTTGGCATCAACTCTCATAAATGAGATAATTGCGCATAATTTGGTTAATTCTCATATTTTGGTGCCCACAAGATGATTTTAAAAGATTCGGTCAATTTAGGAGCTCTCTCTGAGTGCATCAGCTTTGATGTTTTTTACTATGTATATAGCTCCCATAAAACCGATCTGGCCGACTTTCACGCACTTGGCTGTTTTTTAAACTATTGAACTAATATTTGGTTTGTTTGAGTATTATACGCTCCTAAAACAGCTTACCAAATCTGGATCCGTTTGGGAAACTATATATATAGATCTCAGGCCAAACCTTCCAAAATTTGGAGAAAAAAAAATACATATAGGGCATTCTTTCTCAAACGTCCCAGTCAAAAAATGAAAATTTTTGGATTGGCTTCATACTTTGGTGAATTGTTATCCTATATGAAGGTAATAAATTCCCAAAATATTAACTCATTAAAAAAAAATATTGTAGAAATAAGGGGGTGGAAGTTTTGACATTTTAAGTGACATTGGTATTTTTAAAATCGTATAACTATGACAAAACTTTATCGATTTGAAATTGTTGAATATGTCATTTTAAAGCATTTTTCATGTACTTTTTGAAAAAAATAACAAAAATAAAAAAAATTAAAATTCACCCTATTTTCCAAAATTAACCGTTATTTTTCAATATTGTCCCAAATGGGTATTTAAAAAAAAAAAATTTTTTTTTTGAAAAGCTAAGTTTATTTCATATAAAATGTGTAAATATGATAGTGGGACAACCATAACTTTAGGAGAAATGTAATTACAAAATTAATAATGTCCTTATGTCCGTCTATTTCTATGATATCTTTTCCCTCAGTTTTAAAGCTATCTTGACCAATCTTTCCAAAATGTCTTTAAATACAAGTACGCTGCACATTTGTCGGAACCGGCCGATTCGGATGACTATAGAATATAGCTGCCATAGGAACTATCGGTCAAAAAACTAGTTCTACTGAGAAAAACTTTTTGTTCTTTCATCGTAGCGTTACCAAACTTGGTATTTATAAGTTTTATATGATTTCACATAATCATGATAAAATGTATCAAAATCGGATGACTATAGCGTATAGCTGCCATAGGAATTTTTTAATAATATACAAAAACTGCAGGGTATTTCCTAAACTTATTGTTGTCCCACTATCATATTTACAATTTTATAGGAAATGACCTAAGCTTTTCAAAAAAAAATAAAATTTTTTTTAAAATACCCATTTGAGACAAAATTTAAAAAAACCGTTAATTTTGGAAAATAGGGGGTGAATTTTAATTTTTTTTTTTGTTATTTTTTTCAAAAGTACATGAAAAATGCTTTAAAATGACATATTCACAATTTCAAATCGATAAAGTTTTGTCATAGTTATACGATTTTAAAAATACCAATGTCCCTTAAAATGTCAAACTTCCACCCCCTAATTTCTACAACTTTTTTTTAATGAGTTAATATTTTGGGAATTTATTACCTTTATATAGGATAACAATTCACCAATCCAAAAATTTTCATTTTTTGACTGGGACGTTTGAGAAAGAATGCCCCATATGCATACACATTAAGAAAAATATATTGTAAACAGTCACAGCAATGTACTTTACATTTCCTTTAAAAAAAATCAGCAACAGCAGTAGTCTTACGTCCATTAAATAACAACACTTTTTTTTTTGCAGTGAAAGTTGTTTCGAAAAATTTGTGATATTATGGTTTCGGGCAAAAGCGGGCAAAAACCAACTAAACCTTTGTTTAGAGGAAACTTTAATAAATAATTTAACATTAAAAGTTACAATACTCCGCAATAATCCAACAAACTTTGTAACTTAACTATTTTGAGGTAAAACTCGTCTAAAACATAAAACAGCAGACAAAGCTCATATACAAAACAAGCTCAAACGAATTTGTATTAAACATACCTAGAAAATAATTTTCCATGCTTTAGTATAATTATTTAAGTCGACTTTACTTATTTCTAAGCCAATAAAATGAAACAAAATTTGATCACAACCAAAGCCAAGAGCTTTGTGAAATTTGTAGCTGACTTTCAGGGCTGCATTTAAGCTCGGGTGGAAATCTCCTTGGACCTTTAATATTTGGGTTGTTATTATTGTTATTATTATTAACAATATCCCTCAGGTAGTTAAGTCAGCTCAACTTCTAAGGTTTGCAGTAAATGTTAAACTTCAAATGGATCTATATTCTTTTGATTCATACAAATGTCTTCATCTTGACCTTTACAATCTTCAATAATGGTGCAATGTAACCATGTTCTAACTTAATGACTACAAATGTCGTTTTATCGCACTATGCCTGCTCTGAACATGAACTTTCTTGAATGTTTAGTTCAGGATGTGAGGATTTTATTTGATCATAATTACTTACATTTCTGTCATATCCAATAAAACGAAAAGTTTGCTGGATTTCATTATGCATTTGGTCACCTTAATATTGTAACTACCAAGATTGACGGGCTTTTAAACTGGGTAGCCAATTACCTTTTTATAAAGATTGGTTTCGTCTTCTAAACTTGCCTACTTTGCAAACCGAGTATGGCCCTCAAATTAAAAAGAATATTGTTAAATGAGATCACCAATGATTGTAAATAGACGGGACTTTACTGAAAAAGAATGCCCGCAGATTGTTATAAAGCTGTGAAGGGTATATTCATTGGACATTCCTTCTGGTGATCACAGTTTAAAACGGTAACTGAATTATTTGTCAGAAAATCTGCCTTGAATAATGTCAATAAAAACAGCTTCCAGTAATTTGACGTTCACACAAAAAGGCATGGAAGATCAATGTGTGAGAAATGCTCTCGCTCAGCCCACTGGTGTTAAAAAGCGAAATAAACTAGAACCTAAATATAATCTTTTATCGAAACATAAGTTCTGGTACGTACCAAAACCGTAAACAGAACACGATTCGGTTTGATTGCTTGATTTTAAGTATGCAAATTCTTCTGAACCGTACATGAAATACAAATTTATATTTGTATCGAGTATTTTGTACCAACCGTACTATTGCCACCGTTTGTACTTGAATCAATTACAATTGACCTGATTTTGATTTTTAAGTATATACTTTAAGCTTCCCTAAATTGCAGCATTTAAATTGAAATTTACTGAAAATAGCATCTGAAAGAGTTAGGTAAATTTAGGAAATCTACAACAACAACGTTTACAAATTTTGTACTTGTGGAATTGGCATAGGGAAATAGGAGAAGGCCTGTTCCTTTATAATTAAAATTGCCGATGGCCTCTGCAGCCCGTACAGTAATTTTAGTGCCGTTTTCTCATCTTCATGTTTATGAAATAGTAAGACAATATATGTTGCCTACTTTTAGGCCGAGGTTCGAAATCAAGCACAAGCTAAGATATTTGAAAGGCGTTCGAAAAGTACAAAAAATACATGTTTAAAATAACCAACTAGATTAAAAAACTTAAAATGAGAAAAATCTTGTCCCTTTTTTAAAAAAAAATACTAGAAAATAATTATAATCAACACATAAATACCTTAATTTGTCTTCGCTTTCTGCAAGCAAAAACCTAAACAGCTTCCAAAAATGTTCATTTAAAGCAGGAGAAACTCTTTCTTGGAACCAAAGCAACTAGTCAAGGCCAGTTATCTGTGCCGATTTGGCCATGTGTAATTAAAAATGCAAGCTTGAGCAGTCTCCAGCCGCTTCTTCTTGCTCATTGCATACTTTGGGGCGTCGTTTAACTTTGCACTTAAGGAAAAACGCTAGTCAGCAGGCAGAGGCAGGCAGTGGCTGGCAGGCTGGCAAGCAAAGGCAGCAACAAACGTAAATATCATTTGCATTTTTAAGTGCGTTGCTTGGAATTTGGTCTTCGGTCTTCGGTCTTGTTCCCAAGTTGAAGCTATAAACTGGCCCCAGGGCAGAGCAGCGCGAGCCGACCGCAAGGCAGCAAATCAACGCCCGGACCACCGCGGGCGCCTTTTTAAAGGCCATAAAATCAGCTAAAAGCAGCCACAAAATACCAAGTGCTTGGGTTCATGGTATAGCCGTGAGTCACGGAATTTATTTCAATAAAATGTGCATTAGTGTTGGGGCAGAGCGAGAGCGAGAGCTGCATGCAACAAATAACTTGAGGCTTTTAGTGAGTGCACAAATGCAAAACAAAGCGTGCAACAGCACAGAAAAAGAAAAGTACAGTTGCGCACACACACACACACGCACATTAATGCGAAAAGTCTCGTCGTCTTTTGCAGATTTGCTAATACCCTAAAGTATGAAACATTTTACCCATGAGTAACTCTATTTGAAATCCATTACTGCAAACGAGTCTGCCAACAATAAAAACTGAAAAAGTTTCAAATTTATGTCAAAAAAAAAAAAAAAGAAGATGAAGCAATGAAAAGAAGCCAAAAGTGGAACAGGGGGCGGGGGGGGGGGGGGGGACCGGGATGGGGGGGGGGGAAAACACTATAGGAAATATTTCATTTTTGTGGCAGAAAGTCCCATTTTCAAATAAAGTCCACAAATTTTGTTTTGCAATTAGTTTATAAATTCTTCAGTCCTCAATGTTGCATACCAGAAATGTTAAAAGACTGCAGCCCTGGTTATATAACAGCTGTTAAAGTACATTTGTTATCGATTGACAGCTGGATGTAAAATGCGTATATTTCTGCTGCGTTTTAGATTTGTTAAATAGTAAGAAAAACTTCAGCTTTGGTCAAATATTTTTGTTGGAATCTGATCATTGTGGTTTGTATTACGTGTCTGTACCTTTGGTCTGTAGATATAAACCGTGTTGTCAATGTTATTGGGGAGGCATCTCATGATATGTGAAATTTTTAAAGAAAATGTAACTTCACGAAGGCCTGCAAAAAATTGTTAGCATTTGTTAGATCTGAGACTTTTTTTACCTTGTAGAGTCATCAATTCTGCATCCGATGCACTTTATCTCCAATGTGCATTGATTTGAACTTTTGCGAAATTTAATTTTTTTAACATAACCTCAATTTTATCAATACCGACTTGTTTGCCATTTGGATAAAAGCGACTGGCCGAACTGACAAAGAATATGTTATTTTTAATTGCTTCATAGGAGGGTTAGGCAACACCTTCAAAATCATCGAAAATATTTTTTAGGAAAAATCCAGGATGTTTTGAGTAAATTTGGAGAGCAAAATGACAGAAAAGTTAACGAAATCTGAAAGTTTTGGAGCTAAAATATGCTGACTGGCCTAAGGCAACACAATTGCTCAACATAAAAAAATCCATACGTTCAGTTGATCGTCCTGGTTTGTTATTTGTGCTTAAGGTTAGAGGTCGGAGGGAACAAGCTTCCAAGCTTTCTTTATCTGAGGCGAAAAAGCAGCAAGCATGGTTGCTCGTAAAAGAGGGCAAGCTGACCTTGAAGCAGTTCTTCGGATACCTTCTTTATGTCCGCAAAAGGCGAAAACAATAAAAAAAACGAAGCCAGTTCGCGTATCCTCAGATTATGCATTGACATTAATATAGGAACATGATCTTACAAAAAAACAATAATGCGCATATAAAGGGGTGTAGGAACAAAAACTTTGATATTTATCCGATATATATGGAAGCAGGGGAAAGGATTAGCCATTGAAGGCCATCAGGCATCCTTGTTTCGGTTGCTATTGCAAAGTCATTCTACAAGCTTTTGCACAACTGTGTTCTTAAATTGATGTTATAGCACACGCAATTAGCAACAAATTATATTGTTGTATATAGTATAGAAAGACTTTCAGAAAATAAATAAAATTGTAATTTTTTGTTTTGCAAACAACCAATTTTTCATTAATATCGCTTTCGAAAATATTTCTCTGATTTCGCGGTAATAATTTGGCTGTTTTATATGAAAAAATCAATTTAAAATAAACAAAAAAATTTTTAAATTAATGTTTCTGTGGGGGTAAAATGGTTCCCTGGGGAAGGGCAATCGTTGTTTGGGATTACCTTTTTAATGACATTCTGTTAATACATAACTAATACGTTTGCCCTTAAATGTATGCTCTAATTTTAAAAAATCCTTTTATAAATATGGCCAAGTGCAGCCGCCCATTTTTCTCAAATACGTAGCACAATGATATGAATGACAAAAGCAAAAACCGGATCAAAAATCTCGTTACTTTTTAAGTTATTAATTAATGCCACACAAAATTGAAATATTTCCTATAGTGCAACGGTTCAAAACTTGAACAAAAGCAAAATTGTGAGCAGGGCATGTGGCATACAACAAAATAATGGACGAAATGTATGCGTCAAGGCAACAGGAAAAAACATTTTAAACGTTTTGATGGAAAACTTTAGCGAGAGGCTTCCTCACTTGGACACTTGCCATCTAAAAGTATGTGTCTGTGTGTGTGTGTGTGTGTGTGTGCAGTCAATAATTTGTGGCATATTTTTATACAGCAAATTCAATTAAATCTCAGCAGAAGGGGTGGAACTTAGACTGGATAACCACTAAGGAAGTGACTGCAGCAACTTTTCTTCTTCTTCTATCTTTTTTTTTTGTTTGTGGCTGAGTGTCATTTGGCATACAAAAGAGAAAAGTCCACTCAATGCGGTATAAAAAAAAATATATATAAGAATAAACCACCAAGTTGAGGTAGGCAAAATGCTGAGAGGGCATCACTTGATGTGAATAACTTGGCAAATGAAGTTCAGATTCTGGATGAAAGAGATGCAAAGTCACTTGGCATGGCCAGAAATATGGTTTTTAGTCAGGCGGAACTTAAAAAAGGGAATCTATACACAAAGAAAAAAAGAGAATATTTTTGATAATCAATGGGATATTTTCTATATCCATTTGGACTGGATATTAATAAAATCTTAAATTCAAATTCGGTTTGAGCAGTATTTCAGAATGTCGGAGAGCTTAGATCTAAGCTACCAGAGTGTTCTTGAGCATGGGCTTTTCCATGCTGGAAACACTGGGACTTAGTAACGAGTCATGCCGTATCTGCCATCCTTTGAAAACACCTTTGAAAAATTTTTTTTTTGATTTTTTGTTTGGCTCTATTATTATAGCTTGGACTATTCCCCTTTCTTCCCTTTTAAAACACTTTTAAAATTCGAAATTAGACCAGATATAGCGTTTGTTGGTGGAGCAATGTTCTTGCAAAAGTGGGTATATTTTACGTTGCTCAAACAACGTTTTTCGACCTGGTAGCATGATTGCGCCAGTTCTACTGAACCGATTTTGATCAGCCATCGGTAAAATTGATGAAATTCTGGCCCGTACCTCAAACCGAGAAAAAAATTTTACATTAAACTACAACAAAAAAAACTTGAAAATCTTTTTCTTTTTAAATTGCCAACATTTTTTGAAAAAATATAGAAAAATATGATTGAGGTACGGGCCAGAATTACATCAATTCTGATCGAACCTCATTTACCGTTTCCAATTCCGATTACCTGAAGTCACCTAAACACTTATTTAGACCTTTATTGGCAGGCCGATAACTTTTTGAACAGCCCTTGAATTTCAAACTTTTTTTTTTTTTAATTTTCTTATATAACACTAGTTTACAAAAAATAAAAAAAAGACCCATTGAAGCTGTTATTTTTTAATGATGTACTTTGGAATGCTGAGCTCAAAAATTAAATTCAAAAATTTTTGTATGGATACGTTTTGGGTTAAGAATTTTTTTCAGTTTTTTCGGTAGGTACCCTTACATTTTATGACATGTCTCGAGATAGAAACTGTAGATGTCGTCAAGCAAGGTATTTATCTAAAGGGTATGCAATTTTCAATAATCTAGTTGAAGATCATTTTCCAATCGGTTTAGTAGTTCAAATGCTACAAGCAAAAATATTTTGAAAAATCGATTTTTTTTTTTATGACTACACAATTGCTTACAACTTCGCTATTTATCCACAGATTTTTGTCATCCAACGCCTTATTTTCTTCGTAATAGGGTAGTTTGTAAGAATAAAAAGAATAAACAATTTTTTTGATTTTTATTTTCAACCATTTACAGATTTTAGAAAATCAAAATTTTTCACGTTTTTGAGAAAAATAATTTTTCGAAATATATTTGCTTCTTACTTTTAAACTACTGGGCCGATTGGAAAATGTTCTTTGACTAGATTATTGGGAATTGCATAACCTTTTCATTAATCCCTTGCGTGACTTCATCTAATTTTGTAATCATTGTAACTCGAGATATGGCTTAAAGGTATGGGTACCCACTGAAAAACTAAAAAAAAAATTCTAACTCAAAAACGTATCCATACAAAAAATTTTAGAAATTCATTTTTTGAGTTCAGCATTCCAAAATACATCATTAAAAAATAATGGCTTCAATGGGTCTTTTTCGCTGTAAACTAGTATAATTAATTAATTACATAAAACAAAAAACCAAATTGATAAAGCTGTTATGGGTTTCTGTCCAGAATTTTTGTAAAAAACCCTCGAAAACCCTGTCCAAAGAAGGATTCTAACATATTTTGGGTCCACTTTTTTAAAAATTTGAAAATGTATATTTTTTTGAAAGCTTTTCAGCATACATCGACTTTTATGTACCACATTATATGCTTCAGTTAACTACTTTATGAATGTTATAGAAATTCCGCCGGAACCCTATTATGGTCGGGTGATTTGCCCAATTTGCAGCAATTTATGGCTCCCAATACCTCAATTTCAGTGAACGGCCTGACAAGTTCAGTAAGCTTAGATTTACGTTCAGACTAAAGTAGTTTCTTGAAGTAGCGGGTTTGCTGTCATGCGTGCGTGAGTGGCCATTGGGTTTAAAAATAGGCTGCTTAGAATGTTTTGCCAACTAATTATTGTTATTTCACCTGGGCTGTTAATGCTGATTAAGAATATATATACTTTATAGGGTCAAAGATGCTTCCTTCAGGCTTTTAGAAAAACAATTGAATGCTTACTTAAGTTTTGAACTAGATTAGCTCTACACGTACACGATCCAATTCTTTACTTATTTTAAGTATGGTTAGTTATTTTATCAAGAATTTTGTTCTTATTTTTGGATTACTAAGCATACTTTTGAATGAAGGAATGCTTACCGAGCGTACCTTTTCAATGTTATTTTTTGTTTCAAAAAATATCGACTCAGGGTGGTCGGTTTGAAAATTTTTCAAAATTTGGTTTCTGCTTCCGGTTAGATTTCTCAAATTTTTCCTTATCTTACAAGATGAAACATACTTTAAAATTAAGCTGAAAACACTAGCACAGCAATGTGAAAAGGAATTTTATTTTCCTTTTTTTTTTTGTTCTCTTTTCTAGGTCACAGTTAATTTTTATTTTATTTGCTGTAGATATTTCGTTTCTATTGACGTTTTATTTTATTTTTTTCAACTTCAAAGGCCTTTGGGTATGGGTCGGCGCCTTGTCAACTTCATTAACATTTTTATGATGCGCCTTGGCGACCGCAAATGTGGTCCCGCCCTCCACCTCCACCTCCACTCCTGGCCATCTCTTTGGGTATTGTCCTTGACGCATTTTTTCGCTGGCCATTATGTTGGTTTTTGTTTTATTTCGTTTTTATTTTTTTATCTAACTGTTTTTGTTACGGTACGGCCTTTGGGTACACACAGAGAGGACAGAACAATGTCTGTCCTTGGCCACCTGGCACTATGAGTCCTGGCCAAAACAAAGCCATTACAGTTATTTGTTGTCTCTCCTCTAATTTACACAATAAACGTTGACAAAAGGGCGAGGACCAAATGCCTTGAGAGATGCTGCCAACTTTAAATCTCTAGATAAGGTTTTGATCCTTGACTTTCCACCACAAACGCATATGACACTATTGTTTGAACAGCCTATGTAGCAGCACCCCACCACCCCCCCTCCGCTTGGTTACAAGTTTTTTTTTTGCAGAATTTTTTCTTCTTTCTCTTTCACTTCGTCTGTTCTGTGCTAAGCGTTTTGCCTGCAATCACGACTTTTCCGCAGCTTTCGAGTGCCATTTTTACTTCTCAGTTTCTTTCGTTCCCCAACTGTTTGCTTAAAGACAGCGAAAAATGCAGCGTGAATGGCATAAAGATGATGAGGCGCAGAGGAGGAGGAGGAGGAAACAGTTTGATGCTGGCACAGATTGTCGGCAAGTGTCAATTGTTTTTGCCGGAAACTGCTGAAATAACAGTCAAGCGTGTGTGAAAAGCCAACTAAAGCTAATAAACTTGACTTGAAAAGGATTAACTTGCCTATCGCTGGGGATAATGTCATCCACACATTTCGAATTCAACTAAGACCACTTAAAAGTACAGAACAAAGTAAATATGATCTAATTTCTAGATAAAAGAGCTCTCCAAAGTGAGGGAATAGTAAATATTGCGACTTAATGCGTTCCATATTTGTGTTATCTGTCGATAAATGAAATGCGGACAATACAACACTAGCTTAAGATTTTACCTACAAATTTTTATTAAAGACATGAATGAAATAATTGGTAAAAAACTAGGCACGGTACGACCCTTACACCCTCAATTCTGTTGACAGTTTTATTGCAAATACTAAAAACGAGACGGCAAAGCTTTAACTTGACTGTGTCGAAGTTTTTAATACACTTGAAAAACTTTACTCCAACTGATTTAACAGGAAAAATATATATAAAAAATCGATATCAGATATTTAAAAAATTTTAAATCATTAATAATAAAAATTTGATACCATAAAAAAAAATTTTCTTAGTAAAACACTTTTCCGACCGATCGTTCTATGCAGCTATACGCTATAGTCATCCGATTTTCATAATTTTTTTCGAAATTATGTGAAAGCATATAAAAACTAATTTATACCAAGATTGGGGACGCTACGATAAAAAACAAATAAGTTTTGCTCACTAGTAGTTTTTGACCATTTATATGGCAGCTATATGCTATAGTCATCCGATTTTTGATAAATTTTTTCAGCTAATGAAAACTACGATAGTTTTTCTGACTAGATTAGTTTTTTGAACGACCGTTTATTTGGGATCAATATGCTATAGTCATCCGATTTAGATAACTTTTTTCCAGAATTGTGTGAAAATATATAAAACTAATAAATACCAGGATAGGTGACGCTACGATAGAAACAAAAAGTTTTTCTCACTGAACTAGTTTTTGGACCGATCGTTCCTATGGCAGCTATATGATATAGTCATCCGATCTGGCCGGTTCCGACATATTTGTTGCGTGCAGTAAAAGAAAAATTACAGCTCGATAGCTTTAAAACTGAGAGCGTTCGCGTAGAAACAGACGGACGACGGACAGAGACGCGAAAGCGAAATCAACTCAGTTCGTCGTCCTGATCAAGAATATATATAGTTTATGTGGTCGGAAATGAATATTTCTATGCACAAACTTCTGGGCAAAATTAATATACACTTTTTTTCGAATATATATGAGGCGGGTCGAGGTGTGTGGGGCAAAAAAAAAAAATAAGCTTGATAGCAGACTGCAATCTATGGACAATTCTAAGAACATTTGCCAAAACCATAGGTCTAAATAAAAACTTAGCCGCCGATTTCAACCTACACAGGCCAAAAAAATGAAACATTGGTGTCGCCGGAGAAAGTAGTTGCGACGAAAATTTAATCTCTATTTTTAATATTGGCCCTTCTGCATTAATTTCTGAACTTGTGGAGTCAATACGACAGATACATATGATGGAAAATAATTATAGCCAAAAGAGTCAGAATTGGACTTTAAAGTTGACAATTCACGATTTATAGTAATATTTTAAAACAATAATTTCTTTAGTTGTTTTGATTTATTTGAACATCCTTAGCATATGGCCGGCTTTTCTAATATAATTTTGCATTTAAATATTGGCAAGTTTGCCTTTTAAACAAATTAATTAAATAAAGATTATAAAAAATTGTATAGGGAACTGTTAAAAGGCTACTTGGTTCAAAATAAATTTAGATAAAACTAAAACCAGACCTAAATAACTAATGGGAAATCAAGTAGCCTTTTTATATTTCCTATCCAAATTTTGGGTATAAATCTAGTTGTCCTCCCATAAATTTAAAAATTTTATTTAGCTTAAACTGGCCAAAACTTGGCCAAATGGTCTCATATAAATGCAACAAAATTTACATAATTAGATAACAAATTTGGCCATAGGTAAGGATGTTAAAAACAAATCAACAACACTGGCCATAATTATTTGTTTTAAAATATATATAAACGGAATTGTCCGACTTTTGACTCTTGGCTATAATTATTTCCTTGATGTAACCTGTATAGACACAAGTTCAGAAATTCAAGGGCCAATATTAAGAAAAAGAGCATTAAATTTTTGTTCCGCCAAATCCGACCAACAACCGAGGAGCATTTATATATTTTATACCAAGGCTGACAATATTGTTTGACTGTATTTAAAACCTAAAGGTGAAATGCGCAAGTTTTGAAAAAAAATTAAAATCTTAGATTGCGATACTATACAAAAAATAAATGGAGCCTAATATATATGGTTATGTGGTAGTAGGTTGCTATATATATTTCTGGCCTAATAATGAAAACGCGAATATTTATGATCAAAATATGGTTTTTTAATTTTTTTTTAAAGTATTCTCCAGCAAGATTTATACACTTTTGCATGCGCTCAAACCAATTGTCGAAGCACTTTTTCCGCTCAGATTGAGACACCTCCAAAACATGGTTTTTGAACTCCTTCAACAGCATCTTCTGGCGACGAAAATCGTTGACCATGCATTTTCCCTTGCTGTGCGGGAATAAAAGAAGTCATTGGGTGCCAAGTTTGGGCTGTACGGCGGATGACCCATCAATTCGACGTTTTGGGCGGTATAAAAGGCGCTGGTGTAAGCTGATGTGTGAGAGCTCGCATTGTCTGGTGCACAACGATCTGTTTTCTCTTATTCGTTTTTCGAATTTCTCCGAAGACTTTAGGCAAACAAATTGTGGTGTACCACTCAGAATTGACCGTGCTACGTTGCTCAAGCGGAACAGTCGCCACATGACCAGTTTTACCGAAAAAACAGGCGACCATTTGTTTCGTTCGTTCTTCCATGAACGACTTTCGTTGTATTTGGCTCGTCTTCGAAGACCCACACGGTCGATTGCTGTTTTGTTTCGGGCTCATAAGCATAGATCCATGATTCGTCACCTGTGACGATCTTATAAACGTCTTTTGAAACACCGCGATTATATTTTTTCAAAATTTTTTTGCACCAATCCACACGAGCCTTTTTTTAGCGATTGTCAAATTGTGCGGGATCCAACGAGAAAAAACCTTTTTTACGCCCAGGTGTTCATGCAATATCGAATGTATGCTGGTGAAAGAAATGCCCAAGGATGCCTCTATCTCAAGGTATGTCACATGACGATCTTGCATTATCAGTTCACGCACGGCATCAATGTTTTCTGGCACAACGACTGTTTTTGGACGACCTTCGTCTTCGAGCGAGCGTCGCCCTCGATTGAATTCATTAAACCAATTTTTCACAGAGCTAAAGGATGGTGTTTCATCGCCATACAAAGATTTAAGTTCATCGTTGCACTCTTGTCGTGATAAACCACGTCGAAAATTGGGAAAAATGATTGCACGAAAATTTTCACGAGTTAATTCCATTTTTCTGCCGAGGTAAGTTTTTGATTAATCGTTAATCGATATCAAACGTGGTCAAACATGAAAAAGTTGTATGGAGCTTTTATCGATAAAAGTCCAAACTTTTTTTGCGAAATGGCCAATTGGTCCTAAAATGGTTAGAAATGACCTAGGCCAGAAACTTAAAAAGCAAGACTAGTTCACTAGACTAGATAGACTAGCTAACCCGTTGGCATGTTGTTAGCTAGATAGCAGCTATGAGTTGAATAAATTAACAATTTACTCTATTATTAATGAATTGATGTAACACATAGTTAAATCTAGAAGATGGCAAATACATTATTTATAAAATAAATTACTGTCCCCCTTTATGGACTTTAAGAACTGAAACCTTTTTTTTATTTATGCTCCCCCTCCCCGCTTTCCCACAAACCAACCACAACTGCATCTCAAGTTTTAATTCTTTCCTGAATTCTTTTACGTTCTTTCCCTGCACTTTTTTAATAATTGCGCATACGCCACGTTGGCTTTTGTGTATATCTCTGTGCCTCAATGCATTCGTTGCAAAATTTTTACATTGAAATTATCAAAAGAAATGGGGGCAAAAAAAAAAAAGGAACATTCTCTCCCGCTTTTGTTGGGCAAACAGACAAAACCTCAATAAAAAATTGTTACTACAATATTTGCAGCTTTACGCGAGCAAAGAAATCTTTCACAATACAAAGTACAAGTGGGGCTAGCGCGATAAAAAAAAAAGAGGAGAGAAAAAAGTGAGTGAGTGGGAGAGGAGAGGGGGGTAGTGTACACTAGTACATATTTTCTGCTATTTCTTTGGCAGCCAAAAAAACCTCGAGCTGCTGCCATCGTTTTCACATTAACAGCCAAAGTGAAACGTATGCACTTGCCAGAACGACATCCTTGCGTATTTTTCCTTCTTTCTTTTTTTTTTTGTGCAGTGCGAGAGCGCGAAAATTTCCCAGCAGGCAAATATATTTTTCAATAGCGTCGCAGGCGACGTGATTAATGCAAATGAAATAAAAATAAAATGCCACGAAGCTCGGCTGCATAAATTTTAAAGTGCACGGAATGTTACACTTGAGACAGCAAACCGGCGGGGGGGTCGTATGCTTGATAAAAGCGCCTGCCGCCCATTAAAGGCCGCACGTAGCTCATAAAGTTAATCAGCGGTGCAGTTGCCGCAGTTTTTCATACCGCCAAAAGGCAAGGTTGGGCGCAACTACAAAGGGCCAACCACATAGCGCCCATATTTGTGGTCGTCGTCTCTTCGGGATACGTTTGGAAATCTATGCGCGGCATGCACAAATTTATCACTGGCATGTTTTATGCAACCTTCACCCAAATGCCATGCTGGTCCATGTGCTGTGTGCTGGTTCGCTTTTTGATGTTTTGAGGTTTTTTGGCGCTAAAAAATGCTTTGCCCCGAGGCAGTGACCAGCAAAAAAAAAAACTATTGGCATTTTTTTTTTTTTTTTTTTTTGAAACTCGCATCTCCGGCATGCCAATGGTTTGGACCCAAAGGGGTGGAGCTCTGAGGAACGCCTCACATATGCAGCAAACTATGCTGGTCTGCCTTTTAGGCGTCGCGACGGCATTGATTGCCAGACAAAGTGTAGCGCGAAATTGAAATATTGAGCGAGAGATGTAAAGCAGTTTAAACCGAAAGCTTGACCCGCCCCGAACCCCTTGAACTCCCCCTGGCACACATACTCGTGCATACGGATAAATGGGTAATGGATGGCAGTTGAGAGTGAGTTAAGGACTTCTGATTAAATATGAAAGCGCAGAAAGTCAGTTAAAGGGCAATTGGATTTGACCATCGAAGAGCTTTAACTTAACCGAGTGGGGGGAAAATATAGCCATGATGGAAACATGGAAGAAGTTTTGAATTGATAAAGTAAGTGAAAATAAGTTAGAAAGTGTATATAACTGATCACTTTTAAATGTGGCGCCACAAGCAGAGAAAATGTAGCATAATAAATACAAAATTTATTTGAAGCAATACATTAATGTCTGATAGTTACTTTCTTAAGATAATTTCATGTAAATGTTATCCGCGGTTATGCCTGAGGTGATCTATCACCAATGGCAGATGGAATATTGTCTTTCAGGCAAGGCTGCAAACCAAAATAATTTTTTTGGAGATTCAGCTCTTGGGTTCGAACCAAAATTTACCAGTGGTTAAGGTTCGGAAATTTGAGGTTCAAGGTTTTTGTTCAGAGGTTTTGGTTCGAACCTTAGTTTATACCAAATTTTTCCAAATTTTTATAGAAAAGAAATTCATTTGATAAAAACATTAAAAAAAAATTCGGAACAAAAACAAACATAAATTTTCATCAGAAATGGGACCTTAGCTTATGACGAGTATCTTTTGCTGAACCGAACCAAAAGTTTTAGTTCGGAACAGGTTCAGGTTAAAACATTTTTTTTTCACAAGATGTTCGGTTCAAGGTTCGGTTTAAAGTAAATCATAAATCAGTTTTGGACTGGTCCAAAACGTGAAATTAATTGCTCACCGTGCTAGCCACTCAATTGGTCAATGGTCCATATGGCCTTGATCAAGTTGAAACCACATTTTGGTCAAAAAAAAGGCAATATTTATCGCACGGTACTTTGCTTCATTGACTGTAACGTTGCGATTTTCATTATATTTAAAAAAGTACGGTCCAATAATGCCGCCGGTCCACAAACCTCACCAAACATTGCATATTTCTAGGTGCATTTCCACCTCTTAAACTGCTTTTGGCTGTTATTCAGACTAATTCGGCAAACATTTTTTTAATAAAATTGTGAATCTTCATTCAACTTTCCTATAATATTCTCTCCAATAAGCACTCTGTGCTAGTGTTGGGCAGAGGTCGTTCGCCTTACGGAATATGTTCACTTGTTCCTTTTTTAAGTGATTCAACTCGCCGTTAATCTGTTTATATATTTAGGAAGTTTAACAATGTTCAGTTATGTTTATAAGCATGATTCATTGAAATTCCAATATTTGCACGTGATATATGATTCTTGATAGAGTTTCTTACAACTAAGATTGAGCACTTAATAGTGTTAAGGTGATAGTACTCATTATAGGCAAGGCACAGGCATCGGAAGGGGTCATGTTGAGCATAATTCGTTAGGCAAGGTGGAAGGTACACTCAAAAACAAGTAAGAAAGTCGGTCAAGCCCGACTGTAATATACTCTGTACCTGTTTGTACGAAACTAATAACTTTAAAGTGTGAGGTTTTTTCAAAAATCTGAGGGTGGCAACTCTTTCAACCATCGTTCATCTGGTTGAAAAACGATGTATGGGGGCTAGTACCTAGTACAAACCCGTAAAATTATAAAATTTGTATATAATTTCCTATTAACAAAAACGTATCTATATTAGTCACGCGGGAATCACGCGTGATTTCTGACCGCAGGCCATCTCAATTATATCGCTCCACTCATAGCAAGGTCCAATTGGGAAATTACCAGTTAGCTATTGCCTTCTCGCTCTCTCTTTCTCGTAAGTTCTACCAATGGCAACGGTGTTGTTGTTGGCGTTGGTTTTTTATTTTCTTTTTACATATAGCTCTAATATCGTTCATCTGATCGAAAAATGATGTATGGCGGGTCGATTCAAAATAAGTAGTAGAATATATGTCTAGAATGTTCGAACTATCTATCTTGAAAATTGTGGGAGTTATTTCGTTTTTTTAAATTTGCGGGGAGGCAGGGGGCGTGGCAAAAATCAAAACTAAACTTGATCTGCCTGCAAGTATAAGAAATATATGTTCCATACACTTCAAACCTCTATCTCTTACCATCTCTGAGATCTCTTCGTTCATACGGACAGACGGACAGACGGACAGACAGACGGACAGACGGACATGGCTATATCGACTCGGCTGTTGATGCTGATCAAGAATATATATACTTTATGGGGTCGGAGATGCTTCCTTCTGGCTGTTACATACATTTGCACAAACCCAATATACTCTGTGTACCTTCGGTACAGAGTATAAAAAGAAAATCCTAATATTAAGGCTGAGCAGTTCCTAAAACAATAAATTGCCAATAACTCAACACTCATGGCAATTATTTACCTAAACGATGAGAATTTAACCTAAAACGGAAATTTTCAGACAGTTTTTTTATGGCAATACGTCACCAATTTTTATGGTCACGATTCCTAAGCGTTGGTAATGTCAGTTAATCTTTGAATGTGCCAAGTGCTACACTACTACTTCGAACAATAAGCCGCAATCGGGAATGTAAAATTATCCGTGATGTTTATTTGAACTCTTGGCATTGCAAAAAAATAAAAAAAAGGTAAAGAAAAAAAAAAAAAAAATTATCTGGTTCCAAGAGGAATTAAACCCACGACCTCGGCATTCTTAGTCAACAGTCTTACCCACTAGACCACCACTTCTATTACAAACTCATAGCATAACATACGGCTGCATTCTTTTAAGTCATTTGGCGCGTTTCGCCTTACGAGGTGCGTGGTCGTGTGAGCTGAGGGTGCAGACATTTCTGTGTTCCAATCCCCCGAGGTCCCGAGTTCGATTCCCAGATGAGGAAGGTAAATTAAAAAAGTTTTTATAATTGTTAAAAAATGTTTTTCGTACTATCGGTGAATAAATCCCCTTCCCCCCATGCATGGGGGGGGTCTATCTGTCTTCTGCGCGCCCTCCCCTCTCCTCCTCCACCACCACATACTTGTGGAATCAAAATTTATTTTCATTTTTAGCAACTTTTGGCCTTAAATTAAGGTGAAAACGACCTAAAAATCTAAGGTCATTAGCAACCTTAAAGTTAGGATATGATGTCTTTGATTACAAATTGCCTGAATTTTAGGTTATTTTTAACGGTTTCAGGCAATTTATTTTTCTGGTGTAAATAGGAGTATAGTGGCGAGTTAATCTAGGAGGCACAACTAAATTAATAAGGCTTAAAAGACCAATGGAGACATTTTCCCCAGACAAAAGCTTGTGAATAAAAATAACAGAATGACAGATTCTACGACATTCTAAGAGAAGGCAGGTCAATCAGACGTAATCTCTGTTCATATGGAGGTAGTAGTAGTATTTGATCTTGGTAAGTAAGCGGAGACCAGAGACATGAGCAATATTCCAGGTTAGTACGAACCAGCGAAGGGTAGAGTTAAATTCTTTGGACCATCTCTTGATAAAACCAAGCACACTTTTGGGCTTGTTCCAAGCACTGAGAGAGTTAAGATCACTTTGCAATAAAAGCGGGGAGACTGGATCATTAAAAGAGGTATAAAGTTTGGAGCGTCAGCATACATAAGCGTATGAGAATTCGTTAGGACTGAAAGAATATCATTGATGAACAGGATAAATAGCAATTGCCCGCGATGGCTGCCTTGCGGAAAGCCAAAGTAACATGTACGATTTCAGACACAGCAGATTTGAATCGCACTCTCTGGGACCGATTGACTAGATATGATCTGACCCAACCAAGAAAATTGTTTGGGAGACCCACTAAACACAATTTATGAAGGAGTAAATTGTGATTTACAGAGTCAAAGGCTTTGCAAAAATCTGTATAAACGTCATCCGTTTAATACCGATTCAAAAACCCTTGATTGACATGTGAAGAAAATTCAAGAAGTTTTGAGGAAACAGAATGTTTTCTAATAAAATGCAAAATGCTGTAATTGGGTCGTTATAATGTGCTCGAAGAAATTCGCTTGTTGTTCCGTTGCTTCGTTGATCCGTTCTTTCGATCTTCTGTTGTTCATTTGTTGTTCTTCACTTGTTCTGTTGTTCGGTTGCTGCGATGTTCAGTTGCTTCGTTGTTCAGTTGCTCCGTTGTTCTGTTGTTTCGATTTGCTCATCATTTTTGGCAGTCACGGAACAAGAGTCACGAAACAAGTCACAAGTCACACAAGTAAGGATCATAAAAGAACAATTGAAGATTAACATGTTCACTTTTTTCGTTCAGTGAACAACTCTTTTTTGTTCACTCACTCCGGAACAACCCCACTCTACTCTTTTCAAACGGGTTGGTGGATAAAGTAAAAATGGTCCAAAATTTATTTACAATAGCTTAAATAGCTCGATCGATGGGTCGATTATGGCGATCATAAAATGGACATCAATTGCGAAACACAACAGAGCACGAACTTTAATAATAATATTCAACGATTTGAAAGCGCTGACTGAGAGTTACGAATCACGCGTGAGGTGTGAAAAAATGAACACAGAAAAGCCAAATAGCATAAAAATCGCCCTTTTTATTAAGACTTTGTTAATCATAACTGAGTTTGACATGGCCAACCGTAGCGTTGTCTTTTCATCATATATGTTATATTTTTTTAAAAATTAGTAAAAATACCGTTAAGAGCTGAGCTTCTTTGGTCCATACACGCACACATTGTACAATGTACATGTATGTGCATGTGTCTGACGTGATTGCCACTGTGCGTTTTCCGGTGTCTCTTTGTTGCTTCGCCTGTCGCTGCAACCGAAAAATATGATAAATGACATTTTCCACTTGTTTTCCATGATGATAATTTATACTCCGTTCG
This sequence comes from Lordiphosa mommai, assembly GCA_018904225.1. NCBI lineage: Eukaryota > Metazoa > Arthropoda > Insecta > Diptera > Drosophilidae > Lordiphosa > Lordiphosa mommai. The sequence goes on along the minus strand of JAEIFT010000511.1, from coordinate 70,047 downwards.
CTTCGCATGCACGAATTAGTCGACCCATCCTCACACTGGCAACCATTTTCATTTATTTTTTTGCACATTTGCTTGCCAAAAATAAAATGTATTAAAAAAGAAAAGAAGAAAATAAAAGAAGCAGGAAAGAAAATTCGCAAAGTTGATGGATGATGAGTAATGATTGAAGCCATGTTGCCAGCTTTTGGCCACGCCTCCGCTTATTGTGGCATATCTGACTGTTGGCGTTTTTTTTTGCATTTGCTTATGTCAATTTGGCTCCAGGGAAATTACAGACATTTCATTTTTGTATCACCCAAAAATTAGTAGGTAGTGAAAAATTTTTTACTCAACAAACCATAATTTGACCTAAGGCGGCTAAGGGCAAGCAGTTTTTTTTTTTGTTCCTTTCTTACACACGCAGAGAGAGATTCTCGGAAGGTGAAAGCGGAAGTCGTGGTCCCAGCTGTTGCGGCTCTCATATTTGTTTATCAGTTTGAGGAGCTCACTTCATTAAGGCAAAATAAATACCAATTACAAATTGGTTTTGTTAGCGAAACAAAAGCAAAAGGCAAACTGTCCCAATTAAGTGAGGATTTTGATAATAAATTTTAAAATGTATTTTAAATTGAAAATAAATGAAAAGACTTAAATTAAACCGAGTCGTGTTTCGGTTACTGTTTTTGTACTGGTTAGTATGGATTCCGTATGGGTAACTTTAGTCAGCTCAAAAACTTTCTTTCAGTAAATGCACAAATAGAATTTTCTAATTCGTTTCAGCCGGATTAACATGTACACCTTTTTTTCACCCATTTCATAAGCTTACCCCCCACTTCAGCCACCCAGCTAATTGACTTCTTTTTATTTATTTTGAAGATTATTTCATTGACAATGCGGCATAAAGAGAATTGCAAATCTTTTGTCCTTGCCTACTTTTTGGGGCACACACCCTCAGCTGTCAGCATACACACACACACACACACACACACAAATGCATTTTAATTTGTTTCATATTGCAACGTTTTGTTTAAATGCAGAGCTTTGTTTTGCTTGCGCTGTTGTTGTTGTTGCTGCATTTTATGAAAATTCAATTGGATTCGTCGACAAAACAAAACTCACTCTGCATATTTGGTTAAAATCGTTGCCTTTCACTATTTGCCATTTCAATTATGTGCAACGCAGCGTATGAACAATGTTGTAATGCAATGGGGCACCTACCTACCCTTTCACCATTCACCCTTCACCATGCATAAATGGCCATGGGGGAAAGCCCCCAATTGGCAAAGAGTTGCAGCTTTTTGCTTTTCACCCCCCCCCCGAAGTGCTTTCTGTTATTTAAAAAGGCATTTTTCGCCCGTCCCAATGGCTGCAGCTGTTTCTGCATAGTGTTAAAAGTTCATGCATATTTATGGTGTCATTCATATTAAAAAACGTTCGAGCAGAAAACGCATTTAAATGGCCTGCCACAATACCAAATGACCAAAATAGGTTAAGAACTCTACAAAATGTAAAAGGCAAATTTTTGGGGCTGCCAGTGGATGGAGAAAGGGTGAGGGTATTGTTTGAAGCAATTCATTTGGGAATACTCATAACGTTGGAGCAACAATGTTGAACACTTTTACAAAATTTTTTTCAAACTGAACAAAATATTTTAATATTAAAAGTGGGAGCGTTTCTAAGTCATGGAAACATTTCTTACAGAAAGAATTATGAAATTTTAATACAGTTGTTTCTATTTCGGGGGAACTGTTGTCTAACTATTGCCAGATCAGTTGTAGAAGAATTCGTAGAATGCTGTGGAATTCTTGTGGAACTGTTGTAGAATTGTAATGGAAACGTTGTGAAATTTTTTAGTAGAAACGTTGAGGAACTGTAGTGGAAACGTTGTGGAACTGTATTGAAACACTTGAGGAAGTGTGGTGGCAACGTTCTGAAACTGTAGAGGAAACTTTGTAAAACTATAGTGGAACTGTCGTAGAAAAGTTATGAAACTTCAGTTGAGACGTTGTGGAACTATAGTGGAAACCTTGTGGAACAACAGTGGAAACGTAGTGAAACTATAGGAGAAATGTTAAACAACTGTAGTCGAAACACTGTTAAGCTGTAGTGGAATCGCTGTTAAACTTTAGTGAAACAGTGGTGGAAACGTTGTGTATCTATAATAGAAACATTAAGAAACTGTAGTGGAAACGTTGTTAAGCTCTAGTGAAATCGTTGTTAAACTTTAGAGAAACTGTAGTGTAAACGTAATGGAACTGTAGTGGAACCGTTGTGAAACTTTAGTGGAGACGTTGTGGAACTGTAGTGGAAACGTTGTGGAACTATCGTGGAAATGTTAAAGAACTATAGCCGAAACGTTGTTAAGCTGTAGTGGAATCGTTGTCAAACTTTAGTGGAACTGTAGTGAAAACGTAGTGGAACTGTAGTGGAAACGTTGTTAAGCTGTAGTGGAATCATTGTTAAACTAAAGTGAAAACGTAATGGAACTGTAGTGGAAAGGTTGTTAATCTGTTCTGTTTGCTACATCAGATGTAGAAGAATTCTTAAAATCCTGTGAAATTTTTTTTTATAGAACTTTGGTTGAACTAAAGTGAAAACATTGTGAAACTACCTTGGAAACGTTGGATATATTTTGTGGAAACTCTGAGGAACTGTAGTGCAACGTCAGTAAAAACGTTTTGGAACGTTTTGGAACTCTATTGAACACTTGAGAAACTATAATGGAAACATTCTGAAACTGCAAAGGAAATAATCTGAAACTCTAGTGGAACTGTCGTAGAAATCTTGTTAAGCTGTAGTGAAAACTTAATGGAACTGCAGTGGAAACGTTGTGGAACTATAGTGGAAACGTTGTTAAGCTGTAGTGGAAAGGTTGTTAAGCTATCGTGGAGCTATAGTGGAAACTTTGTTAAAGTGTAGAGGAACTGTAGTGGAAACGTTGTGAAACTTCAGTGGAGACGTTGTGTAACTATAGTGGACCGATGTTAATCTGTTTGGGTACTGAAATAACAACATTGTTGAATCGTAGTGGAAACGTTGTGGAACTATAGTGGAAACGTTAAGAAACTGAAGTGAAAACATTGTTAAACTTCAGTAGATACGTTGTCATACTATAGTGGAAACGTTTAGGAACTGTTGTAAAAACGTTGTAGAACTGTAGTGGAAGCGAATAAAAAATGTAGTGGAACCATTGTTATACCATTGTTGAATCTATTGTGGAGACGTTTTGATTCTGTGGAGTAACTCTAGTGGAATTATAGTACAAACTTTGAAGTACTATAGTGGAACCGTTGTGAATCTGTAGTGGAATCGTTCTTAAACCATTGTAAATATGTTGTGGAACTGTACTGGAAATGTTGTTAAACTGTAGGAAAACTGTAGTAAAAGCATTGTGGAACTATAGTGGAAACGTTGCGAAACTTCAGTAGATACGTTGTAGGACTATAGTGGAAACGTTGAGGAACTGTAGTGGAAACGTTTTTAAACTGTAGTGTGACTGCAGTAAAAACCTTGTGGACCTGTAGTGGAAGCCTTGAAAAACTGGTGGGGTAAAGTAGTGGAAACGTTTTAATACTGTTGTAAAAAAGTAATGGAACTGTAAGGGGAAACGTTGGGGATTTCTAGTAGAATTATAATAAAACAGTTGTGAAACTGTAGTGGAATCGATTTTAAGCCGTAGTGCAACTTTAGTAAAAACGTTGTGGACCTGTAGTGGAACGTTAAAAAACTGGAGGGGAAAAGTAGTGGAAACGTTTTAATGCAGTTGAAAAAAGTTGTAGAACTGTAGTGGAATCGATGAGGAACTCTGGGGGAAACGTAGAAAAACTGTTGTGAAACTGTAGTAAAAACTTTGAAAAACTGTGTAGTGGTAACGTCGTAAAGCTGAAGTAGAAACCTTGTTAAACTATCGTGGAACTGTAGTGGAAACGTTGTGGAACTAAGAAACTGTAGTGGAAACGTTGTCAAACTGTAGTGGAACTGAAGTGAAAACGTTGTTGAACTGTAGTGAAACTGTAGCAAAAGCGTTTTGGAACTGAAGTGGAAACATTGTGAAACTACAGTGGAAACGTTGTGGAACAATAGTGGAATCGTTAAGGAACTGTCGTGGAAACGTAAAAAAACTATAGTGAAACTGTATTGGAAAAGTTGAGGATTTGTAGTGATAACATTGTGAAACTGTAGTGGAACTTTGGTGAAACTGTGGAAAATATGTTGTCTACCTGTTCTGGAAAGTTGGAAAGAACCTTTGAAAGAATTATTTCTAGAACCGTTGATAAAATCTTTGAGTGAGGTTTTTTAATTGTAAGAAAAAGCTTTGAGTTTTGAGCAATAGATATTTTACATTAATATTTCAACAACAAATATTTTTGATATTATAAAAGGAGCTCAACTATCATTTATTTAAAGCTTTAAACTGTCAATCTCCATTTTTCTAAATTAGAAAAACAAAAATCTCCTCTCCCAAATCTATTGTTTAAGCCTTCCCATTTTTAGTTTTTCTCTTATTTGTTCAGTCTTCCGGCGCATCATAGGGATTATTTTTGTATAAAAAGTTGCCTTTGGCAATTTGTAAAGTTTCCTTGAACTTTCTTTCCTGATTCAATGCCCAGCCTTATCCTCTATTAGCAGCTAGTTTTCAATGCGGTTAGCTGGCAAACAAAGCGTTGCACATTTGCGCAGTAGCATCGAGGGTGGGAGGGTGAGAGGGGGGAGGGTGAAGCAAATAGTTAAAAATATGTAAAAGTATTTTAGTTGCTGTTTTTGTATTTTATTTACGAAAAAGTTCAGATGAAATGCACAACAAAAAGTTGCACACACACACACACTCACAGTAAAAGTTAATTGCGTCTGTATGTGTGTGTGTGCAAGTGCAAACTAACTTTTTTAGGTAAGTTTCGAGCTCTCGGTATAATTAAGCACACATTTTATGCTGCTAATGAAACATTAGTTGTTTACATTTAATTTGCTATTTAGAAGCCCCAACGCGCCCAACAAAGTTGCCCAAACTAATTGACGAAAATAAATATACAAAAATGTATTTCAAGTAATGCCTCAAAAGCAAACTCATTGATTATGGGTTGCTTGGCCTTAAAAGATCTATTATTTTTTTTATTTGTTATACATATATATATTTTTTTTTTGGCAATCAACTGGGCACTGCAGGGCCCTGGGCTAGCCTTTTGTATTCTATTTGATTTGTTGATTTTGACCAGAGATTTGTACACAAAATATATACATTTTATAAATGTCAGGGGCGTAGTCAGTGGGATAGCTTAATGTTTATAACTCTAAAATAATATGCAACTTAAGGAGACATGTTCAGTGAAAATCAAGATAAAGATCATGAAATCTTATTTTATGAAAAAAATAAATCAATTTATTTTTAGAGAAATTAGTACTTACGAAATTAATAAGCTAAGCGAATAATTTGACTAAATTTGTTTGAAAATATGCCTAGATAGCCCTTACTGCAGATTTTGCTGGACTGCAAATTAAAGTTATAGTCCGACACGCAAGCTAATTGCTTAAATATTGCCAAAAAGTTCTTCAAGTAGGACGATTTTGCCTAACTTTTATAAAAAATTCAACAAATTATTTGCCTGTGTCACCTTAGCTTAATACCTAAGAAATTTTACCAAAAAAAAGCTTCTAGAAAAATACATTAAGCTTGTAAAGTTCAGGAAGAATTTTAAGAAGAAATTTTTTTAAGCAGTGCTTTTTAGTCTTATTTTCAGATTCTTGTCTGTTTGAACGAAATGGGTTTGAGCAGTAAAAAGTCAATTAAAATGTTGACCAACCTGTTTTAATACTCCTTACCAAAGGTATACTACATCTTACACAATTTTGTAGATAGATATCATCATTATTTATTGATCCTCCATACTATGTTTCCCGATAGGATGCAATATTTCAATTTTTGTGGCATTAATAACTTAAAATTTTAGCGAGATTTTTGGGTTCGGTTTTTCGCTTTAGGTTTTCCATACCATTGGGCGAAATTTTTCTAAAAAAAAAAAGGACGTGGACATGATTTATAAAAATGTTTTTATAAAAAATATAGCATACTTAATAGGGCAAATGTTCGTGTTATTGGCTAATCACACTGAGCAACATCTAACATTCAACATCTTTAACCAAAATGTTCCTATTTCATCCTAGCACATAAAACAAAGTAATCTCAAAGAAATTTGTCATTTTTTGTATATTTATTTTTAAATTTTATAAGCATGGAAACCACTCGACTCACATGGAGGCCGACACGTGGAACTTAGTAGACATAAGACAATACTGTGCGGGTGGTTTTGAGTTCGATTCGGCTTCGGAACATATAATAATGCCAACATCGTAAGCGTCACACATGTTTGTGCGCCTCGAAAACCAAGAGTGAAAAGAGTGCTTCATACAGTGACACTGAGAGTGAGGCAAATACCTGAGTCGGTTTACTGGAAGAGGAAATATAAGTTGGAAAACGAGGCTATAAAAAACAAAAGAAAAAATAGAAGGCTACGCCGATGTTTTAAATACCCTTGTAGTTTTTGAAAGTCACTACCATTGATAACAAAAAAGTTTTTCTCACTACAACTAGTTTTTTGACCGACCGTTTATATGGCAGCTATATGCTATAGTCATCCGATTTTGATAAATTTTTCCAGAATTGTGTGAAGGGGTATAAAACTAATATATACCAAGATTGGTGACGCTTTGATGGAAAACAAACAAGTTTTTCTCACTAGAACTAGTTTTTTGACAGTCCGTTTATATGGCAGCTATATGCTATAGTCATCCGATTTTGATCAATTTTTCCAGAATTGGGTGAAGGGGTATACAACTAATATATACCAAGTTTGGTGACGATTCAATAGAAAACAAAAAAGTTTTTCTCACTAGAACTAGTTTATGGACCGATCGTTCCTATGGCAGCTATATGATATAGTCATCCGATCCGGCCGATTCCGACAAATGTGCAGCCAATATTAATATGCAAGGGTATAAAAAAAACGCAGTATCAAAAAATGCTAAACAAATTGTCCAACCCAAGCCTTGTCGTAGTAAAAGATTGGAAATGATTGCGTACACTATTTAAGTGAAGTGGATGCATATGCCAAAAAATAATAGATGTAGTAAATGGAATCAAGGAAAACATTTGTGCAGCGATGGCTTTAGACACAAAGTCTTAGACTTTCATTCAAGAGACAAAAACAAAATTAAAATTATTTTTTTAAAAAAGCAGGAAAAGCTTTGATCTTCAAAAAGCATTGAATACTCCCCACAGTAAAACCAATATATTATATGCGAGAAACACGTTTTTTAAAATTTGAGACCAAAAATGGGACCATAAATGGATATTGTTTTCTGTGGGGCGAAAAAGATGGATGTAATGAGATTTGCACAACCATCTATAAATTTCTTCTTTTTCTAGATACAAGTAAATCTGCAAAGGAATAAAGTTTATATTGTGATAGCTGTGCAGGACAAAATCGTAACAATGCCATGTTTATCATCAATACCAGGTCATACCATGATGCCTGTCGATTCAATTCACAGTTCGATACTTACAATCATTTAATCGAAGTCGAACAATATAGACACCGAGCGAGTGGCCTACAATTATTCGGAGTGCAAAAAAATCCCTTTCAGCTATGAATGCATACCTTTACAATATTCTAAATTAATAAATTGAAAACTTTTTTTCTGATTTAACAATAGCAAAAAAAAAAAAAACGAAGGCAAAGCTAACTTCGACTGTGCCGAAGTTTTAATACACTTGAAAACGTTTACTCCAACTGATTTAACCGGTAAAATATATAAAGGATATAGACATCAAATATTTAAAGTTTTTAAATCATTGATAAGAAAGATTTGATACCATAAAAAAAACTTTTCTTAGTAAAACACATTTTCTGACCGATCGGTCCTATGGCAGCTATATGCTATAGTAATCCGACTTTGATAAATTTTTTCCAAATTGTGTGAAAGCATATAAAACTAATATATACCAAGATAAGGGACGCTACGATAGAAAACAAAAAAGTTTTTCTCACTAGAACTAGTTTTTAGACCGACCGTTTATATGGCAGCTATATGCTATAGTCTTCCGATTTTGATAAATTTTTCCAGAATTACGCGGAAGCATATAAAACTTATACAAACCATGATTGGTGAAGCTACGATGGAAAACTAAAAAGTTTTTCTCATTAGAACTAGTTTTTTGACCGACCCTTTATATGACAGCTATATGATATAGTCATCCGATTTTGATAAATTTTTCCAGAATTATGTGGAAGCATATAAAACTAACATATACCAAGATTAGTGACGCTACGATGGAAAACAAAAAAGTTTTTCTAACTAGAACTTGTTCTTAGACCGATCGTTCCTATGGCAGCTATATGATATAGTCATCCGATCCGGCCGGTTCCGACATATTAGTTGCGTGAAGTAAAAAGAAGACTCTGTGCAAAATTTCAGCTCGATAGCTTTAAAACTGAGGGACTAGTTCGCGTAGAAACAGACAGACGGACAGACGGACGGACGGACAGACGGAATTGAACTCAGCTCGTCGTCCTGATCAAGAATATATAATGGTCGGAAATGAATATTTCCATGCGTTACAAACTTCTGGGCAAAATTAATATTCACTTTTCAAGTGTATAAAAATTGAGCTTGCCCCGCTCTGCCAATTACGATAAAGATGGCTTAACACTTAAGTACCGCTATTTTGAAACGGGCCAAGAAAGAAACATAAGCTTTAATTTTCGGCAGACTGTTCGACCGCAAACTTTATATTTTTCAGAACTAAAAAATATCTTCTAATAATTTAATAATTTGAAAGCTCTGTCTCTAATTTCATATTGAATACCTCAGTCCAAAATTTTCCGCAAATGAAAAGGATTCATTAAATGAAACAGATGAAGAAGACTAAAATGTTGTCTTAAATTTTGTTAACAAATATAACAAATGTTAACTTTAACAGCTGTTATATAACCAGGGCTGCAGTCTATTAACATTTCTGGTATGTAACATTGAGGATTCATGAATTTATAAACTAATGGCAAACAAAATTTGCCGACTTGGACGCTTTTGAAAATGGTCTTTCTGACACAAAAATGGAAATATTTCCTTTAGTGGAAAGTACAATAGTGGAACTAGAAGAATAACAAAATAAAAAGCACCAACCACAACAACACAACGCGGTGAAAGGCGGCACTTTATTTAAAAGTTGTCTGTTATATACAAACTTTGGCTAGTCCAGAGTATATTACCATCGGACTTGGCCGACTTTCATGCTTGTTTTTCTTGAAGATGGAATTTTTCTAAAAATTTGTATCTTTTGATCTAACCTGAATAGTCTTTATTGTTTCCATTACTTAGCATTTCACAGCTACCTTTAGTGATAATTAGAAAGGCGATTGGCAAACCTGTAGTCTTCAGTAAAAAGTATAATGAAGAAAGCACCGGAAGGTTCTTTGAACAGTACTGTATAGGCAATTATTTTTTTTTGTTGAGGAATGTTTTAGTCAAACAAATACAGACAGAACGTTTTAAAATCCAATAAGATTGTTTAAATAAATTGACACAATTTTATTCTAATACCCAAATGATGTTTCCAACTCCCCTCGTATTTTTGAGTACGCACAAATGCTTAAATCTAAATGTTAATATTTTAGTGCTATGCAACTTTATATATTGATTAATTTCACCTCAACATAATCCTTTTTGATTATTTAAATAATTCTGTTTTGTTTTTGACCAGACTACGCTCCTGTCTACCTGCCTCAATGAATATGGGTCAACAAAAGCCGCTTATAAATGCAAAATACTGCAGCTTACACACACACACACACACACATGCACACACACTCACAGCTTAGTTGTAATTTATTGGCTTGATAAAAACCAATGAAGAAATAACAAGAAATTCATGCAACAGCCCAAACAAATATGAATTGTGTAAATTTGACTATGGGGAAATCGTTATCATTGGGAGGGTGGAAAGGGGAATAGTGAAATTTTTCATTTATTTTGATTTGCTGCCAAACCAATCTCAATCTCAGTATTGTCTCTCCCTGTGACAAACCACAACTTTGAGGTCATAATTTATGAAGCTTTCGACATGTGCAAGTGCAGTTTTCACTTTGGCAAACACATTTTTGCTTGCCAGGTAATATTAGTTATCGTCCTTGGCAACATTTTTTGGCGTATTGCAGTCAACGATGCATGAATTTCACTTACGAATATGAGGCACAAAATGTGAATCAAAATGCATATCTTTGGGTAAATGTTTGCGGTTAAAGAGAGTTTTTTTGTGTGTGGGGGGGATTATATTCAAACGTGCACAGTTTATTTTTTTAGGTATATAAATAGTTATTTTGTTGACAACTGGTTTAATTGGAAATTGTATGCAAAAAAAGAATTTCCATAATAATTGAAAAATGTCAAAATCAGTGAGCGAACTTACTAAATTAATAAACAGCCAGTCTAAAATCAATGTGGATTTAATTAATAACAAAATAATAGCAAATAGGCAAAATAAAATATGCTAACAAGCATAAATATTTTGGTCATAGTTTAAAGCCCAGTTGAGTTTAATGTTAGACTAATTAAATGGGGGAACTAAGTGAACTAAGTCAACTTAATTTATCTTTAAACTGAACTAATGAACTTTGTCTCAGGTCTTGGTTTGATTAATTCATGCAATCGTTTTAAGTTAAAAAGTTCTTCTTTCAATAGCTCAGGTCCACAAAATTTAATGAAATGTTTGCCCATTTCAATATCATATCTTTTTCTGCTGAGTAAAAAAAGTAAAAGTTAAAAAAAAAATGGTAAACAGTATTGGAAAACGAAGTTCGAAAACAGTGTTGGAAAACTATGTTGAAAACGAACTTTAGTAAACAGTTTTGGAAACAATATAGAAAATAAGTGTTGGAAAACAATGTTTAAAATAGTGTCAGTCTGAGTTCACACTGTTTGACGCAGGAGATATGGCAATCTAGTCAGCCTTCACGTTGAATTGTTCTTAATGTCAAATGACAAGCTATTCACAATGAAAACAAGACAACATAAGGGCCTACTAGATTGTCATGTCTTATGCCTTGAGCAGTGTGATCCCAGCCTTAGTAAACTATGTGGAAAACAGTAATAGAAAATAGTGTTAGAAAACAATGTTGAAAAACAGTGTGGGAAAACAGTGCTGAAACGCAGTGTTGGAAATAATATAGAAAACAGTGTTGAAAAACAGTGTGGAAAAATAGCATTGAAACACAAAGCTAAAGAAACAGGTGTTGAAAATAAAAGTTGAAAAACAATAATAGCAAATACTGTTGGTAAACAGTGTTGAAAAACAAAGTAGAACAAGTAAGAAAAGTCGATCAAACCCGACTGTAATAAACTCTGTACCTGTTTGTACCTGTATTGCGGTTCGATAAGCAATGATGAGTAGAATATATGCCCAGAAGGTTCGAACAACCCTAACTCTAAAATTGCGAGATATTTGCGGTGTTTTTCAAATTGCGAGGGGTGGCAACTCTACTATCGTTCATCTGATCGGAAAACAATGTATGGGGGTTCGATAAGTAATGATGAGTAGAATATATGTCTAGATGGTTCGAAACACCTTACTTTAAAATTGCGGGATATTTGAGGTGTTTTTCAAATTGCAGGGGTGGCAACTCTACTATCGTTCATCTGATCGGAAAACGATGTATGGGAGCTCGATAAGTAATGATGAGTAGATTATATGCCCAGAAGGTTCGAACAACCTAACTCCAAAATTGCGGGATATGTGAGATGTTTTTCCAATTGCGGGGCAACTCTACTATCGTTTAACTGATCGGAAAACAATGTACGGGTGTTCGATAAGTAATAATGAGTAGAATATATGTCTAAAAGGTTCGACAAACTAACTCCAAAAATGCGGATATTTGAGGTGTTTTTCATATTGCGGGGGGGGGCAACTCTACTATCGTTCATCTGATCGGAAAACGATGTATGGGAGCTCGATGAGTAATGATGAGTAGAATATATGTCTAGAAGGTTCGAACAACCTAACTCCAAAATTGTAGAAGATATACGGTTTTTTTCGATTTGCGGGGAGGCAGGGGGCGTGGCAAAAAAAAACTAAACTTGATCTGCCTGCAAGTAAAAGAAATATATGTTCCATACACCTCAAACCTCTATCTCTTACCATCTCTGAGATCTCAGCGTTCATACGGACAGACGGACATGTCTATATCGACTCGGCTGTTGATGCTGATCAAGAATATATATACTTTAGGGTCGGAGATGCTTCCTTCTGGCTGTTACACACATTTGCACAAACCCAATATACTCTTTGTACCTTCGGTACAGAGTATAAAAATAGTGTTAGAAAACTATGTGGAAACAGTGATAGAAAATAGTGTTAGAAAACAATGTTGATTAACAGTGTTGGAAATAATATATAAAACAGTGATAAAAAACAATGTTGGAAAACAGTGTTGAAAAACAGTGTTGAAAAACGGTGTGAAAAAACAAAAAATTTGTTGAAATACAAAGTTAAAAAAACAGGTGTTAAAAATCAAAGTTGAATATAATATATAATCGAATAAAATGTGGCAAACAGTGTTGGAAAAGTAAAAAAAAAGTAGAAAAAGAATGTTAAAAAACAGTTTCAAAGCCTCATAACGAATACCTCCGCCTGAAATATGCTGCAGTGATCAGACAGCTTAAGCCTTGTCTCATTGCCTCCATCAAATTTGGATCCATTTGTGTATACCTTGCAGCGACTCTGGGGAGAGGTGAAGATTAAACTTAGCATTGCCTGTGCCGATCTTAGAATGTGGAACTTGAAAAAAATAATTACAAACCTTCTTTTTTTGTCATTATCATATAAAGGCGTTAGGCAGCCGTCGTTTAAGTTTTAACTCGTTCAAATCTGTCTTAAAAACAGGCAAAGCTGAACTCACCGAGATCACATGCAATACAAAATCTTGCAACAGCTCTCTGTTAAGCTGCTGTTATAAACGGCTCTATAATGTTGTCGGCGTTCTTTGATATCAGTGGGAAGTTTAAGAAAAAGTCTATAAATTGACCGTTTCATCGCAGAGTTTCATGACAACTTAGTGCATGGAAGCTTTACTTTGTTATTTAATATAAAATCTGTTTTAAAAGACTTAAATATTCGCTAAACTTATGAAAATAGAAACGAAATGAAATGCCAAATTAATTTATTAACTGATCAAAAATAACAACAACAATTATATGAAGTTTTTTTTTTTTTAATTTTGCAAAAGATATTTTCAAGAATTTTAGTTAGCTTTAAATGCACTTAGCCAACATTTGGCTTAATCATCATTTGGACTGACTTAAGCGATATTGAAGCGTCATTTTTTTGCATAGAACTCCACCAAATTCCATTCTTGCTAGGTGACAAACCATTTTTGAAGTATTTTCCATTTAGAGAGCTGAAAACGAAATAGATGTATTGAATAAATAATTATTAAATTTATATTAAAATGGTATATTTACCATAATCCACAGTGAAAGTCCGTATGCCACCAAGGACTTTCGAAAGTTAAAGTACACCTATGTTCATTATCTCGATCAGATGTTCTGAATTTGCCATTCAGATGTTTATGAAGCGAATCCCCAGCCGTTCCCGAATACTTTCCAAGAGATAATAGTTCGTACGATTCCTTCTCGCTGCCCACACGAAAGTCATCATATTGTGCATAAGCAGTTCTATCATTAAAGTCTTGAAGTTGGATATATAATTTATAACGTTGGGACTGTGTAATCATATGCAATTTCTCCAGTCCTATAAACATTTCTCCAGTGAGTTTTCCAAAGCCTTCCTTATATTCTAACCAATTTCTATTGAAATCCACGGAACCATCAAGGCGCCTCTGAATAACGGTCCAACCGAATCCATTCAATTTAGAGTCGCAGAACACGAGAAATGGTAACATACCAGCTACATAAATTGTATGAATACCAGAATCAACAAAAGGAAGACAACTTTTGGCCTTCAGTTTCTGATTGCTTTCAGTTTCTTTTGTCTTAGATTCCAGTTGGTTCATTTTCAAATTCAAATCAATAATTTCATTTTCTTTAACACTGATTAGTTTGATCTTCGAATCGAGTTCAGTATTCTTCTCATTATCTGCCTTAATCTGTGATACTAAATTAAATATTTCATCATTTCTAATATTGATTGAATCTATCTTCCTTGTGGCAGCACTCTGCTGCTTAATTATGTCAGAATCAATCAAAGACTTGGATTTCAAATCAAAGATTTCCATATCTTTAGCTTTAATTGATTCTGATTTCAAGGCCAGTTCCGTTTTCAGCTGATCAATAGTTTCAGTAAATAATTTGTATATTGATTTCAATTCCAAAATCTCAGCTTCTTTAGTCTCAATTATTTTTTTAGATTTGGACTCTTCATCTGTTATTTTTGTCAGTAGATTCTTGATCTCTATATCTTTACTCCTAATGGTAAGCTCTTGCTCTTTGACTTGGTTTTCTAGTTCAGAAAATCGATTTTGCTTTTTTTGCCACTCGGCGGCAAATCGAAGAAAGGGTTCGATAACTTGGAAACAATAGGAGCTGCAATGCTCCTTCATGTCCATTGGAATGTCACAGTACTAAAACGAAAAATATAACTATAACTTTCGATCGAAGAACAGCCGATTAATATTCTTACCGAATTATCAGCATGAGAGAATCCTTTTTCCCATGGAACTACAAAAACGCACATTATTAATATTAATTTCAACATTTTCGTACTTTTGTCAACCACAGGGCAATTGAATTTAGACGAAACTGATTCTGCCCAATTGCTTAAGGTATAAAGAAAGCTGCTGATTTGAAATTGAGGAATGCTTATCATCGACACGCGAATCTGAGTGAAGGCCGTGCCCAAAAATAGTCTAGATCAGAATTCAAGCACATGCGAGATAACAATATTCTATAGTAACCTTGAACCAATTTATTGCAAAGCTAATCGCACACAGCTTTATGGTTTCTTCCAAATAATTCCAAATATGTAAATAGTTTTACTTGTTTGTTTCTAGAGAAGAAATTCTATCTCTAAACTTAACAGCTGACTCACCGGATTGACTCTTTTAAGGGTTAAAGCGCTAAGATCTTATTATACACTTGCAAAGTGTTTATTTATTTTGCCCAGAAGTTTGTAACGAATAGAAATATTTACATAAACTATATATATTCATGATCAAGACAACAAGATGAGTTCAATTCCGTCTGTTCGTCTGTATGTTCTGTGTCTACTACGAACCAGTCCCTTAGTTTTAAAGCTATCGAGCTGAAATTTTGGACATAGTCTTCTTTTTACTGCACGGAACTAATATGTCGGAACCCGCCGGATCGGATAACTATATAATATAGCTGCCATAGAAACAATCGGTCAAACAAAAATTCTAGTTAGAAAAACTTTTTTGTTTTCCATCGTTGCGTCACCAATCATGGTAGATATTAGTTTCATATGCTTTCACATAATTCTGAAAAATGTATCAAAATCGGTTAGCATAGGACCGACCGGTCGAAAAATGTGTTTTTTGCTAAGAAAAGTTTTTTTTATGATAGAGTGATCAAATTTTGATTCTCAATGATTTTGAATTTATGAATATCTGATAGCTTTGTCCTTTTATATATTCTACCGGTTAAATCAGTTGGAGTCAATTTTTGCAAGTGTACTAACCAGAGATTGATCCCGAAACGAATATCGGTTCTGGTACGGGTTCCAGTGCGTACCGAAAAGAGAATTTCGGTTAAGGTTCTATTTCGGTTTTCGGTTCCGATACGGTACTCAGATTTTTATTTCGGTTTACCGGTACCAGTATTTTTTTTTTTTTTTTATATTCAAAAATTTAAATTATTTCAAGATATCCAAAAAAATAATGAACGTAATAGAACTACAAAAGGGTTCTAAGAACATCCCTCATAAAAAACGTTTTTTTGAATATACCGATTTCTATTCTGTTTTATTATTGGACGAACAATTTCGTCCAGGTTTTCAGTGGTATCCCTACAACCTGGAATTAAGTAATTGTCTATTCTTATTTTGCCCTAAAATCTGCCGTATCTCCGCCAAAAATAGAGATCATTAGTGATTTGGATAGATTTGAGCCCATACTATAAGACTACGGTCCAAAAAAAGCTCTTAAAAGGCTGGTAAAATATTCAAATAAGCTCTAAAATACACAAAAACAGTTTGAAACATCAAATCTGCCTTAGCTTTACCTGTCATAAAATTTTCCGAAATATTTAAACCAAGGCTGCAAACCGGTCCGGAACCGAACCCCTAAAAACCGGTTCGCTTCGGGTTTTTTGGGCCCCCGAACCGGACCATTAACCAAACCTCTTACATTTTTGAGCCCTCGAACCTAAACCCGAACCGGACCACTTTTTCAAAAACTAAGGTTCGGTTCACATTATTAAGAAATTTTACAAATGAGATTATTCGAAATAAAATCTTAAAGTGTCACTATGTCTGATTGTTAAAACGGAAATAATCTCAAAAATATTATAGATTCCATTGAAAAAAATTTAAAATTTTCGGAAAAGTTATAAAAACGAAGACCTAAAAAATATTGAGCTAACTTAGTTCGCGTAAAGATGAAGTTCTTCAGAAAGATATAGTGCCTACACAGAAGAAAAAACACGAGATATTTGGACTAAAATCAATCCCAATCGATGTCAAGTACGAGAGGATTAACTTGTGTACTAATTTTTCAATTCTGAAATTCTTGTCTCGAACGGGTGTTTGTTTATAACTCGTTATTGGATTTTTTAACAATTCACGGAATTAATTTAAATTTGTTATTAAATGTAAAGAGAGTGGACTTTTTACTTACTTTACTTTTTACTTTACTGTTCGTTCTTTCGCTGAAATTGCAATGCCGAACTTGTTTTAATCTATATGATTTTCAGGTAGTATCCGTACTTTAAATGAGACTTTTTGGATTGATAGATGAATTTTAGGATTGTTTTAATCCTTCGTACTTGTTTTAAGTACAATCAAGTTCGACTCGTACTTAAAAAGTTTAATTTGAAGTTCGGAACCACATCAGATTTATCTAACTAAATGACCTTTGTCGGCTAAATAATATGTTAATAACAATTTAATATTATTTTAACCTATGGACGAAAATAACGTAAAAAAAAAAAATAAATATGAGCATTCACTTAAAAATATTTGCCGATTGTGAAGCAATATTTTCGGTTCAAATTAAAGATATTTTCAATTTTATTAAAAAATCACATAAAAATTTATTTTATTAAGACTATTTATTAAAAAACAACAAAAAGTTAGTCGAGTTTTATTGAAAAATCATGATATTTTTATCGAGTTTTATTTATTTACAAGCAAACAGTAATTGTTTTTCTTCAATCAAAGATACAAATATTGATTTTTTTGTTTGAAAAAAAATAATAAACAATAAGAATTTTTTTCAGAAGTATTTTTATAAAAGTAGCGAGGGTTTTTAAGGGATAAAACCGAGGTTTAAAACAAAAACGTTAAATTTAAAAAAAACGAAAGTTTTAAAGAATAAGAAGAAATAATACAAAAAAGTCAATGAAAACACAAAAATAGACGATAAATAAAATTTTATATTATATCAAAGAAGAGTGAAAAAGGTAACTATAAATATTAAAGGGAAGAAATAAGAAGTAATTATAAAAGAAAAACGAAAAAAAATGAGGAGCAAGAAGACAAGTTAATTGAGAAAGTTGAACAGAAGTTTTATCTAAAAATACCTAAAACAATGAAAAAATATGGATTAAATTTATTTCAAACAAAAACCTAATAATTGTATCTGATTAGAAGAAAAACAAGAGAATATTGGTAATAATAACAATAACACCAGATTTTTAAATAAAACTCGACAATAATAATATTATTTTTTATAAATAAAATCAGTGAAATTATTATAAACGATGAAAAATATAAAAATCTTTTATAACTATTATTCGAGAGGAAAAAATTAAAAATCAAAAATAATTATTTTCTGATTTTTATATAAAAAGGAGTATTTGTCGGCTGATTGAAACGTATAAATAAATCGAAACAAAAAAACAAAATACTTTTTTGTTCAAGTTAACCGAGTTCCAAACCAAAACCTAGGAACCGGTCCGCGAACCGAACCCAAAGATTTCTCACGGGTTCGAACCTCCGAACCAAACCTCCTTCAAAATTGTTGGAGTTTTGCAGCCTTGATTTAAACAGATTTTTTTTGTAGAGTAAATTTGAATAAAATCCAGAAATTTTTTTCTAAAATTTTTTATATTTTTAAGCCAGGATTTTTCTAAGACTTAGAAATCCTTTACATTTAATTAGAGGGCTAATATTTAGCAAATACAATTTTTAACACTTTTTAAACGTTTTTTATATATCTTAAAAAGAGAATTTGATTCTGATTATTCTGTGAGGGCGAATTTCTGAAATGTAAAACTTTCTTCTCAGTGTAATTATTGCTATTTTACCAATTGAATATTTCAACTAGAAACCGAAACAGTTCCGGTATAAGCGTTTCGGTATGGTTGCGGTTTTTCGGTTCCTATTATTACGGTTAACGGTTTTCAGTTCTCAAAAAAATGTATTATCGGTTCCGGTTTCGATATCGGTACGTGGCTTGAAAAGGTATATTTTGGTAAACGGTTCCGGTTGCTTTATTTTTGCCTTCTTATTTTTTTATTATAATAAACAAAAATCATCTAAATCGTTTCAAGACTCAATAAAACTCTTAAAATTCCTTGCAAATTATGTGGAAAAAATCAAGTGAATAACTTAAATATTTCACGTACCAAGATCTTTACAAACGCTAAATATTGTAGTTGAAAATAACTCCCCTGCTTAAGTAAGATTATTTAAAACATTTAAAAATATCGTTTTTCTTAAGTTAGGCAATAAACTAAACTAACATCTGTTTACCTATACAAATGTCAAAGACACAATTGACACTTGGCTGCAGTTTGCAAAAACTTATTTCATATTTATTGATAGAATGATTAATATTTCTCCATTCGGTATCTAGCATGTATTAACTCATGCTTTCGTTTCTTTTCTTTTAAATTATTGAAAATATTTATTTTCTTTACGCTTTCCTAGACACAATTCAATTCTTTTGTGCCCAAACTAGCAATTGCAGTCCAACTTTTGTTGGTTACTTAGTTTCTTGCGAAGAGCTTGCACAGCATTTTGCAGTTACAACTCATAAATTACAATTGCTTTTCCAATAATGGAATTATGGATTTGTGTGCATGTGTGTGTGTGTGGCATTATGACAAGTAGATAGCAGCAACTTTACTGAAAACTTATCAAAAACTTGCACGTTCATCATTTGCAAATATTATGAGTTTTCCATGCAGACACGCACACAAGTAGAAAATGGCCAACCCGCTGAGCGTGAAAGCTGCTGCGATTTTTGTCCATTAACTTATCTCTCTCTATATGACTTTCTTTATCTTAACATATAAGACAGGACAGAGATGAAAAAGTTTCAACATTTGGGATTGACAAAATAAATAAATATGAATATACTTTCCGTAAAGGGCAAAAGTTTTTTTTGCATTTCAAAAGGGGGGTAGGGGTAAGGCGTGTGGCTTTCAACTTTTGATGCTGTTGAATTTATTGAAAAATCGATTTTGGGCATTAAATGCGGTATAAAGTATAAAAAAAAAATAAAGAAGTCACAGGCTCTGCCTACTGTCGCACAAATCCTGCGGCTTTTCAGCAAATCATCACAGTGTCGTTTGGGTGGAGGATGGAGACGGATGTGGGGTGGGTACTGCAGCTGGAAAACTGGCGCGTGACTGTGTCGAACTTTTGCTGCAAACGCGTTTTATTCGCAAAATTTATGCAAAGCGCTGCCAGTTACTTAAAGTAAAGCCAAAAGCTGTGGCAAGTTTTCTTTATATTCGGATTTTTTCTTTTGTTTCTTTTTGACTTTTTTTTTTGCACGAATGATGACAGTTGAGTTGAGGTTTTGTTAGTGGGCCAAGGGTTAGGGAGGTGGCAAGTTAAAGATCATTAAATGTCGAGGCAGCCAATGAAGAGCCACAAAATGCTGTAATAAAGCGAATTCAATATTAAATTCTTATGTGCTGGCTTCAACTCAACTTAGAGATATGCCATATGGAGAATATGTATGATTTGAAAAATTTTTTTATATCTGATTGTTTACTTCTAAATTTGACCACCCTTCCTAAAAAAAAATTTTTTCATTAAGACCCTTTTTGATTTCGAGATATCCATATTCCTTTAACTCAATCAAATCCAAATTAATGACTTTTAATCATGCCAAACCATATATTTATTTTTGAGTTCAATATCGATGATATTCCCCCTGACCGAATATTTGTGGTTAATGATCTTAAATTTGCCATATTTCAATTATATGCAATATACACTTGCTTTCATGAAAAAAATGGTCAAAAGAATTTGATGATCCGTAGGTCTCATTGGTCAGGCTTATCTTAGAATATAGATCTTGTGTCTGGTCGTCTATATACCAGGAATATAAAGACCAACTTGAATCAAGTCTTAAACATTTTCTAATATTTGCTTAAACTTTCATCATCTTGCTTCTAAACGATCTACCATCTCTTGAAAATCGTAGAACAATAGCCATGAAATAGATTTGACTACACCAACTATTTTGGGGTTAAATTAATTCCAGTGATTTCCTTAAAAAAATTTTAAATTTAGTCTGTCAAACTGAAAAGTAAACAAAAGCTCAACATGATTTTCTCCCGAACCATTCTGAGCTTAGTCAGCAATATGTCTCCAGTGTAAATACTTAATTTTTCCATTTTACCTACCGGCAACCGGGCTTTACTTTGAGCAGAAAATAAAAAAATGTTCACTTTAATAGCTTGCGTTAAATATGGTTTATCTCTTACCTACAGAGTTCGAAAAAAGCTCAACAATTTTCAAGCCAGTATAAATAACATCAATAAAAATAAATACAAAATTTTAACATAAGAAAAAAATGATTTTTTTTTTATTTTACAGGCGTGTAAAAATGTTTTTGGATTTGAACTTTTTTCGCCACCGTTTGTTGACAGCACTAGAATGCTTCACAACAGACTGTCACTTACACACCAAAACAAAATAAATAGAAAAACTGTAAAAAATATTTTACGCGCCTGTAGAAAAATACGTAAATTTAAATCTAAATATTTAAAAACGGCGGCTTAAAAATATTGAAAATGTGGTAGGGTGGAATTGCGCAGTAGTTCCTCAAAAAAACTTAGCTTAGTATCAGGACTGCAAACCGGGTTTGAACTGAACAGGTTCGAACCCTGAATTCAATTTTTCCGAGGGTAAAAAGTTTTATTGCCGAACGGGCGTATAAATCCTGAATGGTAAATATACGAGTTTTGAAGAAAAAATATCGAATTGATCCTTGATTCTTTATACGAAGGATAGTGTAGACGCGATGTCTTTAAAAAAATAGCTAAACTATAAAAACGCATTCGATCCGCGTGGTTCGGGCACATAGACTTTTAGTTGGGGTACAATTTTTATATTAAACAAGGTTAATTGTATCTTGGAATGCTAAAGAATAAAAGAATTGGAGTTAAAAAATTCGCGGAATTTTGTCAGTCGCGGATTGCATTTTAAAAATCAGAAAAATTATTCTGGGGGAATGTTGACATGCCAGCTATTGGCTTAAAAATTTGGGAATTTTTAGAAGAGAGTTGGAAATGATAGAAATTGGTTTTTAAAAACTCAGAGTTGGTACTAGAATAATAAAAATTCGATAAATTACTTTCTGTTGATGTACTTTGAAACTGTATACTTGAAATATGGATAGGATTGGAGGGCGATACGACTACTAAACCCTATGCCCTTGTTTGGTAAAAATTAACGATTTCAGAAGGCCATAAACAATTTTACACTAAGTTAAGGTGCTCCGTGCCTGCATCAACTTTTTAATTATCCAATTGTGTGCTTTTTAAAAAAAAACAGTTGAAAATAGTGAAAATGTTTATTGATTTCGAAATCGACTTCCCTTATGCAAAACATTGGAAAGACACTTTAAGCAACCATTTTTTCGTTGCTGAAGCTTGCTAAGCAAAATGTTTTTCCCTGATTAGAAGTAAATCTCCAAGCGCTAATCACTTCTAAAGTTGCATAAGTAATAGATAAAAAACTTGGATCGCAAGCCATGTGCCAAAATATGTACACAAATTTAATATTACGTATACGTAATAAATTTCTGAAAAATATTCAAGCAATTTTTGCCCCCCACCTTTTGGAAAGCTGGCTACGCCTTTGATTGGCCTATATTAGCCGCTATGGTCCGACTCACGTCACAAGTTGGTCTGAGAGTACAGCCACTACCTAGAGCTTAAGAATGTCAAGTTTATGGTATTCGGTATATGTGGGGGACAGTCCCATGAAAAAAACTAGAACAAATCATTTTAGTGGTGCGAAAAAGCAACGCTGCGGATCATGTACTTTATCTAGCATGAGCTAATGCGAATAGGAACATAGTTTCTGGTTGTAAGTGAAGGTTAGTAAGGCCTAGAAGAGCACTGGAGTCTATTAATCCCGAGAAGATTAATAGATCGTACTCTCTCTACGAAGAGTTTTAAAAAATGTTTTGTTTCTTGTTATTAAGGGGGTCTTCTACCTTTGACGAGTGTTTTATGAGTGTTTTTTTACAAAAATTCTGCAGGGAAAACCATAAGAGTTTTATCAATTTGGTTTTTTGTTTTGTGTTATTAATTAATTAAATAGTAAAATAAAAAATAAATGCTGGAATTCGAGGGCTGTTCAAAAAGTTATCTGCCTGCCAAATAAGGCCTCAAAAAAAAAGGTGTAGAGGTGGTGGCCATGATTCCGGGACTCCAGGTTATCGAAATTGAAAACGGTAAATGAGGTTATGATCAGAATTGATGTAATTCTGATGTAATTTTTTTTTTTTAGAATGTACAAACATTTAAAAAAAAAATTAGATTTTCGACGTTTTTTTTGTTGTTTAGTGTAAAAAAACAGTAAAAAATTTTGTATCTTTATGATTGAGGTACGGGCCAGAATTACATCAATTCTGCGTCGATTGCAACATGGCTGATCAAAATCGGTTAAGTAGAACTGGCCCAATCATGGCTACCAGGTCAAAAAACGTGGTTTAGAGAAAATAGCGGTTAAAGTTTTGAGCAACGTTAAAAATGCTCACGTTAGCAAGAACATTGCTCCACTAAAATGAATATATCTGCTAAACTATTTCGAATAATTGAAAATGGTTTGAAGGGGATGAAAGGGGAATGTCCAAGCTGTAATAATAAGGCAAAACAAAAAAATCGAAAAAAATATTTTTCAAAGTTTTGAGCAACGTTAAAAATGCTCACGTTAGCAAGAACATTGCTCCACTAAAATGAATATATCTGCTAAACTATTTCGAATAATTGAAAATGGTTTGAAGGGGATGAAAGGGGAATGTCCAAGCTGTAATAATAAGGCAAAACAAAAAAATCGAAAAAAAATATTTTCAAAGGTAGAAGACCCCCTTAAGTAAAAAAAAATGAATTTAAATTTTCTGTTGATTCAAAAAAGATTTCTAATAAGCTTTTTATAAGTAATTTGGTCAAAAAAGCAACTAAAATAACATAATTATCATAATGGAATAAAATGCAGTCGACATCGTCCCGTCGGCGAAATTTAATTTTAAAAAAAGTATAACTTTTTTGGGCGAAATTTTACTAATTTTAAATATTAACACATTAAAATATTGCCTCTGGTTTCGTTGAATTCGCATTTTGATTTGTTGGTCGCGAAAACCACTTCTGATTTTTCGGGCAATGCGTTTGTTTTTGGGAATTCTTTTGAAAAAGTAAAAATTGCTCAAAATCAACCTTTGCACCAATAATAAGGCTCGTTAAGAGCTATAAGTTAAGTCTTCTTTCAAAAATTAAAATACGTTTTATTTTAATTTTTTTATACTTCTAATTTGTTCAAACATAACCCAAAAACCAAATATTACATAAAAATAAATATTTTTAACAAATAATAAAAAAATAAATTTGTAAAACAAAATATAATAACAACTAATTCCTCTAATTATTAAAATTAAAATTTAACTAGTGTTAAACATTTGATTAAATCTGTTTTACAACACAAAAATTTGTAAACAATTTTGGATCAATTGTATTTATTTACAGCCATTTAATTTGGAAATTAACAAAAGCTTAAAAGCAGCCACAAATAATGTACAAATTGGGACAAATGCAAACACAAACACAAATAGTGAAACATATCGAAATAAAATCAAATTTGGGCTAATACTCACAAAGCTGATTTGGCCACCAATTTGGTATAATTAAAATAATTGCAAGACATTTTCGTAAAATTGTAAAAATCAAATTCCGATATCTAATTAAATCCACAGTCCACACAGACCACAAAATGCGCCAAACAATAACAATTAACGCAGTTCGAATGAAATGCACACAAAAGTATTTGCCGGGTGTCCTTTGCATAATTCATTGGAGGGGTCGTTGCTGCCTGAAATGCTTAACCCAAAAAACCGCAAATGCAAAAGTTTACAATGAAAGCCGCTTAAGTTGGAGGGTTGTTGTTTGGTTAAAAACTTTAAGTCAACTTTAAGCGGCTTAGATGCGAGTACCTACGTCGAGAATAGAAATAAATGACCACTTAAAATGTCTGCTTTATTATTATTTGGAATAATATTCACTTAGCCTATGTACAGTTTTTTTTTGATGTTTGTTCATTGAGTTTATTTTGTATACATTTATCAAAAATACAATAATAATAATAATCAGAATCATAGTAATAATTAATTAATCATAGTATAAATTATAAATTAATGCTGTACAGTTTTCAATATTTGTTGAGCGCCGCCCACCCGAAAGTTGATTGCCAGCGTCGTTTAGTTTCGTTTAATGCCTCTTAAATATGTACAAAGTGACGGAGATGCTTACATGCTGTACTGATAGCGCACATTGGAGGCCAACTGGTGAAGGTAAATAGAGGTTAAGCATTCCCGTTATTATTGCACCACTTAACTCACCTCAACGCCCACCAATCTCTCATCGTATTCACTGCTCGCCTGCATGGCCAACTTGGCCTGAGAGTGCATAATCGCATCGGAAAGCGAATCCCTTTGATATGTAGAGGAGCCCAACATGCCAGACACACCGCCCGCCGACCCATTTGTGGGCGCCTTGAGGCGGGCGGTTTTACTGCGGCAAAAGAATTCCACTATGGCCACCAATACGGCCAGCAGGAGGCCACCAATCAATATGTAATAAATGCCAGCCACATTACTTAACGATAATTCATTTGGTGTGGATGTCTCCTGACTATCCAAATTGGGATTACATTCGGTTTTGTCATACCACCATTTGTTGCGTATCTTAAGCAGTTCACCATTCTCTTTTAGGGATAATACGGCCAGATTCAGACGAGCTCTGGAGGCGATAGTGAAAAGGTGGAAGAGAAGAATCAAAGATTATAGTTTGAATAGATATATAAACTTATGATAGAACTCATATTTTGCAACAGAATCTGCACGCTATGTATCAAATGCTGTATTTTACACTAGGAATTCTTTAATTGCGATTAATATTCAGTATATACACAAAAAGAATATCATGATAAATGCCCTAAATGCTAAACAAAAAGCTACAACTTCGCAAATGACTACAAAAATCCAATCATACACTGAAAACTTCAAGTACACTTGAAAAAAAGAAAGCCAAACAGTTCAAAACGCTGCCCAGATTTTTATCCTACAATCTGAAAGAGGTATATATGCATTTCCATAATGTCGAACGGGACAGTCGAACACTTTTTAAGAAAAAAAAAAACAAAATAAAACGGATCTTTGTCAGAAGGCTTAGCTCAGTCAGCCCTATAATTGGTTATTAGTCTGATTTTGACCAATTTATACTTTTCTAGATAATTCCAAAAAAAGAAATTCGCACGGGACAAAAACAAAAGTGGCTTTCGCGACTAACAATTCAAAAGCCGATTTCAGCGAATCCTGAGGGAATATTTTAGTGTATAAAATATTAGAATGATGTGCTTTAATGTCACCTAAAAATGATTTTGATTTAACCCAAAAAAACCTTTTATTTTTTTAAAATTCAATTTGTCAAGCACTTTCACACGGGACATGTCGCACGGGACATTTTTTTTCACTATGAAAATTTCGATATTTCACATGCTCTTTTGACGAAATTATATAAGCAAGCTTAAGCAGTATTTTCACTTGTCTGAGTTCTCTTTTGAAATGGCTGAAAAATATCTTAAAAAACTGTTAGTTAACATTGAAAAAACTCAACTGATTAACTAATTTTCAATAAAATTTAACAAATGTGAACTTCTCAGTTGGACTATTACACTATCTGAGCAACTTATATGAGAAATTCGTATGAGAAATCAAATAAGTGAAAATACAGCTTAAAGGCATATTCTCAGATGAAATAAAAATTAGTTTCGTCACAATGCTTAATATGAATAGAAACACTTTTGTAGAGCTATGAAATCAGAATGCTTTTGAACAGCTGTCTTTTTTATATGAAGCATAGTGCCGAAAATAAAATTTATGTCATCTGAGATCAGGCCTTAAGTAAAAATATTTTTAAGTCAACAGAAGATTTCAATGTATTTATTTTTACATCATAATCAAAAAAAAAAAAAAATTTCTAAAATTTTGAATCATCCCTTATCTTAACTTTTCTCTTCTCCAAAAATATACAGAGTTGCAAATTCTCTTAATTTTTTTCGTCGCCATTTAAGCTAAGTATGATTTAACAAAAAATTAATCATTTATAAATATACGAAAAATTGTGACATTTTGCACTAACAATGTGGCACGGTACCAACATTATATAAGTACCAAGATCACAAATCTTCTCATTATTTGGAAATGTTTTTTTTATTTGAAATTTATTAAAAATCTCTATTTGTACTCAGCATTGGATACGTTTTTTAGCTTGTACTTTGACGCACCGATAACAAATGTTGTTTTTCAATGTCGCACGGGACATCGAAATTTGCCCTAATGCAAGTCAATTAATTACCGTTTTCGCACAGTCTCTTCTTGCACTTTTTTTTTGTGACTCTTTGTTACCTTGGATAGATTTAAGAAAGCAAAATTCAATGCATCAAGGGACATTTAAAAACTTTTATTAAAAAAAAACTTTAAAAAAAATCTGAAATATCAAAATTCAAAAAGTTATGCTTTCGCGACTTTGCTTTTGAATATCTCGAAGTGGGATATGAATAATTGAAAAATTTTTACCTATTAGTTAAACTTGATTGTTTTCCTACGAAAAAATCATAAAACAAATTGTTTTGAAGAACTTTAAAATTTTGGGAATCGGTAGATCTCTCGATGGAAATGCCCATATTACATTTTTTGTGATTATCAGGGTATAAACTTTGTGTATATAGTATCTAGACATCGGGTTTGAGGTTTTTTCAGATTGAATTTAATCTTAGTAGGCAGCGGGGAATGTGTTGAAAACCTACAAAATGGCCTGCTCATTGCAGTGCTCAAATCAGAAAAGTGTTCTTGACTTAAACATTCGCCCTGGCCTACTAGGATTAAATTTAATCTGAAAAATTTAAAATCCGATGTCTAATAATATCAATGCATATATATATAAGTGTATGGATATGGGTTTGTTTTTTATAGGCGTCTAAATTACTAAACAGAATTTCATGAAATGTGCACAGTATGTTGAGAAAAAAGTCAGGGGCTATGTTCCAATTCTGTGAACTCATTCGAAAGCGGTTTTAACTGGTTCTTAAGAGGTTCACGAACAAATCTCTGAAATAATTCAAGCAATGTTTGTTGTGTAAGTAAGTTTTATGGTGACATATATTTTACTGGTTTAAGACCGTTTCCAAACGCATTAAACCGGTTCTAAAGTGGTTCAAAGCCATAACTCTAAAATATTATAAATAGTGTTTATTAATAGGTTAATATTATCAAAACCAGTTTGAATCGGTTTAAACGTCGTTCAACCATCTTGAAGTTTCCCCGAAGATTTTTCGAAATGTTATAATAAACGGATATGAAATTTGGAAGAAACTTTAGAATGTTTTGGACTTTTCTAAATATTTGGGAATAGTTTTAAACATTTTTAGAGAATGCCATATAGTTTTAATTACCTAACGTAGAAATTTCTAAAATGTTCTTGAATTTTAAAGAAATTTCTAGAAATTCGGGAATACTAATAAAACTGTCTAGAAGTTTCTGGATTCATGTAGAATGTTCCAAAATGTTTGACAGTTATTTATAAATATAAATATTATAATATATAAATTTCTACAAAAGCTTTAAAATGTTATGGACATTTTTAGAAGTTCTAGAATGTACTAAATATTTCTGAAAAATTTTAAATCTATAACTTTCTGCATTTTTTTGTAGAAAGTTACAGAAAGTTTGAATAAAATATTGTAGAAATTTTCAGAAAGCTCCTGAGTTTTAATGATATTTCTATAAAGGGCATCCCGGTCCGTTCATCAGTAAAGTAAAATTTTTGGAGGTTAATATTTAGCTTTCAGTCGGCTAAAATGTTATATGAGGAAAGAGTTTTTATTCTTATAAGAAGATTAATATATTCCTAATTGCCTCGAACGCTTTGACGTTTTATATGTGAAACATATGATATTTTTTGTTAATTTCTTGGAATTTTTTAACCACTATGTTGAAAGTGGCAAGACCCATAATAATTTACGTTTCCCCACTTGGTGTTAGCATTTTGGAACCAATTTCGAAGAACCTGCCGCCATCTTGTCGCTAAAGCAATTGCGTCGCTTCCAACAAATAACAGACTTAAAACCCAACACATCAAATTTAATCAACTCACCTCAAGGGCGATCCTATGGGCGTGGCCACACCAAATCCTTTAGTATCAATATTTCTACCCACTTTCATGGTATCGCAGGGCGCCCTGGCATTCACATACTCATTCTTGGACGACTCCACCAGCAAAGCATACTTGCCCTTGGATGTTCTCACTCTTCGTATACCCTCATCATAGGCATGTACCGATAAATGTGGATTAGAATTCATATACTCCCACATTTTGGTATGCAGACCCAGTTGAGAGCGCTGAAGGATAAATGATATGATATATGCAGATACTTTCTTACTTGACACCTACCCTAAAGAAATCCCAAGTGGAGCCATGCAGCAAGGTACCATATTGCACATCCGATTGCATGGCCAAATCTTCGGGAGATTTAATGGGTGCCACCATACGTTCAACTGTTAAAAATGCCGCCAAATTGGCTGTATAGGAAGAAATCAAAATTATGGTAAAGAACCACCAAACGGCAGCGGCTATACGTCCGGCTATGGAGGGTGGTGTTAGATCGCAACCCTGTTGCATAAACGCGGCCAAAGAATACCAAAAGGAGTTGAGTAAACTGAAATCATTGGCGGGTAAAGAAGGAGCCGGCTGCTGCTGTAAAGGCTCACTGCCGCCTATAATGCCTGGAGGTTGCTGAACAGAGCTCTCATCCTGGGGTCGTCTAACTATGCGCCATTCGTAGGGTGGAAAACGTGTGACAAAATAAAGAACTATGCTGACTCCCACATAGCTTAAGATGACACTCATCTGGAAATTGGTGAAAGAAGAAAATACAATTATTTTGCAGACAATTTTGTGGGGTCTAAACTTACCCAAATTTCCTGCGAAAGCGGATTAAGAAAACTGAATACACCCGGAGTTTGTTTAACGGGTTTCTTAATCATTATGGATATGCCCAGGGACATAAAGGGCTTGGTAAAGTCAATGACACGTTCACGTTCCGCTGTTATAGTCATGGCCGCAATGGCTATATCGGCCTCTTTGCGCACCAATTCACCCACCATGCCATCCCAGCCACCAGGAGCATATTGATTCTCTGCACCATAGTTGCCATCTTGGGCCAGACGCAGCTCAACTGAAAAATATATATAGAAAGAATGTAATTTAAAAACGAGAAGGCAAAGCTAACTTCGACTGTGCCGAAGTTTTAATACACTTGAAAAACTTTACTCCAACTGATTTAACCGGTAAAATATATATAGGATATAGATATCAGATATTTAAAATTTTTAAATCGTTGACAATAAAAATTTGATACCATAAAAAAAATTTTTCTTAGTAAAACACATTTTCCGACCGATCGGTCCTATAGCAGCTATATGCTATAGTCAACCGATTTTGATAAATTTTTTCAAAAATTTGTAAAAGCATATAAAACTAATATTTACCAAGATTGGTGATGATACGATGGAAAACAAAAAAGTTTTCCTCACTAGAACTTGTTTTCCGACCGATCGGTCCTATGGCAGCTATATGCTATAGTCATCCGATTTTGATAAATTTTTTCAAAATTATGTGAAAGCATATAAAACTAACATATACCAAGATTGGTGACGATACGATGGAAAACAAAAAAGTTTTTCTCACTAGAACTTGTTTTTTTGACCGACCGTTTCTATGGCAGCTATATGCTATAGTGATCCGATTTTGATACATTTTTCCAGAATTATGTGAAATCATATAAAACTATCATATACCAAGATTAGTGACGCTACGATGGAAAACAAAAAAGTTTTTCTCACTAAAACTTATTTTCCGACCGATCGTTCCTATGGCAGCTATATGATATAGTCATCCGATTGTGATAAATTTTTTCGAAATTGTGTGGAAGCATATAAAACTAATATATACTGCGATTGGTGACGCTACGATGAAAAACAAAAAAGTTTTTCCCACTAGAACTAGTTTTTTGACCGACCCTTTATATGGCAGCTATATGATATAGTCATCCGATTTTGATAAATTTTTTCACAATTATGTGGAAGCACATAAAACTAACATACACCAAGATTTGTGTCGCTACGATGGAAAACAAAAAAGTTTTTCTAACTAGAACTAGTTCTTAGACCGATCGTTCCTATGGCAGCTATATGATATAGTCATCCGATCCGGCCGGTTCCGACATATTAGTTGCGTGCAGTAAAAAGAAGACTCTGTACAAAATTTCATTTCTCGATAGCTTTAAAACTGAGAGACTAGTTCGCGTAGAAACAGACAGACGGACAGACGGACGGACGGACAGACGGAATTGAACTCAGCTCGTCGTCCTGATCAAGAATATATATAGTTTATGTGGTCGGAAATGAATATTTCTATGCGTTACAAACTTCTGGGCAAAATTAATATACACTTTTCAAGTGTATAACGAGTATTACTAAGGGCCGTTTTCTCATCTTCATGTTTTTTAAATCCAGTTGCTTTTTGATCAAATATATGTTGCCTACTTTTAGGCAGCTTTAAAATAGCGTTGCTTGTGTCTGATTTTAAACGCGGCCTAAAAGTAGGCAACATAAATTTACTTAAAAAGCTCCTGTATTTGAAAACCATGAAGATGAGAAAACGGCCCTAAGTGGTAAATTAGCGAGTGGCAGTACAATTAATGGCTTGCTTTTGCAGACAAAAAAAAAAAAATATTTTACTTAAATCAAAAATTTGTCTACTTACATTTAATGCCCAATTTCTTGGCCAATAAGTCAGCCATATCCTTGCAATATCCCTCAAAACGATCATTTCCCATTAGTTGTTCTCCATAATTGGGTTGTCTGTGCATCAGGTAGGGTTCCTCCAAAACACTTGTCACTATATACGTATGATTTCGTGCAAAATCCGCTGTACTGGCGGAAGCAAATCGTGTGGATGATGAACCATAGCTATGACTATATAAAGGTAAAAGTCCCACATCATCACGCCACTCAGCCACCAGTTGCAGAGTGCTATTCACGGACATTTCCACCACATGTAAAGTGTAATTAATGCGACGACCATCCTCATCGAAACGTATTTCACCCGACAAGCCATCGATTTCCACCTGGAAAAAAAGGAGGGGAGAAAGAAGATAGGAAAAAAATTGGGGTTTTAATGTAAAACTTTAATTTGGCAAAGAAAATAGATTTTCATAGTGGGAAAATGGTTTGAAATCAGTTTAATAATTTTTTTAAATTTTAAATAACTTTAAAACAGGGGTCGGCAATGCTAGCAGAGATAAGGCCAAAATTTTATACGTATTTGTGAGTCAATAGCTACCACGCTTATACGCACAAAATTTACCATGATAAATGCCCATAAAAGTATGCAAACTTTATTTTATCTCATAATAATCTATTTGAACGAGTCGGTTATGGTAGCGTCATTCTTAATTTACACTGTGCATTCGTTCATATTGTCGGAGCAGTTATAGTTATACAAAAAAAAATTAGTGTTAAGGCAAATATTAAAGAAAAATGTTCCATAATAATTCCTATTCATGGACATAGCATACTTTGAAGGGCATTTATCATGATAAATTTTGGGTGTATAAACGAGGTAAGAGAAAAGTTGTCTATGTTTTAAGCAGCTTTAAAGCCGACTTCATTCTGCCTTGGCCTTAAAAAAGGCAAAGGAAATGAATCGAGCTTTTTGACAGCTCTCTGCCCGTTTTCTGTATACGTATACAAATATTTTCTCACTAGCCACTGGCAACTTCTCTGCTCGCATTGCCTACCCCTGGTTTAAGATCTTGAAGTCTAATAAAATTTTTACTTCAGGTTCAAGATGATCAGATAAGAGTCCTAGTTTAATATTTAAATTAGTGAACCGGTTCGAAAGCGCATAAAAACCGGTTCAAAAGAGGTTCAGCACCATATTTCAGAAATTGTTGAAGCTATGAGCTTGAAATTCAATGTGTAGCTTGGTAATATTTAGTTTGATATTTTTGAAACAGTTTGAGCTGGTTCAAAAGTGGTTCAGCGAAATATCTTAGTAAGTATTTGAGCTCTGCACTATATTTTTAGGTTTTCGTGTGTACTTTGATATTTTTCCGTTTCGAAAGTGGTTCCGATTCATAGCCATTTCTCACTAAATATTTAAGCTCTGCACTTTATGTAAAGGTTGGTTATATGAAGATTAAAAATTTTCCCGGTTCGAAATTAGTTCCAATCCATATTGTACCGGTTCAAAATTGGTTTTAAGCCATATTGCAGTATGTATTTAAGTCTTGCACTTTTTGTGTTGATTGTTAATATGTAGTTCAACATTTTTTTATTCGAAACTAGTTCCGATTCAAATTGAACCAGTTCAACAAGTGTTCAAAGCCATATTTCAAAACAATATTTAAGCAATTTACTTTATATAAAGGTTTGTAATATATACTTTAATATTTGCCCGGTTCGAAACTAGTTCCAATGCGAATTGAACTGGTTCAAAAGTGGTTCAAAGCCATATCTCAGTAAGGATTTAAAGTCTAAATACTCTATAGTTTATGTTAGGTTGGTAATATGTACTTTGATATATTTCCGGTTCGAAACTAGTTCCGATCCAAAATGAACCAGTTCAAAAGTAGTTCAAAGCCATATCTCAGTAAGTATTTAAGCTTCGCACTTTATTTGAAGGTTAGTTATAAATATATTGATATTTTTCCGGTTCGAAACTATTTCCGTTTCAAATTGAACCGGTTCAAAAGTGGTTCAAAGTCATATCTCAGTAAGGATTTATGCTCTGCACTTTATGTTTAGGTTGGTAATATGTTCTTTAATATTTTCCCAGTTCGAAACTAGTTCCGATCCAAATTGAACTAGTTCAAAAGTGGTTCAGAGCCATACCTCTATAAGTATTAAAGCTCCTCACTTCATGTGTAGATTGTTAATATGTAGTTTGACATTTTTCCGGTTCGAAACTAGTTCCGATACCAATTGAACTGGTTCAAAAGTGGTTCAAAACATATATTTATTAGTAAGAAATTTACGCTCTGCACTTTATATGTAGATTAATCATTTGTAGTTTGATGTTTTCTCGGTTCTAAACTGGTTCCGAAACAAATTGAACTGGTTCAAAAGTGGTTCAATGCCATATCTCAGTAAGTATTTAAGCTCTTTAGTTTATGTAAAGGTTGGTAATATGTACTTTGATATATTTCCGGTTCGAAACTAGTTCCGATCCAAAATGAACCAGTTCAAAAGTAGTTCCAAGCCATATCTCAGTAAGTATTTAAGCTTCGCACTTTATTTGAAGGTTAGTTATAAATATATTGATATTTTTCCGGTTCGAAACTATTTCCGTTTCAAATTGAACCGGTTCAAAAGTGGTTTAAAGCCATATCTCAGTAAGTATTTAGGCTCTGTACTTTATGTTTAGGTTGGTAATATGTACTTTAATATTTGTCCGGTTAGAAACTAGTTCCAATCCAAATTGAACTGGTTCAAAAAGGGTTCAGAGCCATATCTCAGTAAGTATTTAAGTTGGGCCTCAAATAGATATTAAATGCATTTTATTGTTGTTGTGCCCTTCAGTAATAGGTATGTGCCCACCGCTGGTCTAAAGCCATATCTCAGATATAATTTAGGTTATGAAGTTGATATTTCAGGCGTAATATTTGATATTTCTTCAGTTTGAACCGGTTCACAAGTGGTTCAGAGTGTTATTTAAATTTAAATTAAAGCCAAGCAAAAAACGGTTCCGCAACAGTTTGAACTAGCTCAAAAGTAGAGACCAATTCGATCTCAATAAGAATTTTTTATAAAGTTTATTTGTTTTTCTTACCTTTCTCAGCACTCTGGATATCTTCTCGCCCTGCTCCCAGGGTGTTACCCAACCCTTATTGGTATTACAATCCAACAAAGCACTCGATGACTCATTCATGGCCATTCCGGAGCCCACACCCCCGCCACTATGACTTCGGCGCTGCAAATGATTCGAACGAAATTGATCGGGCTTTTTTCGCAGAATACGATTGAAGGCCTCCACAAGAACAAAAACTGCATCATACATCAAGGCTGCCTGGGCCTATCAAGCGAAAGGGACAAAATACAACTCATTTATTGATAAGATAAAATGGACACAAAAAAAAAAAAAGAAATCTTTACCGAAATAGCTGGCAAGCCGCCCCCTGCTGAGCCCAGACCAGAGCTGGAAGCTGGCTCCAAACGTTTCCGGCTGTCATGAAAATCACGCACTGCCCGCCGATTAGTGTCCACAATACGAAAGCCGGTGATGTTGATGGCTCCAAACTCCACCACATCGCTGGGCCAGTGATTGTCCATGACCTATGCCACAGGAGGGAAAAATACACACACAAAAAAAAAAGAAAAACAAAAAAACAAACAAAAGGAAAACGGATGCTAGCAATAATTGCTTATTAAAGGCGCCCTGTGGATGTGGAGGCTCACCAGACCGCTGAGCAGATAATGATAGGTGCGCCTGCCCAGCTTGATATCCCGCACATGCTGTATGATGATCTCTTTGGCCATTTCCGCCGGGCAGTCGAGCACGATGCGCTTTTTGTTGAACCGACCCAAATCCTCCAGTGTGTGCAAAAATTCAATGGCCATCGTTACGTTGGCAATGCGTTTCACCATTTGCACACGGAATGTTTCATTTCCGGGTTTCAGTTCTTGATAGATTTGCTGCAAGCGAAGTAAGCCTGCAAAAAAAAACAACAAAAAGAAAAAACCAAAATATATATAAAAACCAAAACAGAACGAAATGTGAATAAATTGTTGGTAAATTGCTGATGCGGTGCAGGGGGGCCAGTTAAAAAAAAAAAAAAAAGTGTAAATAGATGGCAATTTGTATGAATTTTTATTCTGATTCAATTACAAATTGAACGCGTTCAGCAGAATAGAATAGCTTGATACCTAACTAACGAGAACCGTCATTGGGGTACATTAGTACCCCAGTACATTTGTATGAGTTAGTAGCTGACTGACATTTTTAAGCAGTTTTGTGCTCCTATAAATCTCTTGTTATCAGACTGCACGTAGCCATGGGCATACTGACAGTTTCCTTAGCGGCAGGGAGGTTGATGAGAGTGCCATGTCCGTTTTACAATTACCCTCTATGTACCTTTGCCCTGGGACCAAAATGCTCTGCCGACAGTTATTTAGCGATAGTTGATAAATATTGAACCAAGGGCCTTCATGGAGGCTTGATCAGCGTCTAAGCGGAGTACTGTGCACTCATAGAATACATAGAGAATTTTATACTTGGATCAAGAGCAATCAATTCCAATAGTACCGTTAAGGCCTGTGTCTACTGGATGCGGAAATCCACAACGTTGTCTTTTTTCACGCGGAGTGGGCACTCAATATGGAATGAAATAGGCCTAAAGAGTAAAAATTCTTGATTTAAGAATGAATTTCTTAAGCCAAGAGTATATTTTGATGTTCGAATTTCTTAGACCAAGTATTTTCATACTTAATCTTAGTATGATAAATTCTTATTTCAGGCTAAAAATTCTTGCTACAAAAGCTTGACAGACCCAAGATGCTCTCATTTTTGAATCAAGAGCGATTTATGATATTCTGAAATCTCCTATTCCTGAATTAAGAGCTGAACATTTTTTTAAAAAAATAAGTCGCCCATTCTCCAAACAAAAGCTCAAACAATTAAATTTCAATTGTTTTTTATCTCTCTATATATAAAAGAGTTTGTCCTGACTGACTGACTGACTGACTGATTTTGGAAAATCCCAGATTTTTGGAAAATCCGCCCACAAGGAAAATGGCCGGAAAATTCTTCATGGAAAAACTATTTTTATCCGACTGACTTCAAACTCGGTTTGTGAGGATGTTAAGCAGAATAATTAGACTTGAGATTTTCCGATGATGAAAAATCCTCCCGAAATGGCGGGAAATTCCCGGAAAATTCCAAAGGGAAAAAACTATTTTTCATCCGATTGGCTTCAAACTCGGTTTGTAAGGATAGTATGCTAAGTAATTGTACATGAGATTTTCAAATGTTGGAATATCCGCCCACAAAGAAAATACCCGGAAAATTCTATATGAAAAACTATTTTTGATCCGATTGACTTCAAACTCGGTTTGCAGCGATAGTATACAAAATAAGTTGACATGAGTTTTTCCGATGTTGGAAAATTCGCCCCATGAGTGGGGAAATGCCTGGAAAATTCTATATGGAAAACACTATTTTTTATCCGATTGACTTCAAACTCGGTTTGTAAGGATAGTATGCAAAATAATTAGACATGAGATTTTCCAATGTTAGAAAATCCGCACGAAAAAGTCGGAAATTCCCGGAAAATTCTATAAGGTAAAACCTATTTTTTTAATCCGATTGGCTTCAAAATCGGTTTGTGAACACATTATAGAAAATAATTAGACATTTGATTTCTCGGTGGTAGAATTTCCCGCCCACAGGCAAGAATAATGGTGGGCGTATTTCGGTTCAGTGACAATGGCTATTTGTGAGGCGATCTGTACTCTTAATGGGCCAACTAGGTGGAAAATAATTTTCTCATTTCTGATGGTCGGAAAATGGGGGCGGGGTGGGATCATTGCCAAACGTTTTTTTCATCATTTTGGCGGCTATACTGATGGTGGCGAAGCGAAGCGCGCCGGGTTATATGCTAGTTTATTTATAAAGGAAATTACAAGTTTTTTTTAGGTTTGGAAGTTTTATTTAAAATTATTTTAACAAAAGTTATGACTTCAGAGTCTAGAAAATTATTGTGGTTCTGACAGGTTTAGGCGGAATGATTTGTGGTCTTTCACTTGGGTTAATAATTCTGGACTTCTGGTAGAAAAACATTGGAGCTTTTAACCAAAATGAAACAAAGCAACTCAGCTTGCTGTCAGCCAAATTTTAACATAACATTGAAGTTAACATGTAAAGTTATTTTGTACATGTGTTTGGGAAAAATAGGACCCACGATGTGCTTACAGCTACTACTAGCAGCTCTACTTCCTGCACAAATGTCAGATGATTTATTGTTAGTTTTCTAAGTATCAAATAAAAATAACTAAATGATTTCAGGGTGCAACAAAGGTATGCTTCCAAAAGCTAAGCTCCAATGTCAGATCTACGCCTCGCTCCTAGTCTGCGGTCAATGACTCCTGCTTCTCTTCGCAGCATCTACATCAGACCTAGCCACGCAGCAGCCACCGGTGAGCTCAGAAAAACTTGATTTTATTTGCTGTCGACTGTGGCACTCACCAACACAAGCTCATATTTCAGTCCTCTGATCTACATAGATGGGTAGTTGTTATTCCCAATTTAAACAAGTGGCTTCATAGTCTACAGTGTACTGTGTAGAGCCCTGATAGAATCCTTAGTGTACTCTTCCCTTGTTGGATTAGTTTTTGGTACCTTCTGTTGTCTCAACCCACTGGTGTTTTCCTAGGACATTGTTCTTAGCTTATTTTCCTCGTTTCTTAGGAGCTCTCTGATGGTGTGCTGTCTAATGTAGCATATGCTTCCCAAAGCTAGAGCTCAAATAATGTTTGAATATTCTTTAAAGTAAAGTTACAAGTATTTTGGGGTACAAATGAACCCCAAGAACGGTTGTAGATTCAAAAGAACCTCTAAACAAGTAATCTTTATATTTTGTTAAACTGTTTTTTCTGATCCAATTTCTCGAATATCCCACAATTTTTAGTACGCTTTTACTAAAATGAATAAACCGTTTCCATATGCA
Organism: Lordiphosa mommai; assembly: GCA_018904225.1. Taxonomy (NCBI): domain Eukaryota; kingdom Metazoa; phylum Arthropoda; class Insecta; order Diptera; family Drosophilidae; genus Lordiphosa; species Lordiphosa mommai. The sequence goes on along the minus strand of JAEIFT010000511.1, from coordinate 31,583 downwards.
GATTCCGGTTCGGTTGAGCTTTCAAAAAAAAACAAGGAAGAAAGTCGGTCAAGCCCGACTGTAATATACTTTCTACCTGTTTGTACGAAACTAATAACTTTAAAGTGTGAGGTTTTTTCAAAATCTGGGGGTGGCAACTCTTTCGACTATCGTTCATCTGGTTGAAAAACTGATGTGGTAGAATTACCTAGTACATAACTCGTAAAATTAAAAAATTTGTATATAATTTCCTATTTACATAAAAATATATATTTAGTTCGTAGGAAGCACGCGGTGATTTCTGACCGCAGGCCTCCCTTCCCTCAAATAATTTGGTTTGCCTACTTACACAATTATGAAAAAAAACCGCGTCCCTTGCTAATGCCGCAAGGCCAATTCGGGAATTACCAGTAAGCTATTGCCCTCTCGCTCTCTCTTTCTCGTAAGTGGCTGCGGTGTTGTTGTTGTCGTTGCATTAAATTTTCTTTTACGTATAGCTCCACTATTGTTCATCTGATCGGAAAACGATGTATGGGGGGCTTGATTAAAATAATGAGTAGAATATATGTCTATAATTGTTTAAAATATTGGAAATTGTGGAAGATTTTATTTTTTTTTAATTTGCGGGGAGGCGGGGGCGTGGCAAAAGTCAAAACTAAACTTTATCTGCCTGCAGGTATAAGAATTATATGTTCCATACACTTCAAACCTCTATCTCTTACCATCTCTGAGATCTCTTCGTTCATACGATGCTGATCAAGAATACTTTATATGGTCGGAGATGCCTCCTTCTGGCTGTTACATACATTTGCACAAACCCAATATACTCTGTGGGTACAGAGTATAAAAGTACAGTGTACGCAAAAAATATTTCCATTCAGCAGACTTAGGTTCGGTTGAGTTTTAAAAAAAAGAGGTGTTGGCTAAAGTTCTTTGATATAACAGCATTTTAGGGTCAGCAATGTAAGAAAATAAAACTTGTTCCTTAAATAACTTAAGACTCACTCGTTCTTTTCTTTTTGTGCCCATTTACCCCCTCTCCCAAATATTTTTCATATGATCCATTACTTTTACCCATTCAATTTCAATTGAATTCTCAGTCAGTTGGTTTATTTACTTCTTATGCTTATGAATACTTTACAATCTTTCCACCCTCTTCAAAAAAAAAAAAACAAAAATTTCAATCTATAAAAATCTCAGAAGACCGCAAAAAACAATTTTCACACGCCATTTGTTGCACGTTGACATTGTTGTTGTTGTTATTGGAGTCTGCATTGATTTGCCACCAAAAAAACACAAAAACAACACAATAAACAGTCGCGAGAAAAAGCGGAAACGGAAGTGCACAGACAATTGAAGTACTTTTTGTGGCTGTGTGAGTGCTGTGTGTGTGTGTGTGTGTTGGTAACATTTCAATAAATTGTTGTTTGGTGCGTATCTGTCTTTGGCCCCCTTTTTTTTTTGCATGTTGTTGTTGAATGTTTTATTGAATGTTTCCTATGTAGTCAATGGTTTATACTTTCTTTTTTGTTCGTTGTAAATATTCATGAATGCGCCAAAAAATATGCTACCAATTTGTCGCCGTGTGCGAGCACAGCAAATGGCGATAACAAGAGGGCAAAAGCAGAAGCAAAAGCAGAACAAAGCAATAACAACAAACTGCTGACAGCGGCATTAAAATATAAAGTCCCCGCTGTGGATGCCTTTTCCTCGTTAACAATGTAAAACGCCCAAAAGAGTCGAAGTCGAGCCCAAAAAAAAAAAAAACAACAACAAAAAATGGGGCAACAGCAGCTGCCGCTGCAGCATTTCCTTTTCCTGCAACGAATGCCAGAGGCAACAATGTCGGCCTACTTTTTTTTTGGAGGCCCAGCCGAAGCAAATATTACAAAAAATAATAATAATAATGTTAAGGCGGTGCCAGAGCCAAGTCCAACTCAAGCCAGGCAGTTGCATAAAGTCATAAATTTCATTTCCACAGACACACAGAGAGTCATTAACACATGACACACACACACACACACACAAGATACACTTACCATGACAACAGCGTGTGAACTCATTACAAAAGCAACAGACAGACTGAGAGAAATCACTGCGGCGTATACGTAATATTATATGAAATTTTTAACAGACTTCCCCTATGCCCATTTCCATTGTATCCTGTTGTTCCTTTTGTAATGTCTCCATCTTTGGATACGTAATTGTTGGCCTTCTCGCACGTAGACGGCAGGAAATTGCTTTGAAATAAATTTCAATACAACAAAAAGCATCCCAGCCTAAGATTCAGCCATATGTGTGTGTGTCTCGCTGCTGCGGCTTAAGGAGCCACTCGAAAAAGCACACTTGGTAGCACTTGAGCATCCTGTCTGCCAACCTCTTCCCCCCCCCCTTGTGTTATTTGCCCCCATCTAGAGTAGAAATACTCAACGCAAGGCTCTTTGTGCCGCTTATTTAATTACATATTAGCAAAAAATGAAAAGGCATTTGCGAGGTCGAGAACCGAGTTGATGACACAGCCAAGTGGAAAGTGGAAAGTAGAAAAAAAAAAGTGAAATATGAATAGAAGATACACACACACACACATGTATGATCTTTGATTTTTATTTACATAAACGAGTTTAAGCCAAAGAAAGAGGGTTGATTAAGAAAATTACAGTTATTACTACATTAAAATATTGAGTAAATATCCAGACTGAAAAACTTCTTAAGCTCTACAGAAGTATCGGTCCGGAGTATAGACTAAGACGGGATTTACACGATGAAACAAACTTCATGCAGTTTTTCCAAAAGCTTTTGTTTGTAGGAAAGAGGGGTAGTGGTGTAGCTTACCCCTCTACACCTCTTTCCTACAAGCCAGAGCTCTTCGAAAAACTTCATGAAGTTTGCTTCATCGTGTAAACACGGACTAAGGTTCGTTTTCTTCTTTTTTACTTCACTGTATAAAAAAAGTCAATAGGTCAGCTTCACCCAACAGAACACAAAATACTATAAATATGGATATTAGTTTCAGTACAAAGTGAAGTTTTGACAATTTTGAAAGCCAAATTAGTAAATTATTTTATGGACATAAAGGTAATAAATACTTTACCCAAATAATTCCAAGAATTTGATAAATATAAGTATAAAAGCATTTGATTACGAACTTACAAATTTCTATTTAAGTTCTTTTCAAACATTTTTTAATAGAAATTATTTGGAAAATGAATATAATTGAAAACTGTTGCAAAAGCTTTTGAGTCAAATTTTAAATGCTCCAATTAGCTCCGCCACAAGTAAAAGACCCTTACGACTTCGAGCCCTATTATTAGGCGTTAATACTGAAAAAATTTATATTCCTTAACAAAAATATGTAAAAATTAAGAAACAGAAAAACTTTGAAAAGGCTTAAGGTATGTATTGGATACCGCTTGAAAACCTAATGTTTAACATTTCTGTCGATAAACAGCTAATAACACTAGTTTACAAAAATAAAAAAAAAAGAAGGAAAGAAAAAAAGAAGGTAAAAAAGAAAGAATCAAATATTTGAATTTCAAATCATGATAAGAAAAAATTTTAGACAGAAAACAATTCCGGCCGACGGTCAATGGCAAATGCCATAGTCCTCCGATTTTGATAATTTTTTAAATATATATAAAGGAGACGCAACGATGGAAAACAAAAAGTTTTCAACTAGAAGATAGTTTTTGACGTCCGTTACTATGGCAGCTATATGTATAAACATCGATTTTGATAATTTTTTTTTTCAGAATTGTGGGGAAAATATAAAACAATATTACTACGTTGGTGACGCTACGGTGGAAATAAAAGTTTTCACAAAGACTTATTTTTCGACCGATCGTTCTAATGTATGAAAGGAGGGGGGGGGGGTAGGTTGGGGTCGAAAGAATATTTCTACTTACAAACTCTGGAAAATTAAATGCACTTTCAAGTGTATAAAAATTATTACTTTTAAGTGTAAAAAGAAGAAAGTCAAGCCCGAGTAATTTACTCTGTACCTGTTTGTACGAAACTAAAACTTTGTGTGAGTTTTCAAAATCTGAGGGTGGAACTACTGTGAACCCCCGTTCATCTGGTTGAAAAACGTGTATGGTAGTTAGTAAAACCCGTAAAATTTAAAATTTGTATATAATTTCCTATTAAAAAACGATCTAAAATCACGCAGGAATCACGCTTGATTTCTGAGCCGTCTAAATCGCTACACATAGGGCGGAAAACCGGCAGCCCTCTTTCTCGTAAGTGCACAAGGCAACGGTGTTTGTGTTGGCGTTGGTTTTTTGATTCCTTTTTACATATAGCTCTAATATGTTCACTGACGAAAAATGTTGTATGCGGGTGATTCAAAAGTAGTAGAATATATGTCTAGATTTGAACTATCTATCTTGAAAATTGTGGGAGTTCTTTCGTTTTTTAAATTTGGGGGGAGGCAGGGGGCGTGGCAAAATCAAAACAAACTGATTGCCTGCAAGTATAAGAAGATGTGTTCCATACACTTCAAACCTCTATCTCTTAATCTTGAGATCTCTTCGTTCGAAGTATTAGGATGGTAAGAAAAAATTTGGTCGGAGAGCTCTGGTGTAAAATAAGAACTCTGTGCGACCCATGAAGCTGTTATTTTTGTATGATGTACTGGAATGCTGAGCTCAAAAAAAAATATTTGTATGGATACGTTTTGAGTTAAATTTTTCAGTTTTTGTAGTTACCCTTACATTTTATGACATATCTCGAGGTAGAAACTTTAGATGTCGTCAAGCAAGGTATTAATCTAAAGGGTATGCAATTTTTCAATAATCTAGTTAAAAAAATCATTTTCCAATCGGTTTAGTAGTTTAAATGCTACAAGCAAAAATATTTCGAAAAATCGATTTTTTTTTTCTCAAAAACGTGCAAATTTTGTTTTCCCCAAAATCTGTAAAGGTTAAACTGATAAAAATAAATTGTTTTTTTCTTTTGTTCTTACGAATAGCACTTCTACGAAGAAAATAAGGTATTGGTAAAGAATATCTATGGATAAATAAAGGAGCTGTGAGCAATTAAGGACAAGTCTAACAGTCAAATTTCTTATACTCTGTACCGAAGGTACACAGAGTATATTGGGTTTGTGCAAATGTATGTAACAGCCAGAAGGAAGCATCTCCGACCCCATAAAGTATATATATTCTTGATCAGCATCAACAGCCGAGTCGATATAGCCATGTCCGTCTGTCCGTCTGTCCGTCTGTCCGTCTGTCTGTCCGTCTGTCCGTCTGTCCGTATGAACGAAGAGATCTCAGAGATGGTAAGAGTGGGTTTGAAGTGTATGGAACATATATTTCTTATACTTGCAGGCAGATCAAGTTTAGTTTTGATTTTTGCCACGCCCCCTGCCTCCCCGCAAATTTAAAAAAACGAAATAACTCCCACAATTTTCCAAGATAGATAGTTCGAACATTCTAGACATATTCTACTATTTATTTTGAATCGACCCGCCATACATCATTTTTCGATCAGATGAACGATATTAGAGCTATATGTAAAAGAAAATAAAAACCAACGCCAACAACAACACCGTTGCCATTGGTAGAACTTACGAGAAAGAGAGAGCGAGAAGGCAATAGCTAACTGGTAATTTCCCAATTGGACCTTGCTATGAGTGGAGCGATATAGTGAAATGGCCTGCGGTCAGAAATCCCTTTCGCGTGACTAATATAGATACGTTTTTGTTAATAGGAAATTATATACAAATTTTATAATTTTACGGGTTTGTACTAGGTACTAGCCCCCATACATCGTTTTTCAACCAGATGAACGATGGTTGAAAGAGTTGCCACCCTCAGATTTTGAAAAAACCTCACACTTTAAAGTTATTGGTTTCGTACAAACAGGTACAGAGTATATTACAGTCGGGCTTGACCGACTTTTCTTACTTGTTGTTTTTATGTATTTATTAGAAAATATAACTTTTTTCTGTGATTTGGCTTCTATGAGAACTCGTACATTGAGCAAAAACATAAGTAAAAAAAATTTTTTAATGAACACGTAAAATAGTCAAATTTGATCCCTAGTTGTTTCACAAATTGCTTATAACTTTGCTATTTATCCACAGATTTTCGTCATCAACGCCTTATTTTCTTCGTAATAAGGCAATTGGTAAGAATACAAGAAAAAAACAATTTTTTTATTTTTATTTCCAACCATTTACAGATTTTTAGAAAAATCAAATTTTTCACGTTTTTGAGAAAAATCAAATATTTTTTGCTTCTTACTTTTAAACTACTAAACCGATTGGGAAATGTTCTTTGACTGGATTATTGGGAATAGCATAACCTTTTGATTTATCCCTTTGTTTGACTTCATCTAAAGTTTGTAACTCGAGATATGGCTTAAAAGGTATGGGTACCTACCGAAAAACTAAAAAAAAAATTCTAACTAAAAACGAATCCATACAAAAATTTTGTAAATTCATTTTTGAGTTCAGCATCATACATCATTAAAAAATAATGGCTTCAATGGGTCTTTTTCGCTGTAAACTAGTGTAATCATTCGATATTATTTGTGGCAGATTTAGCAAATTAGGAATGTTAACTCAAAGTGAGTATTAACCACACATTTTGTTAGGGGGAACTGCGATCCATGCTTGATAAAAAAATCAAGTAGCACATGTTTTAAGGGATGACCCAATAATTCGATGCCTCTGCATAGAAGCGAATTCCTTGCTTCACAAATATATTATCTTTGGATATGAATTGATCATTTATATTTTGCAAACAACGAATGCAACTAAAAGTTTCGGCTCCTTCAGTCTATTTAATATTAATGAAATTTGAAATGAATATGCTTGTAGTATAACAAATATTTCTGTCCTTTACATATAAATGGAGGATTAAGGACTTTGAATAAATGTGAATATAAATAAAAACGAGAAGGCAAAGCTAACTTCGACTGTGCCAAAGTTTTAATACACTTGAAAAACTTTACTCCAACTGATTTAACCGATAAAATAAATATAGGATATAGATATCAGATATACAAATTTTTAAATCATTGAAAAAAAAAGTTGATACCATAAAAAAAAACTTTTCTTATTAAAACACATTTTCCGACCGATCTGTCCTATGGCAGCTATATGCTATAGTCATCGGATTTTGATAATTTTTTTTTCAAAATTATGTGAAATCATATAAATCTAATATATACCAAGATTGGGGACGCTACGATAAAAAACAAAATAGTTTTTCTCACTAGAACTAGTTTTTTGACCGATCGTTTATATGGCAGCTATATGATATAGTCATCCGATCCGGCCTTCTATTTTTTTTTTGTAAAATCTTACTTTCAATTATTTATATATGTAAACGAGCAAAACGGCGGCTACAAAAAAAACGGAAGTTTCGAACGGCGGGATATAAATGTTGAAGGACAATCCAATATTTTTTAGAAATTTATTTTTTTTTTGTTTTTATGTGAAAATAAATAAATTAATGTTTTCTTTAGATTTAAAAACATTTTTGAATAAGCCTATTTATTTATAATTTCATCAAAAGAGTAACAAAAATAACATAATTATTATAAAGGAAAAAAATGTCCCGTGCGACATGTCCCGTGCGAAAGTGCTTAAGATTGAATTTAGAAAAAAGTATACGTATTTTTTTTTTTGGGTAAAATCAAAACCATTTTTTTAGTGATATCAATGTACAACATTCTACAATTTAACACATAGTTATATTGCCACAGGTTTTCCTGAATTTGGCTTTTTAATTGTTGGTCGCAAAATCCACTTCTATTTCTGTCCCGTGCGAATGCCTTGGTTTGTTTGCAACTATCCTGATTATTAAAAAATTGCTCAAAATCAACCAATTATAGGGTTAATTGCGAGCTTTAGTCAAGCTGTTTGTCAAAACAAAAATCCGTTTTATTGTGACTTATTTTTGCTCATCAATAGTGTTCGGCGGTCCCGTTCAACATAATGGAATTTGCACGTCTTGCTTCAGATACACAATATATATAAATTTAATAATAAGGTCGATATTGATTACTTTTGTCATGGAACTAAACCCCTTTTGTTAGCCAATTTGTAACATACCCATTAACACTTTCGCTATGCAGTTTAATTTAGTGGTTGGTATGGATCACCTTTGTTGAAAAATTTTAAGAATTCGACACTCTTTGTAGAAATTTTATCATCTATTGCAAAATTTCTGCAGTTTGTTCTGGGTTAAGTAGCCCTTGTAAATATCTCTGAAAAATCAGTGACTGAGATTTTGTTTCCCTTCTGGAAGTGACTATTTTTGAACTATCATGCTACCTTTAAATTTGTAACTCATTCAACAGCCCTCGCTTAGGTTTACCCGCTAAAATCTGGTTCATTCAACTCAATTTCCAGCATTCTTCCTTTATTACAGCCATTGAGGTCTTATTTGTTTAACACAAATGAAAGTCAAATGAAATGAAATCAAAGCAACAATCAGAGTCGTTAAACAAATCAAAACCCATAGACCCTTTATTGTGTGAAAGGGGGGGCAAAAGGGTGTGTGTCGTGACATTATTTCCCCCACCCCGGTTTGTTCTACTCACCATCATGCGAATCGTATAGATAGATAATGCTTTGCCAGCCATAGTACTGTATGGTATCAATAATCGCCTGATGATAATCCGGACGCATGCTGATGGCAAAATCCAACAGGCCCGACGATGGTGTAAGCACCTAAAAGTATGCAAAACAAAGTGAGCAAGAAGCGAAACAATGTAATGTGCACGCTACATGAAGCAATAATAAAATAAAACGCGTTTCCGCTTGGCGCTTGGCGCTTGACGCTGCCAGCGACATGTAAGTCTCTATATGTGGGACAACACACACACACACACACACACTCGCATACATGGAGACCCGCTTCCGTTACACAGGCTTACCCTAAGGGGCACGCAAATGCGCAGTCCTTTCGCCTCTTTGCCCTGCGCCATATCTTGATTTATAGTGATTGAAATAAAAGAGGCCAAGAGCGCGTCATAAATTTTTTTGCACTCACTGTACGCTGGTACACAGAGTGTAGGAGTGTCTACTCCATTCGGCTCTCTCCCGGTTTGGCATTGTCTTCCGGCTTTGGCTTTTTGTTTTTTGTTGTTGTTGTTGTTGTTGTTGCTCAAGTGCACAGTGACAACAACAGCAAGTAGTAAATTTTCTTCAAATTACAATTATTATGATTTGTGCTTTGGCTTTGATTTAGTGCCGGAGTCTGGCACAAACAACAAAAGGACACCCAATGCTCCACTTTATGCCATGACTTCATTTTTATAAAACAACTTGACAAAATGTTGGAGCATTAGAAAGAGAAAGAGAGAGAACCGAAAAGGGGGGACACAGCACTCAATTATGGCTAAAGCAATTGAACATATGGAAAACTTGATGGCTAAATTAGGAATTTGTGGCGTCTGCAACACCATTAAAAGCAAAGTTATTGCGGGATTTTAAATGATTTAGAAAAAAAAACAAGATTACTAAAAATTCACATATGGCACTTAAAAGCTTTAAGAAAAAAATGTTGATGAAATTGATTGTGAAGATTGTCTTCGATGCGGGTTATTTTATCCCAAAATGAATGGGCTAGATCGAGGCAAGGAGGAGCGTATAGATAAATGCAACAAGGTGCAACAGAAGCAAGACTTTTTTTGCATGCTCATGGATGATAGCAAGTAGCAGGGCTACAGAAGTGACTTCAAAAAATGCATAGCATTTCCTTGATATGTTTCGCGAGCGTCAAGCCATTAAAGGACCCACCAGATGGTATAGCATTAAGAAGAAATTCGAATTGGTTTCATGTTATCGGGCCGTGAACTGTGTGTATTGGGCCAAAAACTGGGAATAATATTTGCATCTGCTGAAGATGCTGCTATAAACAGCGATAAAGGGAGCGAGAACTTAAACGCAGATTTGATCGCAGAGAAAGGGAATAAATAAAAAATCATGATTTTTGCGCTCTAAAGTATGCTATGTTTATGAATATAAATAATTAAGGAAAATATTTACTTTTAAGAGCCTTAACACTTATTATTTTTGTACTGGTCCGACAATCTAAGTGAATGGCCAATGTGGATTATGTAAAATGCAGCCATAACTGACTTTAAATTATCTCGTTTAAAAAAATAATAATTGAAAGTAAAGTTCGCATACTTTGAGGGGCAAAACCAAAAATCGAGGATTGAACTTTGAAATGAAAATGGAAAAAAGTTCAGTTGATTTCGTTCGTAAAAATCTGTTAAAAAGATAATATGTTAGCAAAAATTCTTTAGTACACAGAAAAAAAAAAAAGATCCATTTGGAATGGATATGGACATATCCTTTTTTTGGATATTGAAATGCATATCCTTTTCAAATTTACACATCCTTTTGATATTTTTCAGCTCCATTTTCACATCCTTTGGATATTTTTCATCAATTCAATTTAACATTATTTAATCTCAAATGGATGATAAAAATGGATATGGACATATCAGTCCAAATGGATATGAAAAATATCCAAAGGATCATCAAAAATATCCTTTTTTCTGTGTAGTATTCTGGACTTTTCCATTTCTATAAAGGCGAACTAGAATGCACTGAGAAAAAAATAAGTATGTTAAACAGGCCAAGCATCTTCAATTTTGATACGGGAAATTTTTTTGATGGGGATAAAAGTCAATTTCAAAATAACGCATTAACGCGTAACGCATAACGATCACTCACTTGATGAATTTTTTGTTGTAAAATTCAATTTTATAATAACCAGGGCTGCAAAGCGGTTCGGAACCGCACCCCTGAAAAACGGTTCGGTTCTGGTTTTTGTGGTTCCCGGAACCATGAACCGAACCTCAACCCGAACCGGACCACGTTTTCCAAAAATTAGGTTCGGTTCAAAATATTAAGTAATTTAACAAAAGAAAGACATTCTTAATGAGTTTATTCAAAATTAAATCTTGAAGAGTCACTTTTCTGATTGTAGAGAAGGAATTAATGTCAATAATGTTATTGATTCCTTCGAAAATTGTCTAAGAGAACATAGAATTAAAAAAAAATTTAAAATTTTTGAAAGGATCTAAAAACGAAGACCTGAAAAGTATTGAGCTAACTTAGTTAGTATAGATGAACTTCTCCAGGAAGATATAGTACCCACTCAGAAGAAAACCCCGTCATATTTGGAGCATTTGCAGCATTTTTGATTACAAGCAAACTGGTTTTATTTTTCATTTTAATATTCATTCCACCTCAAAAATGAAGAAGAATGACAGAGAGTGAAATTAGTTTAAATGTTTTAACAGAGATCTGCAGAAGCAACAATATCCATAAGTCGACTTTATCAGGGTTAAAAATTAAAAAAACTTGGAAGAATCGACATCAAAAACGTTTGCTCATCCAAACAAAATCAAGCGAATAAAGGCATTGAAAATTCCTGATCTTGATGAGGAACTAATTGTTTTTACTACGAAGGGAAGCAAATGGATTTGTTTCTAAAAAAGATGCTCAAAGAAAAAGCACTAGACTTAAGAAGCTCGTTAAATGGAACCAAGAATTTTCAGCCAGTAAAGACAATTTTATTGGTCGATAATGCGGAACATAGCAATACACACTTATTGCAACCACTTGATCAAAATGACATAAAATCCCTTAAGGGGGACTTTTACCTTTGCATTTTTTTTTAATACCAAAAGATTTTTTTGGATTTTGTTTTGTGTTATTTATAAATTAAGTAAAAAAATAAAATGTTGGTATTAGAGGATTGTTCAACATGTTATCGGCCTGCCAATTAAGGTCACCCAATCAAAAACGGTGGTAACCACAATTCCCGGGTCTTTAGGTTATCGGAAATAAAAACGGTATATGAGGTTATGATCAATCATATTTTTTCAATATATTTTTTACAAATTGGCAAAAAAAAAAACATCAGATTTTTAAAGTTTAGTGTAAAAAAATGATATAAAATTTGTTTACTCATGATTGAGATACGGGCCAGAATTAAGACCGCGTTCAGCAGAAGAACTTGCTCACTGATCAATCATAAAATTTAATTGATCTTTCTGCTGACCGCGCGCTGATACGGTATCATGATAGCCAATTGAGGTATCATGATAGCGGAGCATGATCAAAGAAATAGTACGCTCCTTTGAAGTGATACTGATACCAGCAGCTGTTATTGTATATCGATAGGCTTGGATCGATAACATTAGGCTTGTTTTGCAAATATAAGCTTTCAATCTGCTGTAAATAATTATAAAAAAACAATAAAATATAATTAAACCTAACTTTGCCTATGGGCTAGCGGTGTCTGGACGCCATTAAAAAAAATACTGCGTTCCCTTGATTGGCCTTCTAAAGGCGTTGGCTAAAATGTAGCACTTCGTTCAGCAGAAACTTTTCGATCTTATATTCTTTTCTGATACATGCTCAGCGCTCTATCATTCTGCTGAACACGGCCATTAATTCTGCGTCGATTGCAACAGGGCTGATCAAAATCGGTTCAGTAGACCTTTCGAAATCATGGCTACTAGTTCATTAAACGTGGTTTCGCGAAAATCGCGGTTAATGTTTTGAGCAACGTATAAAATACTCACTTAAGCAAGAACATTGCTCCACTAAAATGGTTACATCTGCTAAACTATTTCGAATTTTTGAAAATGGTTTGAAGGGGATGAAAGTGGAATGTCTAAGCTATAATAATAAAGCAAAACAAAAAAATAAAAAAAAAGTTGTTCAAAGGCAGAAGACCCCCTTAAGGGAGATCATACTCATTACTAAAATAAATTAAAAAAAATTGTTTCCTATTCATTTATCTGCCAACTGTTTGTCGTTCTTGAATTCGGCCATAGTTGTGCACCAAGCATAAAACGAAAATTAAATCAAAACGGTATATTTTGCATTGCTAGTGTTGTTGTTTTGTTTCTTGCTTGTATTATTTTTGATTCCAACAGTGTTTTCCATCACTCTTTTTTGAACATTGTTTTCCAACACAGTTTATCAAGAGTGTTTTTCAACATTGTTTCTGTATTTTCCAACAACATTGTTTTCCAACACTTTTTTATTTTCAACATTGTTTTCCAACACTGTTTTTGAATTTTGTCTAGAATGTTTACTGTCGTATGTTTTAGACCAATTGAGCTTTGTACTTTTGGGAATTTTCCAACACTGTTTTCTAACATTGTTTTCCAACTCTAATTACCAAGCAATCGCCCATCAACAATGTCATTTTTCCCGGTATAAAAACTCTTAAAAAAAAATTCCTATGCAAAGGTAAAACATCCCCTTAAATCAATGCAAATTGATTTTTGCTTAAAAATAAATAGCATTGTTTCCTTTTATCAATTTAGCATTGAATTTAATTAAAAAACACTTTCAGTTGAAATGCAAATCTCTAAAACATAATTAAATATATTTCCCACTCTCTCTCTCTCTCTCTCTCTCTTGGCATTCCATAAATTTGTGTCTTTTGTTTCTGCAGTTTGCCATTTTCCAATTGAGAAGCTTCATTATGCATAACTAAGTTGATCAACTTGGCACACCGCAAAATGTAAATAACTTCACTCAAACACACACACACACACACACACACAGAGAATATCCTTGCACAAAATCAATTACAGATGACATTTCTACCCACATTTATACAATTTTTTTTTTATTTTTTTATGTGAAACTTACCTTCTCGGGGAACCAGGGCGTCACGAATGGCATTTGAAATGTATTCGAGTAGGAGTGCAATGTGTCAAAGGAGTCCGGCGATACGGCGCCCAGCATTGAGTAGACTCCGCGCGAGAATTGATTGCAAACTGCAGGGTAGAGTAATAAATTTTTGGGTTTTTTTTTTTCTTTCTTTTTTTGGTGAGGAATGGAGTGTCGTGTGTGGTATAGTGTCTAGGTCAGGTTGTGTGGGAAATGTGAAATGAATGTGTGCAATTAAATCTCAGCTTTGTAATCGAATTGGTGTGCATAATTAAAGATAAAGTTTTTGTTATTTTTTTTGTTCTTTACTCAGTCGTGACAGTTTGAAGGCATCCGCCGTATTTATGACATCCACATAGGCCTGCAGCTCGAAGCGACGCGATGTTACATTCAAATTGTGATTGAGCATTGCATATTTAAAGGCTGATTGCACATCATCTGTGCCCTGCTCAAAGATGGCACCTGTGAAAAAAAAATGGAAAATTTTTGCTTCGTTAAATATTTAGGCAGCTTTTGACATGCTGCTGCTTCATGCTGCTTGCTGCTGTTAATATTAAACGAAAAAGCGCACAGAATAAATATTTACACAAATGATAGCATAATGTTACACCCACACACACACACACACACAGCTGCAGCCACTGTGCACTGAAAGCCCAAACGAAGTGTTGATGCAGCAATTTTACACTGCGCTTTTGGCATACGGCAAAGGAGCCCTAGGAGCTGCCAGCCAGCCCGGATTCGAGTGCAAGCCAGTCAGCATGACTGTCACATTAGCAGCCACATATACACACACACACACCCACACATACATACATCTAGCCAAAATGACTGCAGGTGCAATGACTGGGGGCGCCAACGTGTAATAAAAATAAAACAGCAACAGCAGCAACAAAAAAAATTCTACAAAAGTATTTTGTATATTTTACTTTTCCAGAAATTCTGTAAAACCCTTTCAACTTGATTTTGTTTGACTAAAAAGTTTTTAGGAATGACTTGAACAAATTATAGAACAATTATAATAAAATTATTTTTAAACAAAATAAACTAAAATTTAATAACTGGCAAACTTCGACTGTGTTGAAATTCGCATACCCTTCTTAGCAAATTGTTTACTTATCAGTACAGTCGTGTCTGGATATAGTGAACTTATTTTTCAAGTCCTCTTGAAAATATTCAAATGACATTTTTTTTGTGTTAGAATTGAGAATTAATTAGAATTCAATTCTTTATGCTTAAATTGTTCAATTTCTAGGTTATTCGATAACAGACACTTTTAACAAAAAATATTAAGAAACTATATTTAATTCTAGATAATCACTTGGAGCTATTTTTTGTATTCTTATTATCATCAAGCAACTTTATTGTCTTTAGTTTCCTACCCATCCCCCTGACTGAACCTTCTCTATATTCAGACTCAACCCTCCGTCACATTTGCTCTGCTCTGTGCCGGTACTAAAAATGGCTGCCCAAAAAAGTAGGCAATGCAAATGGTTGCAATACCTTAGTATATGTAGACCTAAGAAGTATGCAATGAAAACTCGTTGTTACTTTAAAGTCTTTGCCCTGAAATGTAGGCAATTTTTTTTAAAGTTCATTATTCCCCAAGCAAAAGAATCAATGAAAATAGGTAATATTTATGTAAAATGAATGTTTTGTAAACTATAAAATACTTAAAATTTTTTTTTTAAAATTTGTTTAATTGCAAATACAAAATTGCATTTGATAGGAAGAATCTCTTGGTGATGAAAGCGCGACTTGATCTTATTACGTTATTACTATTAACAAATTAGTGCAACAGATCAGTTAACATATATATATAGGAAAATATGGTGATTTAACCCATTCGATTCGATTTATATTTTGTTTGAAAAAAATTTATATTTTTAATAGATCATTTTTGACCACCATAGATTAAATTGATCTTGATTTGTAATTTGAGCAAAGACAAGTTGGAGAAAATTCATACTTTTTACTATTTTAAGGTAATCTTTAGTGGGCAACCTAACTGATTGGTTTGATTCTCCTTAATATTTTTATAAAGTTATATTCCTTAGCTTTAGAAATAAATTTTCCCAGATAATTGTTCGTCGATTTCTTTTCTCAAAGAAGAGACTTTTTCTCATTTCCCAGAATGAAACGCCTTTTTATTCCCAAGAAAAGACTTTTTCCTTCCACCCAGAAGAAACGCTTTCGCACCTCCCAGATGAGATGAGAATGTGATAGGAATGCGATATTGCTAGAGTGAAGCTAAATATTTAAATGTGCAAACTGGGATTTGTGTGGATGATGATGATGTAGTGAAAAGTTAATTCAAATTGAAGAAGAAAATTTTTTTTTAAGAAGAAAGTAAGCAAATATAGCATTTAATTTCTAAAAACGAAATGTATTTTTAACACTGATTGTTGTTGGGACCAAAATTGAAGTTTTGCTATCGATATTGAAATCCAATTGCGAACTTCTTAAAAAAAATCTGAAATCCCGGCATACCGACCACTATATAAACTTAGCAAACTTCTGGCCAAAATTAATATGCACAATGCAAGTGTATAAAATAAACTCTAAAAGATGTCTGAAAACAGGCTAACAGAGTATAAAATATGCGAACTAATAGTAATAGTGATATTAAGGACTCAGAAAGTGGAAATAATGATTCATTCATCAACAGCTTTAAATAAAAATTTATGTACCAAAATATTATTGGAGCCGTTCGAATTAATAATTAACTAAAATTTGAAACTATCTACTCTAGTTTGATCCATTTGATATTCTTGCTAACAAAGGAGAAACTGAGTGGACAGATTTGAAGAGATTTGGTAAACCGCCATTGCCAGATTAAAATTAAAAAAATTGATGAACAGAAGATGTGCGTTGTGCCCTCTTTTTTTGTGTTAGTCTTCTTTTTCAAATTGAATTAAACATATGTACAACTTTGGGGTTTAAGTAATTGAAACTCAATAATTAACTTTATAAATATTTTAAAAATAAATTCAAATTTAAAAATTAAAATACAAATGTATTATATTTTCAGTGAATTTGGAATTGTTTTCTGAGTTTAGTGGACTGCTGACGCTACAAGAGCCTTCCACCAAACATATACAACTTTACTCTCATCTTTCCATATTCCAACAGTTTTGGAATAGCCAATTTAGATGTTCCTTTGCTAACTTTATACTCTTAGTAATAAATAAGACTTGACTTTAAAAAAAAGGGACTTTTCCTGTGCTGCAGACTTTTAAATTAGGTTCTCTGAGACATGTGCAAACTCTTATATTAAGCTCCTTTTTGGGCTCAGTTGCAGTCTTAAAACGATCCCTCTTCCCCTTTAGGATCAAGCTTTTTGCCAACAACAGGGCCAGGAATCATTAGCGAGCACTTGTTTCAGACTTTTCTTTGTAGTTTATTGCGTTTCGTATCATTTTATTTGAATACCCAACAAATCGACTAAAGGATTTTCCACTCAATATCAATTTTTTTGATGATATCCTTGAAATTGATTTACTTTACTTTCAATTATCAAAATAATAAAATCAAAGTCAAATCTCTTAACGAAGTTCGTTTCTTCGAAGTAATTCTGCGAAATATAGTGGTTTCTATGAAGTTTGCTAAACTGGTGCTATTATTTTGTTAGTTTTTTTTAAGTTCTTTTCCCAAAAAAAATTAATAAAATAAAATATTGTTATATTTTTTTAAAAAACTATATAAAAAAAAACACCAAGCCCTGACAAAATCGCAATACTAAGGGTCGTTTTCTCATCTTCATGTTTTTTTAAACTAGGTGCTTTTTGAGAAAATCTATGTAGCCTACTTTTAGACCGCGTTTACAATCGCATCAGGGACGTTGCATAGACATTTAAAAGCGGCCTTAAAGTAGGCAACTATTCAAAAAGCACCTGGATTTGAAATACAGGCACATGTTTGTTTTTGATCCTTTAGGAAAAGTATTATAGTGGTGCTATGTATAATAAATGACAAACTCAAAGAGTTTTTTAGTTTGTTTTACTTTTAAAGGAGCAGCTAAGCTTAGTGTAAAGATATTTATCAGAAATGTCCATATAAACAAAGTAAATTTTCGCCTAAGCTCAAAATTAAATAAAGTAAGCGCCAAAAGTTTGTAAATGTGAATGACATTTCAAAACTTATTTGGATTAACACATTTGTTCTCCAACAAATGGTGCTCATTGTTGAGATAAAAAAAAACGCATAAATATATAAAAAACGGTAACGAAAAATGTAAAAGCCAAATGACAAAATAATGAAATATTCATTGGAGTTCCGGAAATCTCTAGAGATTTTTCGTTAAAAACGTTTGCATTATATATTAAAGTTGTAGGACTTAAAAATGTGAAGTAAATGGCAAATTAAATGGAAGGAAAATTAGATCGCAAAGAGCATATAAATTATTATTAAATGAAAGAAAAATTAGATCGCAAAGAGCATATAAATTATTATCACTTCACATTTAAACACACAAAATGTTAATTCAAAGAGCCAACGTTTAAAAGAAAATTCTCTAGAGATTTGCGGGAGATATGCCATTATAATAATAATTTGAAAAAATTCAATTTGATTATTATTTTTTTTTTTTCAAAATTTGTATTGCCTACTTAAAAGGGCACATTTTGAGGAGAACTTAAACATGGTTTAAAATATCTTTTGAAGAGTTTTGATTAATTTTCTTGAATTTTTTTACAACTGAAATAAAGCTAAATGAATATTGCCTAAATTTGTAAATTCTCTTTTGCCTTTTTTCCTGTTTCTGCTTCTTCTTCTTCACACAGCTAGTACATAAATTCCCATCAGACAGAAACTCCCCGTAACATAAATATAAACAGTGCCCAGAAAGCGATTTACAGAACACATTCCGTTAGTCTTCAGCAGCGCGCTTACACACACACACACACTCACAATCAAACACACACACACATTGTAGCACAAATCCCAGCGACAACTGCAATAGCTTTAGGTACTGGTCTATCCTCTTGCCTCACGGCATTGCTTTGAGACTCACCTAATGGTATTTTCTCGGTTAACGATGCTGTTTGTTGTTGTTGTAGCTGTTGTTGTATCTGCTGCTGCTGCTGTTGTAGCTGTTGTTGTTGTTGGGCTGCGCTAAATTCCAGCAAGCAAATGCTGCTGGAGCATATTAAATGTAAATATGCCAAGAATTTTAGCCTCGAATGCATTTTTGTAGAGTGAATTTTCGCACACACACACACACAAACACACAGAGAGACACAATTAAAGTGAGTTCAAATTTTTATTGCCTACTTAAAAGGGCACAGTTTGAGGAGAACTTGAACATTGTTTTAAATATCTTTTGATTAATTTTCTTATTTTTTTTGCACCACGACTTTAATTCTATGCCTGACTTTAACTCCGTTTCCACAAACACTTGTGTTTATTTTTGTGTCCGCTCTTTTGAACCGAATGGCAACGCGTTGTAATCAGCACTAAAATTTTGCTAAGCTGGTCCAGTAATACGAAGACCTGAAACCGATTGCCAGAGCTGGGCCACACGGCCACAAATTTTGTAGCTTTACTCTTAGAGAGTGAGAGAGAGCGCCTCTCACTGGGGGGGATGCTGTGTACTAAAAGAGTCTCTCAATTTCACTCGCTAAATTCAGTCTGCAAACGGAGAGTAAAATTCGTAACTGACCTACTGCATGTTGAGGCAAACACAAGTTGCAAGTTCTTGCCAAATGTTTGTTTACGTTATGCCCGCATAATTGATACGAACAACAGGGGGCGAATTGGTGAATTGGTACAGCCCACAAGCTGTTCCGCTTAATGAGTAGTTTTCTGATTTTTTTATTTGACAATCCTTTTACACAAATCCCATTACCGCCAAATGAAATGAAATCTCATTAACAGGCTTTAAAATTCTCTAGAAACAAACTTGTTCCTTTATTCTGACTTTTATCATAATCTGTAATTAGTTTATAATGCGCACATCCGGCGGGGGGTGCCAATGCTTAGCCTCCATCCGGATAGCAAAACTCAAAGCCAATAAACATAAAAGTTAATGGTGAAATTTTTTAATTAAGAAAATCAATGATTATATATTTTCATGAGTTTTTTTCTTATTTTTTTTTTTTTGCCTTTAACTACATTATGAGCATTTCTCGTTTTTGCTGCTTTCATTTCCTTTACTTTAGATGGCATAATTTTATACAATGGGTATTAAGATTTTTTATTGGCTTTTGCTATGGTATTCCGTAGCGTAGAAAAAAAGAGGCAAAAAGGAAATGAGGTGAAAATGGCTAAGGAAAATATTTTCATCAAAAGTGATTTCAGTGTTTGTTAGTAAAATGCAAATGGCTTATTTTTATTTATATATAAACACCAGCTGATAACTTTTACAGTATGTTCAGCTAAAGAAAGCGATTTAAAAAATGGCATCTCGTTTCAGAAATTTTAAGAGTTTGACTTTAAAATTCCAATTGAAAACTAAGCCCTTCCTTAAGCCAAAATTCGGTGCACTGTTTAAATCTTTCGGATTTCAAGGCAATATTTGCTTTAATTTCAAAATCCTTCAGGTTTTTACCGCTGATGCTCAATATCCTCAGTAATAAAACTGTTCAGCTTTAGAACAGTTGAGAAAGGCTACTTGAGACTAGACTGGGAAGTATCTGAAACAGTACTTGATACATAACTTTTTGGTGTGAGTGCATAAGTTGTTTATGTTGTGAGCAAACACAACTATCTGATCTCCAGCCAGCTAAACTTTTAAAGTAACTGAGGGGGAATCATTATTGGCTTAGGGAATTTTTATCATAAATATGTCTTCGTTTGCTTGACTAAGTGCAGCTAGATGATGCCTAGTAAATTTTGGTGGGTGTGTTTCTCTTAAGGGGTCTTCTACCTTTGAAAAACAAAATTTTCGATTTTTTTGTTTTGCTTTATTATTATTGCTTGGACATTCCCCTTTCATCCCCTTCAAACCATTTTCAAAAATTCAAAATAGTTTAGCAAATATAGCCATTTAAGTGGAGTAATGTTTTTTCTATAAGGAGTATTTTATACGTTGCTATAAACTTTAAGCGCGTTTTTCTCGAAACCACGTTTTTTGACCTGGTAGCCATGATTGCGCCAGTTCTACGAACCGACTTTGCCATATTGCAATCGACGCATAATAAATGTAATTCTGGCTCGTCCCTCAATCAAGAGGAAAAAACATTTTTTTAATATTTTTTTACACTAAACTACAAAAAAAAACTTGAAAAATCAAAAAAAATTTAACTAAAATATTTAAAAATATGATTGATATACGGGCTCGAATTACAATCAATTCTGATCATAACCTCATTTACCGTTTTCAGTTCCGATAACCTGGAGTCCCGAAATCATGGCCACCACCTCTACACCTTTTTTTTTTGAGACCTTAATTGGCAGGCCGATAACTTTTTGAACAGCCCTGAAATGAAATCCAACATATTTTTTTTTACTTTTTTAGTTTAATTAATAAATAACATAAAACGAAACCAAATTGAAAAATCGTTTAAGGTTTTCTCTCCAGAATTTTTTAAAAAAATACTCATAAAACTCTCATCAAAGGTAACCTCTGAAGCCGTGCTTTAGCTTTGAATATCGTTACTTTTCCTTATTCTTATCTAAGCCTCCAAAAATTCCCTCCCCTTTATTTGTTCCTCAAACATTTATATTTGACCTCACATTTATTTTTATTGAGTGAAATTTACAGAACATATTTGCTCAAAATTATGCGTAATAATGTATAGAAGTTTATTCTCAATCATATTTGAAAAAAATCACAAACCAACTTTGAAAAATATTTAAGTCAAAACTTTCGTTTTGAAACATTTGCCAAGATGTAAAATTGTTTTAAAAACTAAAGCGTATTTACGATGGTAATGTTTTCTTATAATTGATGCTTGATTCTATACAGACATAAATCTTAATTATGTTTCAAATGCAAGTTTATTATATTTAATCTTTTCTAAACACCTATAGATACATAACTTTGTTGTTATTAAACAATTGTCATATTTAAAAGCATTTACGGAATATCTCTAGTGGATTTTGCATAATCAATTGCTCTTAGAACTTAAGCTAAATAACTTTATGCGGAAGGTGACACAAAAATGCCCGGTTGCTATATCAGATAACGAAAGTTAAGCAATTTGATAGCGAAGCCTAGAAGGTTTAATTTGTACGGTTTTCTTTTGTATTAATAACACTGTGATAGTTTTTTTCAAAAAATAAAAATGACATGACCAACTTCAACGGGTTTCCCCTAATTCGGGCCTTAGGAATCGAACTGCATCATTCCTTTTTAAGTTATCTCGATTTTTTTTTTTTTTTAGTTTTTTATAGTAAATTTTTTGTAAATTCCAAAAAATATGATATTTTATTCTCGTGAAATCTAAATAAATAGATTTAAATGTCACTGTAATTTAATACATTCACAGTTTTTCGATATCATTACGCATTCAAAAGTTATAAATTTAAATCTAAAAAAAATCACAATTTTTTTACATAATTTTAATTACCAAAATAACATTATTTTAGGAAATATTTAATTAGAAATCAAGTTATTGTTGGAGAACAAAAGGAAGACATTAAAAAAATTATTTTATTGTGATTTTAACATATATTTCAAAATTGTAAATAATTTGTTGTATAAAATTTTATCTGAAAAAAGGTTGCAATTATTATTGTTTCGAAAAATGATATCGAAAATAAGTTAATTAGAGGACATTTAAATATATTTATTCAGATTTTCCAAGAATTAGATATAAATTTTTATAATTTAGATAAAATTTTAACTTACCATCATTACTCATAAAACTCATGATGCAGTTCGATTCCCAGGGCCCAAAATAGGAGAAAACCGTTGGTCATGTCTTTTTTTTCGACTTGCACAGTGTTATTATAGCTTGAAAATTACACTTTCATTTTGGCATATGTTGACATATTTGTAAAGTTTATTATATATAACGTACGTTGATCAAGTTTCACTGACATTGCTTGTTTATATCTTAACTAAATAGTTAAGTGATAGATAATATATTTCAATGTTATCTCTATCTAAGAACTGAACCGAAAAGAAACGGCACGCATACATTTGTTTATAACTTTAAGAAAACTACCTGATTTGATCAATTTTTGTTTGTGTATTTAAGATAAATATTCCTCCTTTAAATATTGCCAAACATTATATAGTAAAAATCATTTCCTTAATTTACACAAAATTTTTGATTTACCCTCTTTCATTAAATTCCAATTAATTCAAAAACACATCAAAATCAACTGATTGAATTTTTCAACTTGAATTGGTAACACTAATTGGTCAACCGACCCAAGTTTCTGGTTTGTATAAAATTAAGAGGCGGGTAAAGTGTTTAATTCCATTTTTATACAAGTTTCATTATTCAACATTTCAAGCACTTGCTCTGCGTTCCGCGGTTTCGTCAAAATATAAAGGCAAATCACAAAGATAAAATACATAAAATTAGGAGAATCGTCCAAGCTTTTCATCGGTACTTCACATGGCATGATGCGATGATGTGCGATTGAAAGGATGCAGTTTCTTTTCGGTAGGGTCCTTATATAGTCTTCATCTTTTTGAAACCACTATAATTTAGAGTATCCTTTAGATATTTTTAATGCTATATCATGATGGTTATCTATTACTAAGAAATAATAGTACATACACTCATAGAAAAACACGCCATATGCGAAATAGTTGAACACATATTTCTTATTGATTTTGCTAAATTCCTAGGGTTCTCGTTGTTCTCAAAAATAAATAATTCAAATTGATCAAATGTCGTGGACTGTATCACTTAATACTTATGGAAATAACCTGTTAAACTCAAGCTATTTCAGAATCTTAAAATCGAATAAACTTCACCTTGCTTTACCCCAAAATACAGGGTATTTTTAGCTACCACGAACATTAAAAAGTATTAGCGGTCTCTGCAAATAATGTTTGAACTTTGTGCCATAATTTGGTCACACAGTCTCGCTCATTCATTTAAATGCAATTTTCGTTTCGTTTTTGGGTTTTTTTTTTTGGGGTCTAACACAGATTTGTGGCCTTGGCTATGGATTTTGTACTTTTTGGGCCTTTGTATGCGTCATATCAGAGCACGCATACGCAGTGTAGGTCAGAGGCATGCACTGTTTGCATTGGCCTTGCCTGAGTGTGTGTGTGTGTGTGTGTGTATATGTAATTGAAACTTCCGCTTTGGTCAGTTAGCGCAATTTAGCAAGCTGCAAAAAAGTTAGCCACGGCTGAAGTAACAGGCAAAGTGCAAAGTCCATTGCAGCTACTTGGCTTTCATTTCAATTTCAAAACTTTAAAAAGCCCTGGCAAAAAAGTTGAGCGGCCCACACACACACACACACACACACACCTCAAATGAAAATTATTTTAAATGATTTATATTTCACAACAATTTTCATTAGCCGGGCTAACCAACTGCATTGCAGGTTCCTCTTTCTAATTCACTTTTGCCTTGAAAAATATGCGAAAAATTGCCTTGAGTTTTTGCGCATGTGAAAATAATTATATATGCGGTCGGTCGGTCAGTGGAGAGACAGACACGACTGGCTGCAGGCAGTGCGGCTAAAACGCCTCCGTCCTCCCTCGTTCCGCTAAAAAGACATTTTGTTACATGCTACATGCTCCATGTCCATGTCCATGATTCTGCAGCATAACTTTTACGGAAATTTGACTCTAGGGCGCTGCCACGCCCCTGTGCAAAAATTAGTCGAAAAGAAGATGCAAAGAAAAAAACAGCAGCAGCGAGACTTGGAAAAAGGTTAACAAGCATGGAAAAACTGAAGGGAATTATACGAAAACAACAGCAACAAAGGAACTTATAATTTTTTGGCCACAACATAAAAAAAAAAAAAAAAGGCACAAAATGTGGGGGAATGTTAATGAAAAAAGCGTAAAATAAAATCATAAATTTTGCACAGCTTCTGGAGTGGCGGGGAGGGGTTCGGGGGCGGTGCATTAATATGTGCACACACATGTGACCGACAGAGGGAGAGAGAGAGAGAGTGAAACATAAAGCTTAGTCTTGGGCTGAGTGCATTTGCGGTTTGCCCCCAAATGTATGCTAGAATAATGCTGTAAGTGGGAGACGCTTGCATGTGTGTGTGTGTGGCATTAGCTGGCAATGGAGTCGAGTCTAGACTTGGTCAGTTTAGCCCGCGTTGAGTTTTAGGGCGGTTGGCATTAAGTTAGTTCAAAGTAAGCTAGATTTGTATGTTAAACCCCTGCCAAGGAGAGCAACGAATGTTATTATTGCAACATTGTGAATTTTATATAAGTAAGCACGAAATTTCTAGGTATTTAAATCATTAACAACTCTATTATACACCCTAGAGAGCAAGGATAATTCTTTTGTTTAGAGTTTATACAGAAAATAAATAATAATATGAATAAGGAAAATTTAGTCATAATTATTTCTTAAAGAATTTCAAAATAGTCTCAGTCTAAATATTGAAAATATTTCTAATCTTTATTAATTTTGTTTAATTTATTGTTTGGTTCAACACTCTTGGAATTTATTTCTTCATCCCCCAGTAAACACTAAAAACAGTCAGAGCCGCAAAGTTTTTTCTAATGCTTGTGGCATATTTTAGACGATTTTTCATCTCTTAGATAGCTGCTATGTGTTTAGTAGACACACATTTTCTCTGTTATTTGTAAGTTTATGTGGACCTTAGGTCCTTAAAAGATAAAACATTATTTACTTTATAAATGAAACTTTTAAATGGGGTAGGAATCTAGAGTGAAGGCTCTTGGGTTTGAATCTATTGAGCACTTGAGGGGATATTTTTCCTTTTGAACAATTTTTTTAGTTTTTTTGTTATGCATTATTATTACAGCTTGAACATTTCCCTTTCTTCCCCTTCAAACCATTTTCAAAAATTCGAAATAGTTTAGCAGGTCTGGTCATTTTAGTAGAGCAATGTTCTTGCTGATGTTTTGCTTTCATTTATTCTTTATCCCCAAAAAAATTTTAAAATTCAAAATAGTTTAGCAGATGAAGCTTTTTAGTGGAGCAATGTTCTTGCTAAAGTGAGTATATTTTACGTTGCTAAAAACTTTACCTGCCAAAACATTTTACCTGGTAGCCATGATTGCGCCAGTTCTTACTGCCTCCGATTTTGATCAGTCATGTTGCAATCGACGCAGAATTGAATCAAGAGGAATAACATTTTTTACTATTTTTACACAGTTTAGTGTAAAAAAACTTGAAAAATCGATATTTTTAAATGCCGTAAATTTGTTCGAAAAATATTGAAAAATGATTGAGGTACGGACCTGAATTACATTGATTCTGGATCATTACCTCATTTACCGTTTTCATTTCCGGATAACCTGAAGTCCTTCGGATTCATGGCTTCCACCAACTCTACACCTTTTTATTGGACACCTTAATTGGCAGGCCAATAATCTTATTGAATCGCCATCGAATTTCCAAATATTTTTTTTTTATTTTTATTTAATAAATAAATAATTCAAAACAAAAAACCATATTGAAAAAGCTCCTTTGGATTTCTCTTAGATTTTATTTAAGAAACACTCAAAAAAACATATGCAAAGGTAGAAGACCCCCTTGGAGTCAAGAATGGGAGATTCAGCTCCTAATTCAAGTATAGGAGATATTTGGTATTCAGAATGTTCCGCTCTTGAATCAAGAATTTGTTAAGCTCTTGATTTAAGAAATTTCTACTTGAAATAAGAACCTTTTATACTTAAATCAAAAAAAAAAACGAAAGGCAAATAACTTCGACTGTGCCGAAGTTTTAATACACTGAAAAAACTTTACTTCAACTGATTTAACCTGTAAAATATATAGGATATAGGATAGATATTAAAAAATTTTAAATCATTGATAATAAAAATAGGATACCATAAAAAAACTTTTCTTAGTAAACACATTTTCCGACCGATCGGTCCTATGGCAGCTATATGCTATAGTCATCCGAATTTTATAAATTTTTAAAAAATTATGTCAAAGCATATAAAACTAATATCTACCAAGATTGGTGACGATACGATGGAAAACAAAAGTTTTTCTCACTAGAACTTTGTTTTTTGACCGACCGTTTCTATGGCAGCTATATGCTATAGTGATCGATTTTGATACATTTTTCCAGAATTATGAAATCATATAAAATATCATATACCAAGATTAGTGACGCTACGATGGAAAACAAAAAAGTTTTTCTCACTAAAACTTATTTTCCGACCGATCGTTCCTATGGCAGCTGTATGATATAGTCATCCGATTTTTGATAAATTTTTGAAAATTATGTGAAGCATATAAAACTAATATACACCAAGTACACATACGACCAATACACATACACATAACGAGAACTTGTTTTTGACCGACCGTTCTATGGCAGCAAAATTAATATACTCGAATTCGAAAATATTTTTATATTTTTATTTATTTAGTAAATAGCACAAAACAAAAAAAATTGAAAAAGATTATAAGTTTTTTCTAAGATTTAAAAAAAAAACTCTCAAAAAAACTATGTGCAAAAGTAGAAGACTCTTAAATCAATTTTAAGAATGGGAGATTCTAGAATATCGGTGGTGTGTTCAAGACTCCTAATTCAAGTATAGGAGATACTTGGTATTCAGAATGTTCCGCTCTTGATCTAGAATTTGTTAAGCTCTTGATTTAAAGAAATTTCTACTTAAATAAGAACCTTTTATACTTAAATCAAAAAAAAAAATATTGTTCCAAAAATTCATTCTCTAAAATTCTTACTTGGATCAAGATATTTACTCTTGGCACAAATTTTTACTTTTTCTGTACTATTGTGCTTGAATGGTCTTGATCCAAGTATAAAAATCTCTACTCAAACCCTGTACCCAAAAAATTAGTACAAATAGAAGGCTAACATCGTCAATGTTTTAAATATCCTTGCAGTTGGCCTAATAAAAAAGTTATTCTCACTTGAACTAGTTTTGTTGACCTATCGTTCCGCATTATATTTGTCTTCGTTGTTAAAACTTTCCAAAATTTCAAAACATTTTTGAAGTACGATTCTCATGTATACAATTTTTAAAGGAATCTATAACATTATTGACAGATTTTTTTCTCACTTGGTTCATTGCTTTCTAGTGCTCTAATTCACTTTTTTCTTTACTATCAGACGTAAAGTCATTTAAAGTTAAATTTTAATATTTCACTAAGAATTTGTTCAAAATTGAATCTAAAAAGGTGGCAATTATTTTAGTTTTTGGGCCATAACTTTTTTGAAAGCGCAATAATATCGAAATCTGTAGATTTACAGTAAATTAGAGCATTTAAATCTATTTATTCAGATTTCACAAAATCAAATATATTTTTTTACAATTTGGAAAAAATTTTAACTTGATGAAAAAATTTTTAAAATTTTGAATGAACTCATAAATCTAATGATGCAGTTCGATTCCCGGGGCCCAAAATAGGAAAACTGTGTAAGTTGGTCAAGTCTTTTTTTCGACTTGCACGTGTTATTTTTGTGAACCGAACTTTTTATAAATAAGTGGTTCGGTCTGGGTTCGAAAATTTAGAAAGTTCGCTTCATGGTCGGTTTGGGCAATTAAAAAACTCGTAACGGTCCTAAGAGTTTGGTTGCGAACCGGATTGCAGCCTTTCATAGAACAAACAAAACCATTTTAATAATCTTGATATTCGGGAACCGCATACTCTGAAGAAAATTTTCCTTACTAAGCTTATCTATAACAGCGATTTATTGCTCAAACTTAAAAAAAAACGATCCGATTTTGATATCAATCATCACGGACAAAGAAAATGGGTTGATTACCAGAAGGTCAAGCAAAAATGGTTATGGAGCTAGACAGATGAGCCGACCCAGACCACATCAAAGGTCGATATTCACCAGAGAAAAGTAATGCTGTCTGTTTGTTGGAATTTGTAAGACGGGATTTACATGATGAAGCAAAATTTATTAAGTTTTTTTAGTAGGCGAAAGATTTAAATGTATTTCTTTACTAATCGTTTAAAAGGTCTGAAGGATTTCCTCTAAACTCCACGCCTTCTTAAAAAATTTATGAAGCTTTTTTGAAACAAAGTAAATTAATAAAAATCGTACTTGAAATAAGGATTATGTTTTTGCTTTAAACATAACTTTGATACTTGATTTAAGTACTAAATATTTGATTTTACTTTCTGCAGGACCCATTATCCCAAAAAATAAACAAATTCCCATTTAAACTGGATCAAATATGCAATGGAAAATCTGCTCTAATAATGTCTTATTTATATACAATTATTTTATGCAAACGCTTATAAATTTTAATTGGCCCGTTTTTTTTAAGCTTTACTGCAAATTAAGATATTTTTTTGTGTCTGTGCTTTTGGCTATTTAATTACAAATTACAATTTATGCGGCTGCCTAAATCAACAAAACTAAAGTGTTTAATTAAAAACCGCGCACAAAATCAGCAAAAACAACAACAACTACAACAACAGCAGCTGACACTGCTTGAAGCCGCAACAAAATCAAAGCCGCAAGTACAAAGATAAATAAGTGGCATTGTCGGTTTCATTTCCTGCAGCGACGGCCATGGCGGCATTTGCATTGAAATCGGTGTGTGTCAGTGTGAGTGTGTGTGCGTGTGTAAGCGCTATATAAGTACATTTCCAACTCGCTTTTTTTTCTTCAGATTTAAGCTAAAAGCACAAGAATAAGGCAATAAAAAGCAGCACGCCGCCAAAACCAAGCAAAAGGCAGGGGCAGGGGCAGGGCCACCAGCAGCTGTCGCTTCCGTCCAACTGCCGCCCGCTTCTCATTTGTATTGGCTGGCCTCGACTGTCTTTCAGTTTCTCACTTCATCAGTTACGCCAAAGAGGAGACTCTACAATAAATTTCGCTGATTGCTTCCGTTATTTTTTTTTTTCTTCCCTCGTCCTTGGCCAACGTTTCCCTCCCCCTTCTCCGCCGGCCACCTATGACTTCCAAAAAGTTCGCATCTACGTCGACTTCTTTTGGGCTGAGGGCTCATTTTTTATGCCGCTTGATAAAGTAATATCCGTTTTAGGTACATATTCTTAGCACTGGAAAGTGGAAGTAATGTGATTATGATGAACTGGTTAATGCCCTGGCAAAACACAAAATTTAGATGTAAAAATCGTTGCGGATATTATGTAAATGTTATGGGTTAGGGTACTTTTAAGACCTCCAGAGTGCGACTTACCCTCTTCTTATAAATTAAAGAATGCTAATATAGACAATATAAGAAAGTTAAGTAGCCAGCCGAATCTTTATACTTTTCTTGATACGTGTCAAAGTGTTTTCGAATAAAGTTAACAGGTTTTCTGTACAGCTTTTTCAAGGAACTTTTAGTCCCACCATCAACCTACTTTGCTTTATTATCCCAAATGCTGAAGCACATTTATTCGATAACTTTTATGATAAATCCCAAAATAGTAGTAAGGATTTGAATATTAATTAAATCGTTAAAGGTTATTGAGCTTATGTTAATTATTTCGAACCCAAAAATTTGTTTACTCATAAAGCCTGAAAATCAAGTTAGAAAGTCGATTAAGTCCGAGTGCAATATACCCTGTATCTGACAAAGTATTTATAATCTTGCAGATCCTTTAATTGTATTCAAAAAAAAAGTCTTAATTTTAATGATTTGTCCAGTTGTTAAAAAATAAGAATTGCAGATAGTTATGCCGAATATTTGGTAAAAAAATTATCTTAAATCGAAATGATCTTAATGGAAAAAAAACTATATGGATATTTGTATCGATATTAAAAAAGAATCATTCGTTGATAATAATAAAAAATAGCCAAATCTTTAGAATAAAAAGGTATATTGCTTGCTCACTTCCAAACGCAATCCCACTTCCCATTTACATATACAATAGAGCTATATATGTAATAGTTGATTAAAAAATAAATGAATTTTTCAATACATTTTCATAATATGGTTAACAAATTCATTATATCTCCTTTATATTTAATTAGAAGAATATTCTTTCAATGCAATCTTTTTCATCATAAAAATTAGTTGTACTGTGCGAATCGCTATTATTAGGAATTGATCCACATAACAAAGCAACATATTTGTGGGTTCGGAACTCTAAATGACTTTTTAATACTATTGACAGGGGTTTCTTGCTGATTGATCTACTTACACTAGTTTACAGCAGAAAAGACCCATTGAAGCCATTATTTTTTAATGATGTATTTTTGAAATGCTAAACTCAAAAATGAATTTCAAAAATTTTTTATGGATACGTTTTTGAGTTAGAATTTTTTTTTTTTAGTTTTCGGTGGGTACACTTCTCTTTTTGATAATACTTCCATCGGTTTTTCAGGTCGATCGCCCCAATGTGCAATGGTTTAAAAAGTTTTTCCATACAGATCATTGATCCAAGCTTCATTCAGATAGCTAAAACTGTGGAAGGAAATTGCATAGAAACCGCTGACACACATTGCTTATCAACTCAGCATAAAATTTATGGGGTCTTTAGTTTTAAAAGAATAGGGGCTAAAAGATTTACTAAGGCTGAAATAGCACTTTTAATTTTCATCACAATTTATGTATATAGTGAAAAGATTTTGCTGTGACCTCTATTTACCGTCTGACTTGGTAGATGCGGCTGAACAAACACACCTAACAACTTTTCTTAATTAACAGTAAATTTTGAAAATAATAAAATTGAATGTGTCATTCCAGCCTAATTAAGACGCAGCGGAAATTTATATTCGAACAAATTCTTTTAAACAAAATAAATTCTCAGATTTTAAAATTGACTAACAGTACAATGAAGTACTCTTCTTCATTGTTAAAATTTTAATGTGGCTTACGAGGCGTACGGAGTATTTTTTGTTAAAACTTCTCTCCCTTCGCGCCCATTAAAAATACAAATTCAATTTTTCTTCGTGCCATTTAGTTAACTATTTAAGAGAAATCAAT